>CM034001.1:19245202-19491839 GCA_019603395.1 Cyrtorhinus lividipennis | reverse complement strand
CGATTTTGGTATCTGGCGCCTGAGTATGTGCAAAAATTTATTTTTTATTTTTTTACGACGATTAAGATCTTTCCCGGCGCCAGGGAAATGATTCACAAGAGACCTGTCGGGTGAGTGTCACCAAACGCGGTTGAAACACAGTGCAGAATGGAGTCAAGGGAATAATTTCTTTCTTAAATTTCGTTGAAAGGGCGATAACTGCGCTTCCAGAAAACAACCTATAGCATATTGCCACTTTTAATTTTCGTCACAAAAAGACTCCAAGGATCCATTAATGCGACAGGTCAGTTAAAAACGCGATGTTCATTGAGTGGCAAGCGAAGAATGTCAAACAGCTATACGCGCGAATATCACAGCTTTTAAGCGAAGGTAATCCAGTCGTTGTTGAACATTGTTATGCTAATGAGATGGGGGACAGGGTTTACCGTCAGTGGGGAGCGTAAGATTGTTTTCATAGTGAATTCCTGCTAGATGGAGAAAACGTATAAATCTTGTATTAACAGATCATCTTCTCACAAGACAAGAATATATCAAATCGACTTTGTTTGATTGTCCGAGCAGTCATTTACTAAAATTGAAAGAAAAATAAAAAATAAGAGAATATAAATTCTTATTATTGAGAGTGTCGACCGCTTTAGAAATTGCTCGCCCTTGAGCTAACTGAAAACACTCCAAGTTCAGATTGTCGGAGAGGGTCGAAATATTATGCCAAAGAGAGGGTCTCATGAGGTGAGATTATTATTGTTTTCTTTATGCCCTGAGACTAGCTGAATCACCTCTTCACTTCGAGCGTCTGCCACGTCGATGCTCATGAATCGGACGGAGAGAGGAGAAATTGTATTCCCCAAGAGCGAAAACGTAAGGGTTTTCTATACGAGTATAAGTCAGCAAGGACGAAGGTCTCCGCTAAAGATCACGATTTTGAAATTTCGGGTCAGGAGAAACTGGTATACGTTGAATATCTCGAGACATATTGTCTGCCAATTTCTTACAAACGCATATAAATTATCTACCAAATGTAACCGAATCCGCTAAGAGGATCCCATTAGCTCAAAACCACCGTTTTCATTTCGGGTCTTGTGGGAGCTCAATCAGTCACAGTCACAAATATCTTTACAAAAATGAGTATGCAGTTTACGTAGTAAATTTCACATCAACACCCTAAATTAAACCCCACGAATGGAAAGGGCAAACCGATTGGATGCTTAGGTGGCTGAGAAGGGGGATTCCACCCGTCAATGCGGCAATGTCTCCAATGTCTTTTAACACTTGGCTTTCTCCACGCTTATGTTACTAGTTTGGATGGTGAGGAGAGCAGTGATGCTAGTCATGCGAGTCAACAATACGCTTTGAATATTCATATGAGCGTGTTATGAGGTATTAGTGCTGTTTGGCACAATTCAACCTAATTTAATTTGAATTGAGTTTCTTAATACATTCAGAATATTTTTACCAATACGTTTTTAATATCAAGACACCAAGAATGAATATGAATTAAACGAATGAGTAAAAAGGAATCAATGAGAAAAATGATTACTTCATGAAAAACAGAAAAAAGTAAGAGTATTTATCTAAATTTTACTACACCTTTCAAACTATCCGGATATCGTGTGACTTAAGCGTTAGATTATAAAGGATTATAATTATTCTATGAATATTTAAATACACGAGGAGACTTTTTGGGCCCTGTAGTGGTATTGACATCTTCTGGGCTAAACTAAACAAATGTAATCAATATGGACTTGAGCATTGCATTGTAGGTACTATGCTAAGGTAAAATTCGTCGTCGTGACGTTTGATGAAGATGCCAACGAACCACTACGGGAAACTACTTAAAACTTGCTTAAATTTCAATACAATTATTCCAAGCTACTCAATTTTTATATTTGGTTTTAAGGGTGAAAGTACGGTTGAGAGTCTGTGAGGAAAGCAATATGACAGTTCTCTTTTCTCACTGAATAATTAAAGAGAGGTAATAGTTTTCTATCTAAACTGATCAGAACACTGCTACTGCCCAAGGAAAAGGTCATCCCTGATGGGTATTGGCGGCACATACCCGACCCGCGCCATTGGCTGCCCTCCTTGCGGTTTGTATCATGAATTCATGTATTTTTTCTTGTACAATTTACTCATACCTGCGACAAGAAATGAAATGGTGACTTGCGTGTACTAACAAGTTCTAAAACAAAGCAAAAACGTTTCTCACAAGTGGCTTTGTCGACGAAACAAAAATACTACCAATACCTGTCCATAGCAATACTGTAAAGGCAAATCTTGTTTTGCCATTTTAAAAGCCATATTGCTGGACTTTATGTATTTTATTGGTACACAGGCTTAAAGCATTGATTCTAGTCGAAAAAATTCTGTAATGAGGAAAGTGAGCCTGAGTATTTCACCTTTTGCGGAAGTAAAGTCATGGGTCTCAAATACTTTTTATATCGTATAGCTTGTCGTTTTGCCCGGCAGGTATTTTGTTTGTACTTCGTTGGCGGTGTCAGTGGGGGCAAAGGTGGGTGGAATGAGAAGAAAAAAAAGGTTCCACGTGTGGTGTTTCGGAAGCGCACCTGAACACACCATCCGCATAGTCACGGACACACAAAAGCCCCTTCTGTTCAAACTTCTTGCTCAACCGCTCATCTTGCAGGGCCTGAGAGCCCTGCTGAACCCCTTAAAATAAAAAGTCTTCGACAAACTTTCCACTAGAGGCCAATCAACGTCAAATTCCCAAACCTCTTCATCGTTCGCGGCTTGGGAATGTACCGTCAGACGGTTCCCAGGATGCGGGCGGTCGCTGGTAGAATATTTTCATTGTATTTGGGTATCTAAAGAGCTCTCAAAAGTCATTTCAAAGTTGGATATTTCAATGGACTTTGTGGTTATATTATGATTGGCAGTTGTAGAACTTGTGATGTATGAATGCTTTCAAGTAGCCAACCAAAGTTTAAAATCAAGGTGACTTGTTTGATTCCACTCAAATAGAATTTGAAGCTGTGGACACTTGGACTCCAAAAATAATTAAAACCTGACTAATCTAGAAGAACATTCCCAGATAATCTGTGTTTTGATCAAAATCAAAGCAAGGAAACAGGGAACATATTTTTTGGGTAGTGTGTAATCCTAACTGCGGAATTGAGCTCTTCCCCTGAAGACTTAGAGATGAAGAGACTCAGTGCTCGCCGGGGGATTGCTAAAGAAAACCTACGCTTTACAGAGATCTGGTAAAAGCATATTGCGCGTTATAATGATATAAAATCTTGAAAAAAAATCGTTTAGTTTTAATCCTGGGTTTAAACTTTTACGTGATTTTATTTATGTTATTCTATAAAATGGATCTGTCCTGCAGGAAGAGTGGGCTTTTATTCTAATGCAGGGCATATTAATAAATCAATCAATCAATAACCACGTTGGCCTGAATTGGAAAACTACATTATTTTCACTATATTTCATTATTTTATTAGTACTGTGCTGCAGTGGTTTAAAAAAAAAGAAAATTGGTTAAAATATTTGAAACTCTGAGAGCTAAAAAGATTTTTCTCAGGAGTATAAAATAGATTGAGTGAGAGTTGTCAATTATTGGATCCTTGAGGAAATATTCAAGCTCATGAGGAGCCAAGGTATAATTTTGAACGATTTGCAGAGATTGATTTTCATTCGTACTGGCCATAAGTTTCAACACAAGGTGGGTAGATTGGATAATGTGACGCAACAGAACCTATATTTTACGCTCGTTCTGTCGTCACAAGTTTCGAAGTAACAGACCCTGAAGTTGAAGAGGGAACATTGAAAATGATGTCTCGGAACGAAGGTCTGATAAATACCCACTGAAGTACATGCGTGGGACCCAATTTGAGTTCAATAAGGCACCGAATTTAGTTTCTGGGCTGAATATCTTGCCTCGTGGCCACATTTCAAGGCTACTGGATCAATCAGATTTTTTATCAAGACGTGATACTAATTTGTCATCAAATCCACACTTCAACCCAAATCTACTGTGAAGATCAACGAGTTGAAACGTGTCAAATCAGCTCTACAAACAATCCTACAATTTCCTCATTCCTCAGTTCGCTCACCTCCTTCTTGACATTTGTTTTTGTTGAATTGCACAAATGTAAATTTGAACGTTGCCAGAGTGTAAAGAAGGATTGATCGTTCTACTAGTTTGGTGCACAAAAGTTGTAAGAAAGCAAAGGAAACACAAATACGGGTACTGTAAGAAATAATAATAAAATTTGAAACCTCATATTCAGGCAACGTTGTGATTTTGTACATTTTAGTTCGCTTTTCAGGTTATGGGGACTCAGACTGAATTGAATTGAATCGTTGAAGTAATAAATGTGGTAGAAATTTGATTATTATTATTATTAGTTTAACTCTTGTTTTTGTGAACAAAGCATACTTTAAATGCATCTTAAACGTTGAAGTTTCCAAAACCAAACACGCAAAACCACGCTATACTGCTTGGTTTTGCAGTTTCAAACTAAAATATCCATATGAATCATGAATTCAATCTTTATTCATTTTTGCACTCGTCTATTATTTAATCAAATGTCCACAAGTCATCACTTACAAGTATTGATCTTTTTCTTAAATTCAAATAGTAACTTTTCTGAAATTACAATGGAAAATTCAAAATCTGACTTGGAAAAATTACGTGAATATGTATTCGCTCTGTCTATTTTATAAGGGTGTGGATTAGTTGGATGTGATAAATTCTTAATGAATTTGATGCTGCACTGAATGAGAAGATAGAAATGAGAGAAATAAGAATTGGTATTCGTATTATACTAGTAAGCGACTCTAAAGAAAGGTGGTGGCCGTTGGCGAACGGCCGAACTCAGAAGGGAGAATATAACAATCACGAATCTCTTCAGAGGCCTCAGAGTTACCAATCAGATCCAGATCAGCGTGAGACAAAATAAGCTAATGCAATGAATAATAATCGTGTTGATTTCATTCGATTCAGACTGGGGACTAATCCAAGTATTTAGTACGGACATAACCAAGTTTTGGATTAATGCGCGGTGGGAATCGGAAGGGCAGAAAAGTCGAGACATAAAAATACCTACATATACTTTAGGGCCAGAATGGCCCTCAATGAATGTGTTATTACACTCGCATTGTAATTATTTACCATTTCGACGCGGTATTTGTAGTCAATTGAATCGTATTTAGTGCGAAATTACGTCGAATCTGACAAATCATACGTATTTCTGCGTTTTATGACCAAATGGAATTTAATTGTTGATGCAAAGAGGTGCTAATAGCTCGTGGTCTAGTTCTCCATTTCACTTAAAAACGGGACTCCTTCCAATCAATTGAGCGTCCAAAATATAGAGAATAATGATAGCCCACAAGCCTAGTTCCCAAAAAATCCTCAAAATCAAGCTTCAAACTATACATCTTCCCCGTAATCACCCCGAATTTGGGCCGATCGGGCTGAAAAGTTTCAAAAACCAATTAAACCCTTGGTCACTGACCAGCATTTTTAATTTCGTGGAAAATTATCTGCTAAGTACAAAAAAGGGCCCAGACAGAGGACGTTGAATTTTGTTTTGGTTGGTGATTCCTTGAATATTCAACCTATATTTTCATGCAAAATGTCAATCTCCCCGATATTTTTTCGGCAATTTATGCATGTGGGGTATCATTTTCAACTAAATTTTGGATGCTGAATTGAATGAGACAGATCCTGAAACGATTGGTGCCCATCGGAAGAGGTTATGGGACAAAATGAGTATCTATATACCAACTTCGAGATTTCTGTTACCAATGCGTTTAGGGTAGAATTCCCCACTAAATCGATTCGAATGAGTCTCCATGCTGCTGATCTGAAGAATAACAAACCCCTGTGAAAGAATTTGCATCTTTTTGATCTGGCTCTTATATAGCTCTGGTCTAGATCTTTTTGATACGCAATATGTCAAATTTTGGGGCAAATCGGAGAGGTTGACGTCTGGCATAGGTGATAGGTCATGATTATTCAAGGAATAATAAACCAAAACGGATGAATATGTGGTTGCCGGCGGTGTGGTTGCCATAATTTCAATACTGAATATTCATCTCTTGTCCCCTTATAAATGACCTAGCTAGGGTACTCATGCAATGGTGATGCCTCGTACCATCGGTCTTATTTTCAAATATTAATAAATCTTTGGCGGGAACCAAATCGATAATATGCGTTATTCTGAATAGCAACTTTTCGGTAATGACTACTATCGAAGTTAGTCATTTTCGGAACTGCTGTATTAGGAGTATTATTCGTCATAAAGTCTTACAGTTTAGTGCTCCAATTGGACGCAATGACGGACCGTCCGCGTAGCCGAGGCACTTCGTAATCTCGAATGGTGGTAATTAGGCATGTGTGATGCGTGGGAACAATAAAACTCAAATTCCACTTTAAAATGTTGCGGACAAGTCTTTTCGAGGAAAAAGTAAAAGTGGGAAGCGCGGTAAAAAAATCACTTTTATCGTCACACCGTCACGCACCGTACAAATGATAAACCGCCAATGTAAGAGCCCGAAGAGAATGCGAGCGAACGAGCGTTTTGGGCCCCCACCCTGACCGCATTGGGTACCTATATATCTGGTCCCCACCAACCGGGCGCCTCCCTCTTGAACAGCCCCCGAGAGAGGCGTACTCAAAAGAAAAAACTACCTACATACTTAGAGGACGCCAACGATACGAGTGGAGATGTAGAGATATTGGAAATTAGGGCAGGTGAGGCAAACACGACACATTTTATGATTCATTTGTTGCTCATCGGAGGGAAAGAGGCGTCAATTGATCAGGCATGATTGACACACGATGTCTGAGTCAAATTGGAAAATGTCATAATAAATTACCAATTTGAAGCAAAGCAGCAAAAACAACCCACTGTTGGTTTGAATAAAAGGGCGGACAAATATAAATATCTTTTTCCCGATTCATTCGTTTTGGATCTGACGGGAAATTCGCTGTTATCAGGACTGCTGAAGATCTTGAAATTGATTTGTTGGGCCCAGCAGGTGTATTATGATATTTCCTAAGTAGATCTTCTCGGTTTTCTCACTGTTCCAGTTATAGGAGTGAGGGTTGTTTGTCCAGAATGGAGTATAGAAGCGTTGTTCCTCCAAATTCGCGGGCATGAAAAAATCCATTGAAAGTGTGATTGTGAGCGATGTGAGTGGCAATTGTATCGCATAGTTCGTGCGTGACCTAATCAGTCAGTCGTGGTGGCCTGATTCCCTCATTGACTGTAATTAGACAAGTCGGGCAGTCTTTGACTGGCTTCGCGATTGGGTTGGAACAATATATCTCTCGAGACAAACAAGGTCAACCGAATCGGTGGAATATTCCAATTGCTGAGAAAAACTTCCGGAATCTCGCTGTCGTGTAAATCGCCTCAAAAACGTCCTCGGTGGATTGATTAAGAGATGTTATAGGCCGACTCATATATAACTTTCAATCGAAAAGAAATTCATCATCGTCGTCTCTAGGCCTCACATTCCTCTCCAAGATGCGTAGTCAAAGCATCAGTTATAAGTACTTGTTTGGAATGCAATGCAAAAAGTAACGAGGGCAGGTGTCATTCGTGCAAATACGCGACGAAACCGGTCGGAGGATTTTATCCAGACTGGAATGTTGCCTGTGAAAGAAAGCTGTTTAACGAGTCAATATTGAATCGAAGAAATATTTGCGCGGAAATAGTTTACCAATACAAACGGTATCGTCTTGTGGTTCAAAGACTCGCGACGCGATTTTTTTTTTTTTTCGCTTTTATTGTTACGAAATGTTATTGATTTTGATATTTTATCATGGCGAGCAGAATGAGCAGTAATGCAGTTCCAAAAACGCACATTATTTGATCTAACGAGCACACCAAAAAAAAAAAAAAGAAAAGAACTTAGAGAATTTCACTTGACGTCAATAACGAAGGAGCTCATCGACCTATTTCACAGACTACCAGCACTTTTCTCGCATTCACCTATTTATTACTCCGCTCAATGACAAATGGAGTAAATACAATATATTATATCTCCGTTCGACTCACATCAAAACGCGCCGATATTCCTAAAAAATGTTGAGCTGGGCAGATTTACGATGCCGCCTTTCAAGTTCGTTTTCCTTATGAAAAAAAAAATCGTGTAAATAAAAACAAACGCGTAGTACGTACATGGTCAATAACACTAGACTGAACGATGGGGATATTGCTGTCACGTTAGATGATGACAAATTGACTATTTTTCGAGGCATTTATGTCGCCAGATGTAGGTTATATTCTAACACTATTCTATTCAAACAGGCTTCATTGACAATATTCGATCTCACTAATGAGTATCTATGGAACAGTGAACGATTCTTTATAGTTTTGTTCGGCGCTACGATCCAGTGGGGGGGGTTTGCCTTCCTGCTCAATAGCTCTATAAGCCTCCAGTCGGCAATTAGTTCCATATTCTGGCATAATTGTCAAAAGAGTCGTCATCCTCTTGTTCTTTTCCCTTTGAATCACTCTTGAGGAGCCATCTTGGCTTTTCCCCGTCATCCATCCCATTCCAAGCCGCGATATCGTCCTCGCGTTATAGCAAATCGAATAATATCATGTCTTTCTATGAGGAGTTCCAGATGCAGATCCGTTTTCCCATCTTGCGTATTGAGCCAAATATTGGGTGCAGGATTTTACAGGCCAAATTAATACTCTAAGGGCAGTATAGCTTGTCAAATGCAGTTCTGAGGTTCGAAGCCTATTTAGCGAAGCAGAAAATACAACATCACATTTCTCGAGTGCAAGAAGGGCACCTTTTGATCAGGCGAAAGAGGTATGACCCATTCCCAGCCATGATTTGCTCATAATCTCGTCACTTACCTGAATCCCACAGTTGATCTCAACTCCAACGCGCCTGTATCCAATGTTGGTGGTTGTTAACTGACTGCGATTGACTATTACTTTATTTTCATTTATAACCTATACTCATTATCAGCCATTCTCATCAAAGCGACTGATTTTCTACAATTTGGAATAGACGTCTCTCATAGCTATGCGATTTTTGCATATTAAGGCCAAGTCTTCTGCGTACCCTAAATGTAACAAGATTTAGTGAATACTAAAATCTCTGAATCTCTGATCTGATCGTGAATCTTTTTAGTGAAACATTCTAATCATCCATAAGCACCTCAGAGTATGTTCGCCGATAAGCTTCAGCGGACTACCGAAAGCAGGGCCACGGACCTGATCTTTGTCCTTGGAGTGATTGACGAGGGAATCAAGATCAATAAAAAAGAGATCAGTAAATAGGGAGGTAACTGTGGGAAAATGCATATTCTCAAAGCAACTCGCCTGTACAGATTCTGCTTGGAAGCAGTTTCTGCTCTGACTCCTCATATCGCATACATAACTAGACCTTATTGTGTACGCAATAATAAGCGAACCAACCACACACAAAGTCTATAAAGGGTTGCTCAAACTCGGCTTTGGTACCCACGGGAAATTCTTCGAAACAAAAAGTTCAGTGCCGCGATAAGGTAAAGAGACGAAACAAGGGGTTTTTGGTACCTTGTTAGACGCCAGACCTGGCTCGTTTGCTTCTAACATAAGTCTCCTTTTTAAAAGTAATTCCGACTTGTAACTTCTGAGTCTCACGTAGGAGATAAAAGGCTGTCATCCGTTGCGACCGGGAGAGTCCTCAGCTGCCTAGCTACTCCACCTCGCTTATCTCTGATGGTTACTTTTTCCTACCGGTGTGCACGTTCATTCCCGAAGCAGTGAGTCAAGGACGGTATTGTTTCAAGAAGGTAACGATTCATTCTCGAGCAGTGAAAAAAATCCGCTACCTTTCGGGAAATGTAGACGATTTGGAACGGTATTCCATTTGGCGTTCGTGAGACATCATCTAACATGTGTTCAATTTTGAATGCCTAAAGTGACTGGACAAGTCTTCCTGGTGCCTAATTACACATGTAGATACTCCAGGATACTCTTTACGATCGCTGATGATCATCAATCGATTTGATCGTGTCTCAGCTGGGTTTTAGGGCGATGTTCTCATCCATTTCATATAAAAAGCTCTCGCCGTCCCCAAATTCCCGGATATACTTGAAACACGCTCGACAGACGTCACAGTTTGATTCCCAGAAAGAAAAAACTCAAAATCCCCGACGATTTCACCCATTTGACTTTGATTGCGACGCGAACGTGAGGAACCGCCTGACCATCTGCCTTCGGCGTCACCAATTTAAACAGGCGATTTGAATGCGGGGACGGGCGTCTCGGGTCGAATTCCCTGAGATTGCAACATTTGGTCTCTCTGAGATAAGAACGGCCTTGGATCTCATACAGTACTTCTTGTACCACTCTTGCATATCATTAAGTCGAACGCTTAGAGCGTGTTCGCAGTCAAGTTAGTGTGATCGTATTATGGATATTTCTATCTGTAACAGAAGGGTTCGGTCAACTCTCTGTTAATCTGTGAAATACGACTCGTATTTGGTGGTGTGATTCCTAATCCACCTGCTTAGAATGCATTAATCTAATTTCCGCATATATCCTAACAGTATTTTTGCCGAGATAATCAATAGGGTGATTCAAAATATGACAAAAAATAAATTTTTCTAACGAGAACACCCCGTACTTTTACAGTTCAAGTCAAAACACAAATTTTTGACGGCAATGCGAAGAAAATTGCCATTTAAATTCTAGAGGTCGCTCCAGGCATTAAATAATAATTCAAAATGGCATTTTTAATAAAAAACAAAAGACACACAATTTGTTTTTGCGCCAAAAATTTTCACGGTTGCGGGCTCCGTCAATACCGGATCCAAAATTCAAATGGCATTTTAATAAAAACAAAAAAGACAACAAAATTGTTTTTTGCGCCCAAAAATTTTCACGGTGCGGGTTCCGTCAATACCGGATCCAAAAGTTCTAGTTCTCCTGAAAATTTTCAAAAGAAAAAAAAATTTCCCAATGATTGTTATAATTATTATGGCATTGTATAAAAAACACCAAACAAAAAAACAAAAAAAAAAACAAGAATTTAATTATTTAAATTGGTATTTATTTACATATCATTTGAAAAAACGAATTGTTTCATGGTTTTTGAAACATGGAAGTTGAACATTTGTTTGTACATTACGTATAAATACGAATAAAAATTACAAAATTTTGCACTAATATTTTCACTGTTGAGACAATTAGAACCGTTTGAAAAAATTTTCAATTGTGTAATTTTGAATGTTTAGTGTTTTTCAGTATTGTACGCCGAAAGACCCTTGGCAATAGTTGATTTGTTGAAATTCGGTATATTTTTTCTGTTTTCGCAGATTCCTAAGTATAATCCTTGTTGCTGATTTTCATCTGTAGTTAATTTTCCATGATATTCTGTAATTAAAGCTATTTTTCGTTCGGCACCGTCATTAACTACTCTTAGCGAGTTACATAAAGATTTGCAAATTCCATAATTGTATATTCTGTTGGTGTTCTATAAAAGGGAATGTGGGCACTGCATCAAAAAACTCAGAAAACCATTCCGTTCTCATCGGAAATGAAATTCTTTCTGGAAGTTTTCTGGAATTTTTGCACATTGTTTCCTTAACGTCAAGGTCTATTTACTCTTGTCGAGTACGTTGGCGCCTTTTACCGCAGGTTGTTTGCCAAATTTTTTTTTTCTACGGTTAGCTCGATGAGGTAATTAATCCTTATGTTGGATTTCCGGTATCCAAACGGTTTCTAAATTTCTTTTTTATTATCAACGTGAGTCACATCCGGGAATCAGACGAGTATGAACTGCGATTATTGAACTGTCGTGCAATGTTGAAAGGAAATGATTCATTTTACTCGGGCTTGAATAACGAGTTGCATTTGGCTGTTGCGATGGACCTACTTGGTGTCTAGGGATTGCACTCATATTCCCGAATTTTCTTGATTCCCGATGCAGCGGAAGCCTGGTTTTCACTTTGGAAATGAAGAACATCAGTTTTCTCCAAAGTCGAAATTTCTTCTAGCGTTTTAGAGCTTCTTCAACAAATTTATTTCCCACGATATTTGTCCATCAAGCTGTCCTTTTTTCGAACTTCTATTCGTTAGGAGTTTTTTCTGACAATAATTTCCACAATTCTGATCCAATTTACGCAAAATTTGAGAGTCAGCCGATAGGAGGTCCCATATTTGTTTAATAATAACTAAATGCGCGAAAAGCACCATGCTCGTTTGATTAGGTGGGAGTTGGGATCTCACTTTAGGTTTGCACATAATTTTATGGCACTTTGAATTCGATGTGTCATGACTCTCTACAAATTTTCCTGAAAATGGTTACATTATTTGTTACCCACACGCCTAAATCGCCGAAAATATCGAAAATGGGGATTACAGTGTGTGTGGGGTGTCCCGGACACATTCCAATTGATTCCAAAATTTTGTGGAAAATGATAACACACACGCCTAGGTACCAGAAACCTCGAAAAACCACTTTTGAAATGAGTAGATAAAAACCCATTTTTACAAGCTTGGATAATGTTGTTCAATCTCGCTCAGATCGTCGATAATGATGTGGGTCAGCTAGAATAAGGTCCTAAATAAGTGTGTTAGATTGACGCTCTGGGCATGCGCAAACATATTGTTAGAATACATCTCATATATTGTGGATGATACGAGGTTGCCATGGCGTTAGCAGTGTGTTTCTGCTGAATCGTTCAATCGCAGAGAAAAGCATTACTTGACTGAATAATCAAACAAATTAACCTTTGTATAAATAAATAATAATGTTATGGGTCCATTTAATTTCCTAAATCACTTTGCTTTATTAGATGCCCGTTACCATCACCAAAATGAGTTCGCAATGTTCTGGTCCATATATATGCATCGATGCCCCCACGTGGTCCTTTTAACTGTACGCGCCATATTGTCCGGCACCTTGACCGACAGCATCCTTCAGAGTAGGCCAAAAGGAGAAGTAAAAAGTGGCTCCAGGAAAGCCTTTAAAAAAAATTAAATTCCACGAAAAAACAACATATTGGCAGGTATTTGTTTTTGAGTCTGAGAGTCACTCAAGGAGACCTGTGTCTCTCGAGGGCTCACTTTTTTTTTTTCTTTTATCTTTTCGAGTTTCGGAATCCGCGCGTCACGGTTGCCTTCAGGTTGGATTATTTGCGTAGAGATGGTGGTGTTTGGATGGTCCCGGCCGATGCCGACTTTTCTCGATGACTTCAGAAATGCTTGAGGAATTCTAATACTACATTTTTTGTGGGATTCTTTAGAACGTAGGACCACGCTCGAACACCCTATTCATTGGAGGAGGGGAGGATCATCAGCGTTTATGAATGTGTTTGTGTTATAAAACGTTTACCTACAGGATACAGAGTATCCAATCCTTTCACTCCTTTTCAGTGCAATGGACTGAAACTCATCTGATACATACAGTCCTTAATTCCCCTTACTTTCACTTGATGACTTCCTTCGTTACTTTCTGTAGAGCGGTTAAATCTGCCAAATGATCGGCTTCAAATTTGACTGCTGAGCTAAAATGAGAACTGCTATGTTCCAGGTATCTAATCGGTAGACAAAACGCTGCAAATTATTCCACAACGATTTATTATTCCTTTGAGCATGATTAAGAAGAAGGAATGGGTCTGGGTGAGTGTAGATCTCATTCAGCGTCCAAAATTTAGTGGAAACGATACCCCCTGGACACCACCTGGATCGCCAAGAATTTCGAAAATATATTTTTCAAAATACATTTCTACCTATTCACCCCAAATTGGGTCCAATCGGATTCAAAAAATGAATTTTCTAGATTTTTGTCGACCTAGGCGTGCGAGGTACCATTTTCCACTAAAATTTGGACGCTGAATTGATTGTAATGAGTCACCATGCGCCTGGCCAGAGAAATAACCAACCCTTGTGAAATAATTTGCAGCGTTTTTGATCTAGATTGTCTACTTTTGGGGCCAATCAAAGAGGTTGACCTCTTGCAAGGTTACATAGGTTGATTAGTCAAGGAATGACCAACCAATACCATTCTCTCTTAGTGCAAGCTCAACCTAAAACCAACATGAAACCAGCTGACTATTTAAACTCCTTCAGCGTCCAACGCACAAGACATCTCCTCATGAATGAAACTAACGTATCACTTATCTTTTCTCATCGTGGTTAGCAAACATACTAAAGCGTTTGACTCAGCAGAAAAGAGCAACCGAATGAGATCTCAAACATATCCTATAATCAGTAAAACGTCGTAATACATCATGTAAGAGTAAGATCATCATGTAGGTTCGGTAAGAACGAGTTAAAACCACTTTTCTTATCAGCATTATGACTCTCCAAATTTCTCAAGTTAGAATGTCCTTCACCCTCAAATGACATAAGACGGGTAGAGAATGCTGAAATTCCGAGTTAACGTTACGAAACTGAGTTGCAGAGTGCTGTAATATTTGTATTATATATGTATTAATTAATCCTCATTTTTCTTCAGAATCCGAGTTTCCTTGGCATTTGGAACGTTTTGAAGCATGCTGAACAAAATTGGCTATTGTGTCTGTCTGTCTGTTCTAATGACAGCTCTTTTTGAACCGATATGAATCCAATCCGTCAAGATCTCAAGGGGTAGTTTGATCCGATTTGATCAGAAAAACTCGACAAACGGACGTGGTGAAAGAATGAGCTTGAAACAGGCGATGGGATATCTATGTTGGGGTCCAAATGCTCCCCTCTTTGAGCAGTTGAGGGATTTCAGATTGTCAGTTCTGAGTTCTTTTAGTTGAAGAGTTGAAGGGGTTGGTATATTGGACTAGTTGCGAGCAACAAATGGAATTCGAATAACTTTTATAACATAAAAAGGGTCGTTTCTTCTACATAATATTAGCTACACATGAGTACTCATGTTTATGAGGAAGCTTTTGCGTCGTGATATCGGGAGTGAACCCAACGTTTTTGGTGAAAACGTGGGAGGTAGCAGAAGGTATTTGGAAATTGATAGTTTGAGAGGGAGGCTGCTCCGTCAAAATGGTTCACCAAACTACAAGAGAAGAAGACTGGTCGGTTTTGCATAGGCACACGGGCTCAGCCGCTTGTAATAGAAGGCGATTCGAGAACTCCTTGAAGGTGAATTAAGGGTAGGAAAAGAGAAGGGCGGTAAGTAGCGAAATATATTAGCGAACGGAAGCGAAAAGGGGCCGAAGTGATACATGAGGGCGCCCCCGTGACTCGAGTATTCGCCCACGAGAGCCCCTCGAGCCGTCACGAATCTTGTTAGCTACCGTCCGCGAAGCCGAGGCCTATTAGAAGAAACACCGGGCCAACATTAACATAAATACAAACCTGGACCTGCGGGCTTATTCCTTTTTGTGGTCTCCGCTAATCGCGCCGTCGCCTTCGTCTTAATCTAGCAAACCTTCTACAACCCCATTTTGAAGAGAAGATTAGGGCCCTCATGAGCCGACCGGTGATTTGCTTCCTCACCACGACTCTCTTTTCCCCTATTAGATATTTGCCGTACTGTTGTACTGAACTGTTGCCATTCATCATGCTTGCTACCTATTCATAAGACTAATAGCTATACGGTTGCCTAATTTTGGTTGGTTATTCCTTGAATAATCAATCTATTTTTTTATGCAAAAATTCAACCTCTCCGATTTGTCCCAAAATTTTTTTCTCAACGTTTCAAGGTGTCTAAATCAAAATGAGCAAATCCGTCCGCCTTCCGCGCCATTTCAGATAATATAAAGTTATTTAACAATCTGAAATTTTGGTAAGGGACCCGTTTTCGGCTCTAGTTGGTCCTCGCTACTTTTCAGCCAAATTGGACCGAATTTGGAGATAATATGAATGGGCGAAACTCAATTTTTGATACCTACTTTTTGGAAACCAGGCAAACAAGTATTTTACAAACGTACTACTACCTCAAGTTGCTATTACATGACATTTTTGAATTACACATTTTAACCCCCTTACCCCTCCCCAAATTTGGTTCGATGGGCTGAAATATTTCGAGGACCAACTAAAGCCGGAAATGGGTCCCTGACCCGAATTTCAGATTTTTACAAAAATGTCTATTACCAAAATCGGCGTCCTGCGGACGGACATTTTTGGCTTGTTTTGATCTAGAAACGCCCAGAAAGCATTTTGGGCCGAATCAGAGAGATTGACTTTTGCAAGAAAACATAGGTTGATTATTCAAGGAATAACCAACCAAAAAAGCAACCTGACTTTTTACCTACATTATTAAGGGGTTTGAATGATTATGAATTTCGAAAATTACCGAACAATGACACAGCGACATTAATCTAGTATAAACACCGCTAATAAAGCTCCCTTAGCTTGACATCCCACCCCAAATGTCCTGAAGCGAAGCGTCAAGCACCAGAGGCTAAGGAGCCCTGGCCCTCCCGAAAACATTCCTCGACACTTTATAAATGGTCTGGCAAGAAGAGTCACAGAGAAAAGAGAAAAAGAAAGCGTTCTCGTCCTATTGAATACATTCGTAAGAAAAAACGCGCATCATCCTCACGAACTCATGACACTAATCCTTGATGCCTTCCGGAAAATTAATTTACAACACCTTTTTTGTTCAACTCCATTACCAACCGAGGATTGTGTCTCCTTTTACAGAACCCGAAGCTCATCTGGGATTCAATTATTTCGTCATCATTCAAGAATATATAATTTTTTTTGGGACGAGTAACTGCTCGCGCGGAACGTAAAAACTGTTTGAGTGAGCACGTAAGCCGAGTGGTTCAGAATAATGTTCTCGACTTTAAAATGAAGATAATAACATTTTGCGAATTACCTGAACCCATTTCTAGCGGTTTTTGAATGAATGAGTACCGTCTTCCCTTAAGCTCCTGTACCTAGGGTACAACTTGGTTATTTTTCGACGAATCAATAAACAATCATTTCGATCTGTAAATAGCAGTACGTTTGTAGTTGGCATGTAGGTTGACTGTAGTATTGCGAATAATAAACCAAAATGGAATAATAAAAATACCCCATTTGCCCTTAATGTCATTAGTCAACACACAGAGCCAAATACGGCAGTTATTACAACTACTTAACGCGCTCGTACTTCTTTCTTCCCCTTCTTCAACTCTTTCAATCCCTGTATGAAATATAAATCTCATTTCAAAAAGGGAAAAAAAATCTCGAAGAATGAATGAGCCTTCAAAACCTCCAAGTATGAAGGAACGTGGAAGAAGAAACCGAAACCTAAAAATAAAAGTATTTGGAAGAGATAAAGAAGCTTTCCGGATAAAGCACGTAATAGCGTTTCAGTGTCAAACAATTCGAGATAGTGAGTTCGTTCACCGACAACCCTTTAGTGAGATGTGGACACTAGAGGCGGTCATTCAGAAGGATTGAGCAACCGACGTTTACTGCATCGACTCGTAATACACGCCAGCGAACAAAAAATTACTTGAAGATGCTCGAGTTTTTCTTTCACAGAAGCGACAGATCTTTGCCCCGGATTCGAGATTCCTATAGGTGGCAAGTCTATCTTCTCAAGATGGATTTGTGATTGATGGATGAAATTGTTGATCAGACGACTCTGCAGTACCCTGGATGAGAAACCTCATCATTGTGTCATTCGCAACAATCCGAAAAAAAAAATGAAAGGAAAACGCATGAAAATGTAGAAAACATAATTATAGATACAGTTCTGGGGTCAGTACAATGAAAAAAGGCAATTATAATCGAAGAAGGATTCAAATGAATCGATTGAACTCTTATTCAAACAGATGCAAGACCTACAAAAATGTTGTGTCTCCTTAAATTTCTACAACATGGTACGGATCCATTCAGTCCGAACATTTAGGATGATAGACAGACAGCGAGACTACCCGAGCTTACAGATAAGTAGTAAAGAAAATATATTTTTGTTACCTAAGCCATTTATCAATTAGGTATCTTGTAGTACCAAGTGAGATGACAATATTTTCCGACAATGAAGGGCTTACGAGTCACGTTCTAATAACTGCGCAGAACATTTTAGTCGTTCACATAAATATTTTTCTAATCTGCCTTAATGGAATGATTCATTCGATTCTGCTTTCGAACTCCTCATCAAACTTCCCAAAATTAAAATAATAATAATATTTTAAAAAGTGATGGAAATAGGGAGGAATAAAAACGCTAAAAATTCTTCCACTGTGGTTTGCAGACTCATTAGAGAAAGAGTCAATAGAAAACAGTGAGTGTCCAGGATTCATTCCATTCGATTCAGCGTCTGAAAGTTAGCGGAAAATGATACCGCACGTGGCTAGTATCCAAAAATCTCAAAAACCCACCTCCAAATAGGTTTGGGTAAACATTTTCCAAATATATTTACCTCTAATCGGTCTGGGGCCTCCATCTCAATAGATTCAGCGTTCTAAATAAAGTGGAAAATGATACCCCACATGCCTAGTTCCTAAAAAATCCCAAAAATCCAGTTTCAAATCACAAATTTTCACCGGTGCCCTCCCAAAATGTGTGCTTATTGGGCTGAAAATGTTCGAGGACCACTTAAAATCGTAATGAGGTCCCTGACCAAGATGGCAAATTTGTAGAAAATTTGATTTTAGTGAACACTAAACAGACAGCGGACGGCGAACGGACATCTTGGCTCTTGCGTCCAGATGTCATGAAGTTCAAACTGACACATTTTTGTGGCAAATAGAAATGCATGAAAACCTGTGGCATGAAAACATAAGAAGGAATAATAAACCAAAAGTTCATTCAAAGCATTCATTGTGGATGGTTATTCCTCGAATAATCAACCCACGTTTTCATGCAAAAAGCCAATCTCTCCGATTCGCCCCAAAAAATTTTCTGGACGTCGTCTGCCGTCCACGCCGACTTTGGTAGTAATTTTCCACTAACTTTTGGACGCTGAACGGAACCATTGGTGCCCTCTGGATGAGGCTATGGGTCAAAATGCGTGCCTATTTACCCATTTCAAGTGTGTGTTTTCAAGATTTCTGGTACCTAGGCGTGTGGGGTATCATTTTCCACTAAATTTTGGACCCTGAATCGAATGGAATGGGTCCGGGCCCCGCCACACCCACTGTTTCCCCCATTTTCCCCATGTTGAAGAAAGGAATCTCCATGCGCCGATCCGAGGTTTAAATTAGTCTCCATGCGCCTAGTTCGAGGAATAACCCCCGTGTGTAAGAATTTGCAGCCTTTTTAAAAAGCACTACTTGATGTACGGTTGCATCCAAGTGAACAATACTGAAATCATATTCGGAGTTATTTATCTGGTGGTAAACATCATCTGATTCATCTTATATCAATTTGGTCACATTTACGTAGGAACCTTATGATAGTAGAGGATAAATGTATTGAGAGGCGGTTCGTGAGGTTATAGTCGGTTGAGACTGAACTACCAAATTATTTCGTCCAGCTGCGGCGAGAATCGAAGACCAAATCGATAATATTGGTGCTGACAATCTCATTAGTACGGTTGAAACGCCTTTTCGATTCATCAGATTCGGTTAGTTAAGTTTCAAGGTAAGGCTCGGCATCCACCTGCTAACGCCCCCTTCATCAGTGGAAACCCGAAAAGAGCCACCAAAGCCAAGAGCTCGGGAACTTAATCAAGGGACATTAGCAGCGGGCCCGTTTGATTCTAAATAATCGATTGGGGCTCCTTCGTGCCAGAACAGGGCCGCCCGAAACTGCTCCTGCATACGAAAAAGTCTTTCCCAGGTGAGAAGATGAGATAGAGGTTGGCAAAGGAGCGATAAGGCGGGTTCGAACAGCACTAAATAGTCCCCCCTCTCGTCTCTTCTACCATCCACCCCTTCTCTTCACCGTCCATCATCGCCTTCTCTATTCGCTCCTCTTCTCTGTTCCTCCGTTAATTGCAATGCCCACGCGCAGTCAGTCGCCACTTCCAATCAGGTGGAGATAGGGGATCGTGTTGTGTACGCCCCGCTCAGCCACCGCCTTCTAAATTACGATTTCTTGGCCACTTTTCTCGACTAACATGTTGTAGTAATTGATTCGATACACCCAGTAAGAGGCGTAATGACAACTTATTCGCGTTCTTTGAACGAGACCACCCTCGTGAGACTGCTTCAGCTTTGAATAAGCATACATTCTAAATGCACCGTGTGCATGCTGGCAGTTCAGTAGGTCATACTATTTATTCAGTCCTACCACTTGACGAGTTCCATGTCAAGGATAATTCCTAAAACTTGAACTGATCCACTGTCGGTTACAGCTACTCTCAAGTGGTTTCCCGTTTTCTGTGACGTCACAAAACCAACCTAGCTCTTTACCTTAACCTGTCACTGGTGTCATCAACATCCATAATTAAAGTTTATCATTCTAATTACGCCGTTGTATAGATCGATAAAAATTATTTTCATTCCCAAAGTTTCGCCACTCCATAATACTTATTCGTGGCCTTTTAGGTTTAGTATTCCTTCAATAATCAACTTACGCAATCATGCTTGAAGTCAAACATCCTGATTGGCGCCAATATTTGGCAGTTAATGTTTTAATACGTTTATATCAAAAATAGCAAAATGGCCGTACACCGTCCATGCCATTTCTGGTAGTAGAAAATGTTTTTAAAATCTCAAATTTTGGCCTTTTTTTTGGATCTAATTGGTCCTTAAACTTTTCAGCCCAATTGGACCAAATTCGGAGATGTAATTGGAAATAATCGATTTTAGAGACTTTTTGGAACTAGGCGAATGAGTATCTTGCAATCATGTTATTACCTCAAGTTCCAATTACATGACAGTATCATGAAAACAATATGATATACACGATATGAGTTGACAATTTATTGACAATTATTGATTTACATGAAGACAATATGAGCTCTGAAAGAGTTGTGGCATCCAGTACCAGAGGGAGTGCATTTTGTGACAGCAACATGAAATGGAAGGCTCAGCGAATATTTCGCAATCGCGTTACTACCTCGAGTTCCAAGTATGTGAAAAAATTGAGAAAACAACTCTGGAAGTTCATTCACACGGGTTGGTTATTCCTCGGACCAGGCTCATGAAGACTAATTTCTTCAACATGGGGAAAATGGGTATAACAGTGGGTGTGGTGGGTCCCAGACCCATTCCAATCGATTCAGGGTCCTAAATTTAGTGGAAAATGATGCCCACACGCCTAGGTACCCAGAAATCTCGGGATCACATATTCAAAATGTTTAGATAGATACCCATTCTGACCCATAACATCTTCCGGTGATTACCAATCGTTCTGGGACCCATTTTATTAGATTCAGAGTCCAATTTTTAGTGGAAAATAATATCCCACACGCCTAGACTGCTAAAAATCTTGAAAATCCATTTTTCGAAACACACATTTTGACCCCTATCCCACCCAAATTTGGTTCGATCGGGCTGAAAAGTTTTTTTGATGACCGTCCTAGACCGGGAACAATCTGACCCTGATTCTAACTTCAGATTTTTAGAAATTTTTCTACTACCAAAATCGGCGTGGACGGCGGACGGACTTTTTTGATCTAGACACCTTGAAACGTACAGAAACAAATTTTTGGCCGAATCGGAGAGATTGACTTTTTGCATGAAAACAGGTTGATTATTCAAGGATTGACCAACCAAAACTCATTGCTCCGTATTCGACAGTAGAAAACTTATTATTTTGACTATAATTTGAAAATGTTCGGACCAGATTTGAGGAGGGTGAACATGTGTTTTTGAAAAACGGTTTTCAACACTTTTGGGAACTTGACACGTCACCTAAAAGGGCTTCGGCGCCAGGAGATCGACTCAACTAAAAAAGCGCATTGTTTTCGGTTGAATGGCTGATGACTTCATTTTCTACCATGAGAATTGTTGTGGGTGTATGGGCACGGCTCCTTAAATGAGTCAAAAGGTAATTTTCGCATGGTGGGCGTAAGACGTCACACCCGCCGTCCAACTAACATGTATCATTTTCCTCATTCGTCGCCAATGCCAATCTACTTTGAAGCCTTCGTTTCGTAGATGAGAAATTCCTCTTAAATTCGAGTACATTTCTGATTATATATATGTATACCTCCAAGCATATCTAAATGAGTTAGAAAAACCCTCCTCTGACAAGATTATTTCCAGGGTCGTCCTCAGCCACCAATAATATTGAGCCACAGCCCTCTTCACGAACAAATTGGATAGGAAACAATAAAAATGCTTAATAGTAATTGTTTAACCGGAGGGAACAGTGAACGAGGGGAGAACCAGCGATACAATTTAATGAAGGGAACGAACTCTGCAGCTCGGTAGGTACCTTGTTAACATCCAAGCAGCCCCCAGCGTTTGTTTTATAGGTAACATCCCGGAAGAGATCTCATAAAAACATGACAATGCATTATTAATGATGGTTTCCCGCGGCGAGTACAGAACTGAGAGGCGGTTATGGAGTCTGTTCACACCCGCTAGTAGATGCCAGGAGCTTCTGAGTTTTTACGCCCTTGTCAATAGAAAGTTCATTAGAATTTTATAATGGAGGAGCTCGGGGGATCTTTTGTTTGAGTAAAACCCACCTGTCACCTTTCGAGAGCGGTGTACACCGAAGTGAGATCTCCAAATCCCTGGGTTATAGAACAGTCTTGTTCACAAACCAAAATTTTTTAAAAAAAGTTATGATTAAGCAGTATTTACCTACGTCGAACCACTTAAGAATTTTGTTAAAACAACGTTGACTTCAAACACTTCAGACTACAGATTAACTCTATTTTACATATTTGATTTAAATGTTTTTACCTAATATCTTGTAAATTGATTGCTTTTTTAATTGCTTTAATAATATTAACAATTGATATTAACAATTTAGCAAAGGAAAAGACAGAGTTGCTGGCAGGAGAAATTCGATCAGAAGAACTTTGGACCCTGCGGTTCGCAGTACAAGTTCGTACATCGTACTCTGTATCCCCAATATAAGTTTTCCTTGAGATTCAATCCAGAATCGTTGAGAACCAAAAATGCCAGTTTTAGTCTTAGACAGCACTAGATCTGAATATTTCTGAATAATTTTACGTGATAAATTCCACGTTTTGACAAGTGGTTCAAGATTTTCGATAGCAGGTTCAGTTAAGTTTAGTTTAAAGTTGAGACCCAGTGTTGACTGTAACGATATTGATGGCCGATACTGAAAGGGATCATTGATGAACGGTGCACGTGAAATCAATATCAGGTAGCTGCAGTCAATTTCCTCGTGGGCGCAATAGCCCTAAATGTCTTGCTATGATTCAGCATAGACGAGTTCGCCCATGAAGTACCTTAAAAGGCCGTTCAAATTCTCATACGGTACATTGCTTTACAAGCCTGTATTTTAAATGGAAAAGCCCTTAGAGCAGTAGCTGTTGGAGGCTTGGAGGGGTTATAGGTGGGTGACGATTTATTTTTTTAACAATTTCTTCCAGAGTCCTCCCCCTCTCAAAGTCATTCCGTATAAAAAGCCCAGAAATATAACCCCCCCCCACCCCCCCGATTCGTGACAGCCTTGTAGCTATTGACTAGTTGCGTCCACTAGATAGGTATAACGCAATTTACTTAGAATTTACGCTCAGAACCTTATCGCTTTATCGAGATTCAATAACAGTAATCAAGACTGCAAAACTCTGAGAACTAAATCGAGGTTAAGTGTTCAAAGCGGCATTATAAGGTATAAAAACATTCTTCAAAATACCTACTCTGAGTTGTACCATAAAACTACAGGATGGAGGACAATGGCGGGCGGCGAGGAAGGGGCTTGCGTGGCGGGTAGGGTATAACCCCCAGACTCCCGGGGCCCTCCGAAGTAAACAAACCCATTTCGACCTCCGACGGGACGCTATTCATATTGTAGTTATGAACCTCGTTTTCTCTTGAGGGGTCTTCTATGGAATCTACTGTTTGCTGCCCATTCCACATTTCCTTCCTCCTGATACTCGAACAGACACCGTTTTCGACTCCGTGGAGTTTTAATGCTACCATTCCATAACCCTTCTATTCGTTATTAGGTCGCGGTGACGACATTCTCTATCGACAGAAGGGAAAATCAAGTGCATAATATTACTCCGGTCGCGGCGCTTAAAGCTCTATCAGACAAAACTCTTTCGAGATAGCTCTCGAATTGTAGTAATCACATCATAACGGTATTTCTCCGTTAGATGGTACTGTAAAAATTGATACCTCCGAGGTTGCCGATTTAAGTTAGGTAGAAAGGAGTTGAATTCCCATCTTTGGGCTGTTATGCTACACAAATAAACTGGCTTGAAAAAAAGAAACGTCCTGCTTGTTTTTAATAATTTAAAAAAAATTATGTACCCTTGATTTTGTATTGACAAGTAAATTTTACTTTTTAAACATTTTTTAAAACTTATTAAAGTGTGTAGATCCCAAATCCAAACTCTTTGCCGCCTAAACCGAAAAAGGCCTTCAGAAAAGCTCTCAAAATCATTTTGGACGCTGAATTTAATCCAGATGGTTCTCGTACCGACCCTTCATGACTCAAGAAGAGCATTTTGAAAATAAAACTCAATTAATATATATATTAATAATTTTAATTTTATGAATAATTACTTAATTATATAAACTAAACCTCAAAGAATGATTTGCGTTTTCTCACAACAGAGATCCACTTGAAAGCCTAGAAGCACTGTGTCATGATGAATAGGGTTGTAATTAAAATGCTAAGTGCAGGATAAATATGAACTATTGAGCAGCATCAAAAGTGTAGTGCAAAATATGAATGGTTTGGTTTTTAATCGGTGTTTGGGTTAATAGTCCAAAGTTCAGAAAAATTCCTTTGATACTTTTTGAAGTTTATTGTGATGTATGCAACAATTTGAGTTCTGCTGTTGCTTTTCGGGACTAATATATCTCGGTATACGGCTCTTCAAACATTGAGTCTTGAATACTCGCCCTTCAATTTTACTATGCAAATATCTACCTTTTTTTTAAGGTAACCCTCTACAGCAAAGGAAAATATAAGCATATAGCGGTAGTAATAAACTGTCTATGTACTTCCCACGGTGAGTACAGTTAGGCCTCGAAAATGGGCGTAAGACCTCGGAAATAGGTTTTAATCTCCGACAGATGAGCCTTGAACCTCCTCCCAGTGACTAGCTGGTAACTTGTTTATTACTTATTACATCCTTGGAAGGCCTCAGTTCTCAACATGGTTATAATTGTTGGTCAGGGAACGACCTCCAGATACAATCAGTAATCAGCGGCCTACCGTTTCTTCGGACACTTTAATAAAGAAAAAGTATTATTACATAAAATACTTGTAGCCTTTTAAAAGGCCTCGCCTCTCAAGTACCGGCCCCTCAAACCTGGTTGTAGAACCATATCATGTACTTGCACCCCGCTGAGGAGCCCTCCAAACATCTCGTTTCACTTAGAGTTTTTATTCCTTCTCCGTGTTTATTAAATAAATAACTTCTTTTCGAGTCGTGGAAGGGGGTCCTCCCTTCGTGAGAAGTGTCTGATTTATAAGGTTGCGGTGGTTTTTTTTTTTTTTTTTTTTTTTCTTTTTGGTGTGGGCTAAAGCCCATCACAAGCCACAAGTTCGTCCTTTTCAAAACCGCCGGCTGTACCAATCAGACGCGTCACTTTTTTGAAAGATTTTCTGAGGGCGTTAAATCATTTTCACGACGTGACGTACATGACTTCATCAGTGTTGTCAGATCTAGGCGGCGGGAGAAGCTCCCCCCGGTTTTCTCGTGAAAGATTGCGATCGACTGCACGAGCACGAACGCCCTCTTGAGGAGATGAAATTCATCACTTCAGCATGTCAAACCAGAAATACGAAAAGTTGTCTTTCGCAATCGTCGAATTGCTTTTTGTCTGCAGTGTTATTTCGCCCTCCGTTTTATTCAAAGGCGTCACGCATCATCGCCTGTCACCCAAAACCCATCCAGTATCTAATTGATCTTTAAATAGTCCAATAGTTGTATCTACATTGTCTAATTGTGGCTTTGAGTTGGTTTCAAGTCGTCCTAATGAAAAGGGGCTAACGGATTCGAAGAGGGAGGTCGTCAAGGATGAAAGACAATCGACTTTGTCGCCTACCCGATCGTTTAGCTGAGGGCAGGACTTTGGGAGGCCTCGATGCGAATCAGCTCACTGGGTCACAAAGACATCACAGAAACTTAACGATTCGAGGGGTGTGGTGGAAGGAGGGGGTTCAAGCCACTCACCCAACCCTCTTGTATCGATAGTGTACGTTCTTCCCACGCCAACACCGGGTAGCCCCCTTTCGGCCCACCTTGTTTTCCAAGATATCATTCGATGGTAATCGCGCGAAGATTAAACGACTGTATTGATGGGTGTAAAAAATATGCAATGTTAGTTGAAGTGATGGCGAACAGTAGATCCATACAATTTCATAAGCCACGTCCATTTGCGGCAAATCGAGCATTCGAAACCAATCAAAAAGCGAATTCCTCTCTAACAAAAATTTGTCAAACATTTTCAGCAAACAGCAAAGAATGTTTGTAGTTCGGTACTAGCGAAATTGACATGCCTGTGAGCAAGTTCGAGCATGTTGCCCCATAAGGGGAAAAATGGGAACACCCAAGAATATTGTCAAGAGCGTATCAATCACGGATTTTTTAGTGTAGGCAAAGACCATGAAGGGGGTTCGCCACATTATTCAGTTCTATTGTTCCCGCTTAAGACTTCAAACATGTAAAAAAATCTCGAGGTAGGTGTTTTGGTTCCGAATTTTCAAAAAAATTCGAAAGTCTACGATCATGATGCTGAATTATGCTTATTCAGTCTCCAAACAGGTTGAAGAGCGAAAGAGGCCAGACAAAATAATTGATTCTTAATAGGCTTCAAGATAACTCGCGATTCCCGATCGATACCAACATCGAAAATACGTGCCTCCGATTGAAACATAGCTTCCGAGAATAAAGAAGGATGAGTTTCATTTGACTAGAAGAATCGAAGAAAGGACAAACAAGCAGATTCGTGTAGTAAATTCCAAGATGATGTATTGACACGGGGTAAATGGGTTTTGGTCGGTTATTCCTTGAGTAATCAAAGTATGTTTTCATGCAAAAAGTCAAAAATGGGAAAGTGGAAAGTAGAAAGTCGTAAAATTGAAAAATGTTTTATGTAGGAATTACAAAAGATAGAAATTGGGAACTTGTTGATTCGTCTGTTCACAATTTATTGACGTCTCTCGCGTGGAGTGCAAGTTGTTTACATTATTTGTTAATTAATTGTTTTGACACTTGAATTAGTTGTTTTAATTTATCTACTATTGATAGGCATACATATTTTGTTTTCCATTATTGTATCAGCGAGAATTGCCCAAATGAATGTGGAGGCTATTGTTTGAGGGAACCCGCCTCGAGAGGCCATCACCCCTTATCTAGACCTCCTGATTGGCCCTCATATATTTTTTGATAAGGTAGAAATAAAATGGAAAGGACGGCCTCCGGGGTTAGTGCTATCTGTTGACGGTGAGTGGGTTAGAGGGGGGGGGGGGGGGTTGACTTATGCCCCTCGCCTCCTAGAGGGGCGGCATCACTCCTGGCACGTGTTTACCGCTTGGCGGGCCAAAAACATGTTTGGTCGCGAACAACGGGAGGAGCTTTGCCACGCATCGGTAGAAGATTTGTTTGCAGCTGGATGTGGGCCAAGCCACCTCTGACCAACCCGGGCAAGTTCAGTGTCCAGACGTGCAAAAACATTCGCGCATTTTACCACCTTAGCGACACAGAAATGTAATGAGCGACGGCGTACTGCTTAGAGATCAGTCTTCGACCGATCGTATTTTCCTCAATGCATGTGAAAATTCGTGCCATGGGAGGTCGTTGACATTGGTTCAGGTTGAGTTTTTTCAGTTGTGTAAATCAAATCAGAATAATAGTTCTTCTAGTTTTGTTTTCCATTGGCACCAGGCTGACTTTCTGCAGTAACTTTGAAACTCAGTCCAGGGCCCAACACACACTACCACATCCAACTCCAAACTCACTTTAAATTGAACTTCTAAAAATGTTTTGACCACATGATTCTACAAGGTGGGACATTGCAGGTCCATTTTTGATGAAGTCCGTCGCAATAACGTTTTCGTGGGTACTACTTTTGAATCGTTTGCTTCAAAGAGCGAGAACATTGTTTCTTAGATTAGCTTTTATACAAGAAAACTAGAGCTTGCCTGTTTCGAAACGCTGTAGCGCCACCCGAGATGGCTCGAAGGCTCGGAAATTTATTGCGGGGAAGAACGCTAACCTCGACTTGCCTTCACCTTTTCTGACATCATTTCTTAATGTTGTCCCTGCGATGTGTTTATCGCTAGGGGGTTCCTGCCGGAGATGTGTACATCTGTGGGAAAACTCCGCGGCTCGTCTTTAAAAGTTGTCTTCATTCTCCTTCTTTATCCTTTTCTCTCAACAAACTTCCATTCGTTCACGTTCTCTTTCGGGAGCCGCTTCTTCAGGTTGAGTGCACGTCCCATTGTTAGCGTGAGCCCTTTATCAGATCGTGAGCTAGGGTCGGTTTGCTCCCAATTTTTCATCGTGGAATTAAGAGGTGCGTTCTTAGATCAAGCCAACGCTCTGGACAGGAACAATATTTCGAGGAACTTAATTGTTTCATTGAGCCCGATCTTACCTTCTCTCAGGAAGACGAATCTCTTCAATTCCAAACTGCAAGAACAATTTTTCCATCAATCAATCGTTTCATTAGTCCGCTCATTCTCGTCAGTATGAAGCAAAGCACGCGACTGGAGGGCGCTCCTCGGGCTCGCTTTCATAACATTCCTCCATTTCTGTCATCTTCTTCCTCCGAAGAGGAAGAGAAAACCCATCAAGAAAGAAGATTCCTTTGTCGGATGAGACCCCACCTTTTCGGTTGTCCTAATCAAATATTCAGATTAGCGCTTCTCGTCCAATGAGCCCTCGAAAAGGCCGTTCAAGAGCTTCGAATGCGCCTTCCCTCGAAACACCGGCTTCTTTCTTAATTTAATAAAACCAGAAGCTTTCCCAATCTTCGCTATATCCTTCGGCTTCCTACATTTTTTATATTTATTTATTCATTCCTCTTTTTTTTCTATATGAATGAATACAATCTTCGCGCCGCTCGTCTACCCATAAAAATAATTTATGTTTCGCGCCTTCCACTTCCCTTTCTATATATTATTTACGAAGCTCCAAACTTACGAAGTCCGATCATAAAATATGATACTGAACTCACGAGAAGATTACAAGGAGTCGGCTCCCGCGTCAATATTAGATTGGGAGAGTTTGATGATTTATTCGATACTAACACGACAATATTAACAAACAAGGAGTTTCACGAAATTAAAACGATTTATGAAATATAGCTCTGTGCTACACCCACGTAGCAGGTCGATTTTAGTAGTCGACCGCTTATCCGAGGATCTCAACCGACGGCTATTCATTGCACGGGCAGAAGGAGGAAAATTAGACCGTAAGAAGTAGACCAAAAAGTAGGCTGGCTCAGCGTTTTCAGCTGTGAATTTCTCGTTCTTAATTTCTTGAAGGGGAAGTAATAGATGAATTATTTTTATGACAACTTTTAAGGGAAAGAACATTCAAAATAACCTTGTCTACGAGGGCTCTCAGGTCTACGTGCTGCCTATATTTACAGTTACAATCGTCAGAATCGTTATTATAAACAGTTCATTTGAGGAAAATAAAGTGACATAGGTGAAATAAATAATGACGAACAAACCAAGAATGCCACCGAAGTAGCAGGTCCCACCTTAATTTACAAGACTGCCAGTTAAAATGACGAATCACTCAAAGATTTCGTTTGATATTTCACTGTTTTCTCTCCTGAATTCCTCGGCATCGTTAAAATAAATTGTTTGCTTTCGGATAAGCGTAAGAGTACGTGATTATGTCATACACGTGCTGGTGCGAGTTTTCTCGAGGAATAGAAACGTTATTTTAAAAATAAAAATAAAAATCGCACAGAAATATGGTTGCTCCGCGGTTCGCTTTCACGGTGTATTTCAGCAGTTCAGGGTTGCCTAGGAAAGGAAAATGCGCCCAGAGAGAAATAAAAGTGAACTTATTGGAAATTTCACGGTTGAGAAAAACGTAAAGGTTCCTAGGCATATTACACCCTCAGCTGACTAAACCCCTTCCCGCTCCATTCCCTTCGGCCCTAACTAGAAAATCCCTTTTTGGAACAAAAGAAACTGGTAATAAATCCTCTTTCAACTACAGGGAATTCCAGAGCGAAAAGAGGGGCGAAACAGCTCTTGAACTGAAGATATTATAGCTTTTAAAAGTAATGGGCTTGGCGAGGTCAGGGTAGGAAAAATATTGCCTTGGAAATTGCTTCCCTAGCCATCTTTATTCTTGGTGTTTTCTCTCATGGATGAATGTGGAGAGTTGTTAATCGCGTAGGACCGCAACGTCCTTTCTGCTAGGTTGAACAGGAAAAATGGATTTTAAATTTATTTATATTTTTCGCTTTAAAATTGTAAATATACAGCTAATAGATTATGTGGTATGAAGCTGAAGGGATGACCTCAACGTTCATCATGCCACTGCAGGAATCAAAAATCAACAGAAATACATTTTAAACCTTCACAAATAGTCCGAAAGTTAGTCTAAACAAAGTAGAAGTCGGTATTAATACTCGTTGGTATTACAACCTCCTGATGAATGAACCTTCGAGGATTATAAACACGTAATTTTCCAATCTGAAACTGGCCACCTTCGCGGCGCTCATAAATCACTCGATGAGGAAATCGTTCGAGATGAGAAGGAACTCTAATAAATCGACTTTAATAAAACGAGCTAGAGAAGGACTTGGGCCTTTGATTTCAATTCGCGTTGATTTTTTTCTTTCAGATCCCGTTCCCGGTCCCCTCGAGGGGATTGTTCCCAGAGAGGGCCCCTCTAATGTATACATTATACAGAGTTGAGAGGAGGGATATCGGCGAGTGGAAAGCGAGTGGGAATTATATGAAGTCACATATCACGATGTTTTGGTATCTTCGTTTCTTCAGCAGTTCTGAAGGGGTGATGTGATTACCATTGGGGCCCTCAAGCTCTTGGATAGCTCGAAAAAGGAAATTGAAAGGATCGAGGCGTGGAGGATATTGACTGTGCCTGTTCTTGTAATAAGACGTGTGAAAATTGACGCATTTATTTTCTGAGCAGGATCCAGAGTACCATAGATGTCCTTTTTTAACTAAGCGTTTTTATTACACCAACTTAAAAACTTATAAGCGATTTATCCTAAGCTTCTTCCGAAGAGACGAGTAGGCGTCTTGATATTTTATCCTTCTTTTATTTCATGATTTCAATACTGCGTTGTAAGCAGTTTCCCGAGTTTTTAGAAAGATTTCCAATGAGTTTATTCCAATTACAGTCAGAGTCCCCACCCCCGAATTTGTGTGCATTTTATCCGGATATTCATGACTTATCTCTGAATACACTTGATCGAATGATATGACAACCAATGCGCCGTGGGAGTACAAGCCAAAGTATTGAGGACTTTTGGTCCTACACGACCTTTAGGCTCAATCGAGGACTCATAAATTTGATACTCGGTAGTACTCGTGGCATCAAGACCTTAAACTCTATTGCCGTAGTATCTTTCCACCCCTTGCGATTAGTTTCGTGAAGAGTGTTCGACATCGACAGGGCCAATCGAACCAACTGAGGTCAGTTGAAGCGACCTTTAATCTTGAGGAGTTTCGAGTAACCGGACTCAGAACTTCCTCAAACTCTGGAAGCTCCACTCCTTGACACGAATTCTTGGGTTTTCACGTTCTACCTCTTATGAAAGATGGGAATCTTTGGAGAAGTCTAGTCCAAGGAGGCCACGTTCTTCACTGAAGGACTTCCCCTATCATGTCGTGAGCCGTAAACTGTAGGAAGTCATATAGTTTGAGATTTGATGTTGTCTCGATTTCAACAGGTGTACGAAAACAAGCAACGAACTCGTGCAACATGAATATAAAATATAAAAGCAGCTTAGACTTAGGTCTAGATTTGTATATTACTCGAAAGAAATGCCCTGTCATGTGTGGACCAAACGCATAGTTTGTTCTGATCTCTCCCCTTTTTCCACTTTGCTAACTTCATCCACACTTGCTATCGTCCAATTCTTCGTCGAACAGAGGGTCCTACAATTTTGTTGTGTCTATTCCCACTGAAACTTCTCCATCTGACGTTTAAATTTTCGCCAAATCATCTTGTTCAACTTGTCACTTTTCTCTTGTCAATGCTCTTCACCCCTCTTCTTCTGCGCATCTTCCGAACTATAATGTGTAGTATAGGTGATAAATGTACACGTTCCAAAAGGAGCTAAATATCCAGGAATATTTCTGTTCTAGGGACTAATCCATTTTCCCTCACAACATTCCCTTCAACCATCTCTTTGGATGCAAGGATTATGGGTAAACGCCATCTATGAGAACTACGACGTACTTTGAAATGAAGTGACGCGCTTTCTTACGCAAGGTAGTAAGTAAACTGCTTGAACAATTCTCCTCAATTGCGCATAACATTAGGAAAGCCTTCCTATTCTTCAAGGGGGCCTCTCGATTTTAGTCGTTTTATATGCAAATTGGATTGGGTAATTTTGTCAGGGGTGGATTGAATTTGAATCTGATTCGATTCTCAAAACCGCTGCGCAGAGGGCGTATAAATCCAGTCGTAAACGGAAGTGCTTTTCATCTAATTAAATCAGAGAGGGTGAGACTAGAGGTGGATCAACACTGATGTGATTTGATTGATGAAACCTTCAAAGGAAACTCGAAGTGATCGCTGTGTGGGTTGTGAAATGTCGAATCATTTCTCGATCTAAGAACGAGTCAACACAGCTTTGAGCGCAATTTCGCTGACAAACAAACTTTTATGAAAGTTCTTTAGGTATTCTCTAGAACAAAGAACGAACATTTTTAGAAATGAGAAATAGAAGACTCTCACTATTACATAGAGAGTTTCACAACCGATTTGCCTAGTTTAATTCTGATGAGGCTCCAACATGCAATTCCCCGAGTCAGATGGGTGCAGTCGACAGTGATTTCACTGCGGAAAATATCGATCCTTTAAAGTAGTGCTCTCAACACGAACTACATTGTGATCAGTGGTGTAGCGTTGAGTGAACATTCGTTTGAAAAAATTTGGTCAACTAGAATTGCTGACCAGAATTACAGGTTTTTAGAGAAAATTCTACTGCAAATCGGAGAGATCGACCGCAGGCCAGAAAACATTGATTAGCAGATAAAATTTAGAGAATGAAGAACCAATACTCGAAAAAAGTTGTTCAACCTCAAATTTCATCACCCCCTTGCACATTTACCACCCCAATTAAACAATGTAGCTGCGTGATCACATACGTAGTAAGTAAGCTTACGAAAAAAAACCTCCAGATGCGATATTCGCATGTTGTATTTTCCAGTTTTTGACCAATTTCTTATTTAGTTTTGTACGTCCAGTAAAACATTTCTATCGATAATTTGGGGCTTTGGTGGGTCAAAGGGTCGTTGGAGCTGTTGTCTGGGCGATTATAATAAATAATGCAGTCAGAATGGGAAAATTAGGTCGCGATCAATGAAATTGCTACCCCGAAAAACCGTACAACTAGAACCAAATGGTGTTTGATAAATTTTCAATGGCGAGTCACAGTGTTTTTCTTTCCGTCTCACTCTTAATTTTTTCACGTTAGAGCAACAGCTCTTTATTCAATTACAGTGGACTTATGTTGGTGGTGAAAACCTTGGATTCTGAAAAGAATTGTGATATTGTTTAGTGGAAAAAAAATAATTGTCGCAGTCATATAGGAAAGGGTAGTTCCGAAGTGTTTTGAAAGTTGAGAGTCCCTCGGATTTATTACGAATGATTAGGCTCGTTTTAGGACGCTAAACGTCAAGGGGCATTAGAGATAAAACTGCTTCTAATATCACTTGGCCCGGGCCTTGTAATCTTGGACGGATCCCGGCCTCAATTAGAGCCTCGGCGACATTTTGTGGTCTTTAAAAAAATCTCTAGCGAGGAGAAGAGAAGGAAAAGACGAAGCGGAGCGTTCGATTTTGGTGCCTACTAAGTTACGACACCTTCATTGATGATTATTCTTATCAAGAGTGATAATGAGGGTCGTAATACCGTGTTATTAACTACGCCAATCTTGATAGGAAATCTTATCTCTGGTCGGATTGGTTTTCTGAAGCGAGTTTTTTTCTCCTGAGGGGATTTCTAAGGTTCAAATTTCTGATTTTAGTTTTTTTTCTGCATTAAAATCGTGCTTACGAGAAGGACCCCGTTCGATCAGGAAAAAAGGGCGAGATCGGACTGATTCCATCGCAATTTCAGGCACCTAATAAACCTACACTCCATTCGAGTCTCGTTAAAATCGATCATCACTCACCAGCGTCGCGGTGGGTACCACGCTAAATGGATTCTGAAGGCAGACCAGACGCAAAACGGGTTTGACTTGGGTGTAAACACAAGTTCCTCACGCCTGGTGCGTCTATATTAAAACAGAAAAAAAGGCGTTTTACGAGGCAGAAGACGAATTCCACATCAGCAGAGGTATGTATGTGTTCATTTTGCATACAATTTCCCCGTTTCATCGCGAGTTCTTGGCTACTTAAAGTTGAAGGGTTCAGGGCAGACTAGACGCTCCATGGACCAGTCGGGAATTGGGCAGCATATACAAGATTCAGTAAAAGACCCCCGTCACTTTGTGTGAATACAGAGTTAATAAATGAATACCGACTGACACGAAATTGTTATCGTTCTCAGTGGTTCGTAAGCTCAAACGAGAGGCGCAAATCAATAATAAATTACACGGAATGACTTTCGTCTTCACTTTCTAATCGAAGAATCAATACCAGCGTTCAGAAACTTGGCCGGACGTAGGCCAGAGCTCTTAGAACAAACGAGAAACAATGTTGGTTACATATTTGTTGTGAATTTGAATGTTTAAGTCATAAATAAAATGGTGTTCCTACAACTGGATAAATGAGATCACTGAGGAACAGCGTATCGGCCACAAACTTCACACTTTTTTGAAATACGTTGATTTGTCTGAGGGAGAAGAGCGGCAGGAACAGGGGTGAGGGCCAACATGTTGATGTACGCTGCTTTTAAGCTACCTTGAAATCTACGTTTCAGGTTTCAGACAAACAAGTAGTTTTGAGAGGAGTCACAACACTAACGCTGATAAAGACATTGCTATAATGTTCTTCATCAAGAAAAAAATATATGAATTTGGGTCTCAAAGTAGTTTTTTTTTTCTTAGTATTATTTCTACGTAGTTATTTTGAATGAGGAAACAACTGTTGTCCTTGCGAAAACGGTTGATCTGAACGCGCTCTATCGAGAGTATGCGCACTAGGAGTGAGGTGACAGAATCGTCCCACTCCTCCGCACTGTTCTGTAAAAATCTGACTTCTTAAGGTATCGGAAATCTGTTGAAGAATCGATTTCCGACTCCCAGGAACACTCCAGGCATATCGAATTGTGCATTGTTTGATTAACCACCATTGCAGAAAGCAATTTTACTAATACCTCATTTATTTCATGAAAGTCGCTTCATAATACGTCATAAGGAATCCTCAGCGATCATGGAAACATCGTATCAATAATTTCACCACTTGAACGTGCCTGGACTGAATGTAGCCACGTAGCCATGTAGCTGATGGCAGCAAGACGTGTCTAATGTACTTCACCAAGAGAAGCTACCTTTTGACAGGCTCTACAATGACAGACCGACCGCACCAAAGCTCACTTCGTAGTAGGTAGCCTCCCGCACAGCGTACACGGCTCATTGACTCGACATTTTTACCCACAAGGGGTCTCTTTGCTCAGTTGTTGTTTTATTTATTCATTCAGGAAACGGATTTTTCCCTCTTTTCGATGACTAGACCTGTTTCCGGTGGTCATTGAAGATACAGGCCGAACAAGCCCATCCATCATTCAATCGCGTCTGTCGAAGGAAAGCCATTGAAACTCGCTAAAAAGGAATACTGGATGGGGTTGCGAGCACTAGGGGAAGGCGCCGTGTAAGTATTTTCGGTTCTGTAAGTCTCTCGATAGCAAAATTTCAAGGAATATAAAAATCACAGATTCACTTCTCATCAGTCCTGTAGAAGTTAAGGACCTCAATAATAACTCACGCACGAGGAAAAATGGCTACTGCAGTTAAATTACCTAAATCGTTCGACAGCCAGCGAAAAAAATTGAGTACAAGAACGCGCAACCCAAAATAGTACTTGCCTGAATGATAGAACAATAACCTGTTTGTCATGAGATGAGAACAACATTCCTGCAAAGCTCGTCGAAAGGGGCGGGTGTAGCATCAGCATACAGTATTTTCGTTTCATAGACAGGAAATATATTAGTGAAGCAAGACAGATGGTGTAACTGATGATTGTCGTAAGTTAATGGATACAAGATTGAAGCTAATGGCCCTCTCAAGCCCTCCTTCAACCCCTCGCCTCAAGTCCTCTTTTACAGCTCCGTTATACGAAAAAAGAAAAGGAAGCTACAGCATCAATAGTAAAATGATTGATAGCTTTATCCCTCTAAGGACACAGTTTTCCTGAATAGGCGCCACAAGTAAATGGGACGTTTCTTCTCATCCTTGTTGACTTGTTTTCACGGGATGATGTCTCGGTTCATTCACTCATCGTATTAGTCTACACAAAGTGCTACTTTCAGAGTACGATGTAATCAATGTGATACTCCTATACCCGTCTCAAATGCCAACTTTTGATCAAAATACTTACTTAAGACATCACTTTTTCACTCGGCCACGTGTAAGGTCGTCAATATAAAGTGAATAGCTCAAATAATAAATGGAAAATATAAAATAATAATTAAAGCACTTACAGCGATGGCATTGCTTCACGAAGGGGCCGGCATGTCTTCCTTTTGAGTTGACGCTATGTCCCATCTTCGGCAAAGAACCGCTACCAGTGTTCTAGAGAATATTAACTTAAATAAATCAAAACTGAACAGAAGAGAAAGTAAAATAAACTAAAATATTTAAAAAAAATCATAAGACACAGCTAGTTTGCAAGGAAAATGTGTAATTGAAATAATTATATTTCTGTTAGTTCAATACAAATAATAATAATAATTCGTTGTTTGTCGGAGGCGAATAGGCCATATTTTACTTTTTCATTCTCAAAACTTGAAGTTTTTTCTACTCAAAGTGTAGGAATAGAAATAATTTTTAGAAACTAAAAATAGGAAATGCAAGAAAATTGTAATCATGTTGTAGTATTAGTGAAGCATATCTGAGTAAGTATACCCATGCGAAATTGGATGTTTTACCATCATTCTTGTATTCCTCCTAGTCTACTTTCCCTCCAAAATAATAATATCAACACTACGAAACGTCCCTTTACGTACTATAGCTTCCATTAATTATACGTATAAAAGGTAACAAATATTTTTTTCAATTAATCACAAATCGCCGCATTCTGGGTTGAAGTGGGTCGTCGTGAGTGAGAAGTGGTCAAAAGACAACATTCGACTCAATCCAAAATTTATTGAGCTCTTATCGAGCGGAGTGATTTTGAAGCATTTTGTTCTCAAACTCATCAATAGATAAAAAGGAGGAATTTTAATTAGACACGCGATACCTCTGACGTAGCCAGTACCCAAGTTTTTAGAACGAATATCGATCACGTCTAGTCGACCAAAAAAAAGAAGATACAACCTAATCGAACTACCACTCGTAACGAAGTGAAAGTTCGGTTGTTCCATTAGTATACTTCTGTACGAACGACACTTGAGCTATGTGGATCTCCGAGGGTCACAATTGAACAATACAAATCTAAGTAGCCCGGTGGGATCATGGCTTGTCCAACAGTTCGGTGTCGTCATTCATGCTGACGGGAAATTAGTCACTTATAACCGAATAAATCGATCGAGGCTGCGTTTCTCAAGACTCAACTCGTGAGAATGAATCGAATGTGCTCATCATCTGTTATGTCAAAGCAGCAGAGAAATTTGGCTGAAAACTGATCATCAAATAACATTCGTATTTTCGTAGGCACTTGCATTCCTCATGAACGCACTTTCTATCTACAAGCCATGTTTAGAAGACAGTGCATCTGGTCCGTAGGAATCCTTTTCCATCAAGTGGACATTTCAAATCCTCACGCAGTTCACCGCGACATAATTTCGACCAAGATACGAATCTTTTGTGACAAAACGCTATAACCGGAGACTCCAAGTTAGAAGAGATATTCTCTCTAATGAGACGACCATAAAAGTAAATATGGTTGAATAGACGCCGCAGTAAAAATATCAGAGATATCGGTTATCTGACGCAGGTGACAAGTCTGGGAGGCTCCGGACCCTCTCTCCAGATTCTTATCTGCCTTGTTATGAAGGAGCGTGCGTGGGTAGACGAGAACTTGAGAACGAGACGCGCGTAACGGAGCTTGAAATGCGCCCGATTCGCGGTAATTCGTCTTCTTTCGATCAAATCGGAAGATAATACAAATTGAAAGGAGAGCGAGTCAATTTATTTTAAAGGGCAATTTTCAAAACTGGCGCTTTTTGAGTTTAACGGGATATTTAGATTTCGTAGGAGGCCTGCTTTCGTTGTGATGTAATAGAATCTCAGGTCAATCCGCAGACAAATTCGTTGCTCTCGTGTAATAATTTAGGTTAATTTAGGTCCAATTATGTGTTTCAAATAGAGCAATTCTGTAAGATAAGTTCAAGGATTTCTGTTTTGAAGATAATTTCCAAAGCAAAATACCTATAATTCACCATAATTAATTTGCTACAAAACAATATATTGTGTGTTACAGTTTTGTTGAGGTTCCAGTGTTATGGGAACTTGTAACGCTTCAAATTATTTCATTCGATTCAGCATCCAAAATTTAGTCGAAAATGATACCCCACACGCCTAGATCGCCAAAAATCACAAAAATCCGTATTTTGAAATACACATTTTGACCCACTGCCCTTGACCCTGCCCACCAAACTTGGTCCGATCGGGCTGAAAAGCTGGGGAAACCCAAATTCAGTGGTATTTTAAGGGATAATAAACCAAAAAACCAAAACCGCCTTCGCCCGTTAGCGCGATTTTGTGTCAGTAAGAAAGTTTCTTAAATTTTGAAGAGTTGGTCAGAGACTTCATTCCGGTTACATTCGGTCCTCAAAACTAGTCAGCCCGATCGGCCCAAATTCGGGGAGGGAACAGGTGAAAATGTCTTTCTAAAACTGGGTTCTCGGTATTTTTTAACTATGTAGGGGTATCGCTTTCCACCAAATTTTGGACGCTGAATCGATTGGAATGGGCTCTTGCTCTAAGGAATACAAAACCATTGTGAAACTATTTTTTGATCGAGACACCTTGAAGCGGAAAATGTCAAGTTTCGAGGCCACCCCTCGAAGGCAGAAGTTGATTATTTAAGGAATAATAAACTAATAGTTTGTCAGTGATCGGGTTAGTTATTTCATTAGTAGCTGGTCTCAGAAATGGTACTATTTTTAATTACTGAGAAACTCATAGAATCCTGTAATTCTTAACACAAATCACAAAGCAGAGTGACTGAACACGCATAAGGTACGTATTTATAATAATTGTTTAGTAATAAATGACAAATAATCCACAATTCTAACATCATATGGAGCCCAGTTAGCTGGTACCAAGTTTCTTAAAACAGGTATGGTCGTGGGTGAAAATGAATTGGTACGTTCTACTACGGGTCCCTCGGCCTGCTTCCAAAGCGTTGAGGTGCTAAAGAAAGGGAAAGAAAACACGCGGGAAGGAGGATCGGCACGAATTGACAAAGACGTCAGGTGACACGGAAGGTGATTTAGGACGTCTTCTCACTGGGGTTGAAAGTGTCCACTGGGACGGGTGCTCCCGTCAGTCCCATTCATTCACCTACGCGGGGAGTCGATCTTTGCTTTGTCAAGAATCCTCACACGGTCACAAAATACGAGTCAGTTGCGTTTCACTCCATGACGTGCTCGTGAGCTCAACGGTTGCCTATTAAACGTGTCAAAAATACATTTCAACAAATATCTGTTGTTACTTAGCAATTATTGTAATAAATATTGTACCTTTAATGAAAAGTAATAAAAAACCGAATCAATTTTGATTATTATTCCTCGAATAATCAAACCATGGTTTCATGCCAGAGGTCAACCTCTCCGATTTGCCCCAAATTTGACATTTAGCGTTCAACACTACTGCAAATTCATTCACAGAGATTTCTTGTTTCTCGGACCATCCGCATGGAGACTCATTCGAATCAATTCAGGGTCCAAAATTTAATGGAAAATGGTACCCCACATGCCTAAATACCAAAAATCTCGTAAACTCACGTTCGAAATAGGTAGGTTGATACCCATTTTGACCCATAACTTCTTACGGTGGGCGCCAATCGTTCCGGGACCCCTCTAATTGGATTCAGCATTCATGTTTAGTGAAAAACGACACTTCACACGTGTATATCGCCGAAAATCCATTTTTCAAAATACACATTTGATTCATTTTAATCGATTCAACATCCAAATGTTAGAGGAAAATGATCTGGAAAATTCCGAAAATCGAGTTTTGAAAACTTTTTTTTACCCATACCTACCTGTCTCGATCTCTCCGATTCACCCTAAAATTTAGGGAAGTTGTGTCATTTGCGCAGTTGAACGGTGTGGGCAAACATAATATTTGAGGTCCTTGCAAAAAATGTGAAGACTCAAAAAAAAAATTTTTTTTTTTTTTTGCTCCCATTAGAGCGATTTTGGGTGAGGGGGCAACTCGTAAGACACCCTTTATAGGGTTCAGTTTTGCCGGAAAAATGGAATCGGTAATAAATCATTTTTTCACAAATTTAAGTTGATGTAGAAATAATGTTCAAATCAGGGTCTTCTTTGTTGCTGATTCACGACAGATTTTAAATTGCCCGACTTATGAAGCCTGAAGAATATAGTTTATGTTCCCTTGGCTTCGTCACTCTTGGTTCACGTGACATCAGATGCGAGGAACCATTTAAAATTCGATTTCCGTCGAAACCCTTCTTAGGAAATCAAGAGCCCGACAGCCCCAATAGCTGTTAGTGTTGATGTGTGCTGACATTTTGCGGTAACCGTCATCGCGTTCATGTTGATTGACAAAAAGAGCTGACAAGGGTGTGACAACAGTCCGGAATCTCTGCTGAGAGGCAATGTCAGATCTTTTCACGCAAAAATCCTCCCTCGATAATTCTATAAGATTGTTATTACATTTCTTCACTGTTACGATAATTGTTAGTTGAATTTCGTGGGCCAAAATGGTTTCACTTTCGAGAGAAACTCGTGAGCGACACAGAAGGAAACACTTTTTAGTTGTCGATGGATGAGTTTCTACACGTTTAGAGGAAGATCGGTGACCGCTAACGCCTAGGCGTAGACGAGAAAAAAGGTGTGAAAGGGTGCCGTACACTATCTGTTTGAGTTGATAAGGGCTTGGCGCCGTCCATTCTGTCTTGTATGGGCTTTACAAAACTGAAAGCTTTAGGGCTCACGACACGTAACCGCATCCAGGCTGTTGGTGTTGGTATTGTTAGAAAAAAAAAAATTTTTTTTTCCTCGCTCAAAACTCCCCTTTTCATCAATTCCTGAAAGGGAAGAGGAAAACAAGATGAGCGATGACCCAGTTGAGAAGTGCGTGGCCCAGTTTCCTCTCGAGACAGTCAATGACGATTGTCACCGTTTCTCATTGTGGGCTCGAAATCGTATCGGGAGGATTGTGAATGGAACACGCACGCCAATGACCGACTGCAAACTGTTTCAAATGATTGGAACGGGTCACACATTGAGGACGACTCCACTAGGTCACAGTTCAATGAGCTCACAAAAAACGAGGAAGTTCGCAACTGAAATTCCTTGAATTATTGTGGAATAATTTGCAGCGTTTCGGTTGGTCATTCCTTTGTGATCTCGCCATCATAAAACATTAAATTTTGAGGCCAATCTGCAGCGGTTTTCAACTTGTTACCCTGAATAAGTAATACGGTTGAGTGACATTTAACTTTCATTCGAATTTATTCACGTGATTCACCAAAATATCCTGTCAAACTTCTAAAACTTCAGACGCACTTGACGCCCCACTCTAGAAAGGGGAGAAACGTCAATATTCATAAATATTTTTCTTCCGGGAAATGAAATATTCGTTCAACCAGTCCAATCTCGAGTTTGTCCTTTTATCACCAACTATTTACCACCCCGATCGACACGTAACACGACCGTCTTCATTCCATTTTGGGTGATGACTTCCAACGAAGGGTTAAATGTCGCGAGGGTTGCGTCAGAGAAGCCCTGAAGCAGTGAGGACCTTGACTCATCCTGGCCAAACCCACAGAACGATCTGAGTGGATATTTTTCATTCAAGTTGAATAATACTTATTGTGAGCCACTGCTCTGGTCTACTCCGTACAGAGCAAATCTCGCTGAAGTATCGACCAAAACCTCGAAGTCTACCCCAATTTTACTAGTTCATAAACAGTGTTGGCAGGGCTGGAAGTGCAGTTGAGTAATTGCATTTTAGTTTTCAAGACAATGTACAGCATTTTTCAATTCATTCTCGACTAAAGCCGCTTATCAATAATACAAATAGTATTTTATATGGTCGATGGTTTTGAAATCCAGTTTTTTTAAATCGCGATTTACATTTAGTATTATTTAAAGAGGTAAATGGAATGTAAACCAGTTCGAATGGTATGAGAAGAGTTCACATCAAGTTGAGAGAAAAATGATGAAATTTGAAACGATAACTCGTTTTTAGTGTCTCAAGGGTGGGGACGGCATAAAAACCGGTTTTCTCTCCAAACTATAGGTATATTACACTTTTTTTTAAACAAATTTTATTTATTTATTTATTTATTATCTCAATGTTTGACTTGAGTAAGTAATCGGATAAATATGCGAATCAATCCAAATATTGCTCATTACTTATCACTAATGGGCGGATTTCTATAAAAATGCGTATCGTCTCCGCAAACCCAGACCTTTTTACGCCATTGAATCGGGAAAAATCCATTTTCTAAACAAAAGTCAGTGTATAAAACATTAGCAATACATGGCTAACCGGCAGGATGATCGTGAAAAAAGCGCTAAATTTTAGGCAGACACAATTACAATTGTCAAATGAAAAAAGCCTTCAATATAAGAGATGTCAACGGTTTGAAAAAATATTGCTATTATTGCGCGAGTAGTTGCAAATATTGAGATGTAAGCAATGAAGATTCATCGTTATCACTCACGTATGTGCTAACCTTCAGACACTGCTTTATTGGTAATGGCCTGTGGAGTAATGTACACTTGGTGCAACGCATGGCCACTTTTGTCAAATGAGTGAAGAAATCACTTAAATTGGGAAATAATGGTGAAATCTATCAGATAGACGAAAAATCAGCATAAATCATTTTATCGTCTGGAACGTCACAGTTTCGGATTTTCATCTTAGACAAAAGCACACAAATTTGTTCACCCGAAAGAAGTTACCTCAAACAGATGTAACCGCTTTTTGGGGCTTCCATGATTTCTACGATTCTTGAGTTCTACGAGTAGATTTACGTCCCACTTGTTTGGCTACCATTTAGCTCAATAATTTACCTGGTGACTTGCCGATTTCGCTCGATTAGCTTTCTGCAAGCTTCTCTATAGAAAACTAAAAATACATTTCTGGGTTTCTATCTGAACCGTCCAGCACGGAAATACCCATTATTCAACGCAACAAACTCGTCCAATGCTCGCCTCGGCACGCAATATTTCGATTATCGACCGCTATTTGTCAACAAAAGGAAAAAAAACAACTCTTTATTGCGTTACACCGACCCGGTAAGTCATTTGAAACCACGCTACGTTTCTTATTGATACGACGAAAAAAGAATAAACTCGACGAAGAAGCGTCTATTTTTTGCCCCACGCAGAAAGGGCCATTGACTGGTATCGCAGTTTTATAGGTAGGTAGGATATGACAAAGGAAAGCTATGTGCGATCTGATAACGACAGTAGTGTGTACGTGATAGAAAATGACTATGAATCGATCGCTCAAGAATGTTTCCTTTGGTACAACATAAGAGTTAGTTGTTTGAATCGTTATAAGAGGTGCCCCACGTATCTACACTCTGGAGTCGTAATTTTTTTTTTTTTTTAATATTAAACTTACTTGAATTATTAGATTAACTATATTATCTTATCAGATCTTATTATCTTATCTCTGTAAACAAATTTGAGTTCACCACAAAAATTTCTCCTTTCAAGTGCCATGAATTGGGGGATTCAAGATTTGCTGTATGGACCTCAACTAATACCTAATTTTCAATATCTGAAATTGAAAAAACAGATTACATATAGCTTAAATTGTATTGAACGCATTTTGAGAATTTAAACAAAATATCCGCCTAAGACCGAAGTTGACTGAGGTTCAGTAGGATTGTCCCTCCTTCAGATCCTGTCAGTGTTGCGTTCTTAGTATCACGTTGTGTTGATTTATTATTTTCAGAATGATGACCCTCTTTTTCATACCTGTGATGCTGGTGAGAAATCTATTTTTTGGTTGGTTATTCCTTGAATAATAAATCTGGGTAACCATTCCCAAGGCCAACAACAGGTTAACGTTCCCGATTGGCCCCCAAATTTAACAGTATACGGATTTTTCTGAAAATTGCACAACTTGTGTTCTAAGATGTTTGGATTGAAAGACCTGAATGTCCGATGAATACCGTACACAACGATTTTGAGACTCCTTTTCTGGCTGTAGATCCTCGAAAGGGTTTGAGCCCAATCGCGTGTGGGTGAATGGAAGGGTATCATTTTCCATTTAATTTTGGACGCTAAATCGATCAATATGTGCGTAAGTTTCGGGCAGATAGCAGCATAAATAATTTGCAATGTTTTTCTCTTCAAACAGTTATTTGAATCATAGGATCCGTTGATATACTGAACCACCCTCCTACGACAATAGGAACGCAAAACGGGAGAGTAGTTTCTATGTTAAGCGTCCTGCGATACTGCTGGTCTGTCTGGTGCAGTTTAGCGGGGTTTTCAGTATCGGTGCGGATTGGGGAGGGGGAGGGGGTACATCTTGAATATTATTTCCAAAAGCGCTGTAATCCTTAATCAAGGAAATCGTCGAGATTGACGATAACTTGTCATAACAGACTGAAACTCCGGTTTTAAATGGACGCTCTTTTTCTTCGAGGCTCGCGCGCCCAATTAATCCGAACACCCGATCTTCTGATTCTATTTCACGGATCCGTGCACACTGTGGCTTCTACATGTCAGCTATATTATTTTGAGGGGTGCCAAGGGAGCATACGAAAAAAACGAGTGAAAGAGGCGTCAAAAACCTTCCGGATCAGCGGCCGTGTTCTTGTCACCTCACTTTTGTCCAGGGAAAAGTGCATTGAAAAGGTATTCAGGTACGGGATTAGGCTCGCCGCATAACCGTTCGAAAGAGGCGTAAAAGCTCCTGGATTATACCCCGTTCGAAATTAATATGCATGGCTTTGGGAAGCTCTACAATGGTCGGTTTCGTTAACACGTTTTTGTAAGGGGTATTTTCCCCCCTTTTTCCTCGAGCGAGTCCCACAAAGGAGAGATTAGAGGGCGTTTCGAGGTATAGAAAAGGGATAGAGGGAGTAAAGGCCGAGTAAAAGAGTAAGGGGGACGTCGTTCGGTGGCATTCAAATGATGTGATAACGTTTTGTTTTGAATGTTCATTTAAAGAGGGGGCAGCTCTCTCTCTCCCCACCTCCCCGCCCTCCTCGTCGTGAGAAAGTACCATAAGAAGGAAAAAATCAATAATTATACCATGTAATGAAGAAGGGGGGAGTGGAAATTTGCAGGATGCTGTCAGAGGGACTGGTGAACTTAAGTCTAAAGTCGTCTGGGATCAAAAACACGGTATTAACCCTGTGCTGGGTGGTGACTCCAACCGGGTGGACTACATATCGAACGCCACGAGTAATTTCACTCCTAAATTTGCGTTTTAAAAATAAATCGTGGTATTTCACATTTAAAAAAGTGTTAAAAATAAATCGTGGTATTTCACATTTATATAAGTTGGCCTTCTAACTGCCCTATCTTCTCGATGATCTGAAGATGTGATTTTAAGGGGAAGGTAGCCAAGTAAAAAAATCATTATCGGGAAGAATTCGGTAACAGGAGAGTTCATTCAGACGGCCTTTCAAGGTTTAGCATCAAAAGAAGGTTTGAACTTGTATCCGATATTATAACCAAAAAAATCTTACCAGTGTTGAAGAAAAAAAAAACACAGTAATCAAAGTGTTAAAATATTTCAATGACTCCAGGAAGTAGAAGAAGAAGGCCGCCAATATAAGCAGGTATACTTTACATTCCAGGAATTTACATTTCAACGTTGACGGCAGGATACCTAAGATATGAGAAAACCACGCTAAAACTGTTGAGTTGTGAACGTAATAAACGTCGGTTGTCCTTTCCACCGAAGACTATGTGTGCTCTCTCCAGCTACTGAGGGCGTTTATGAGGTAAAATAACTCGAAAACACCGCAAGGGGAAAGGCAGTTTTTTCCATCTTTATTTAATTTATCATCCGGAGTCACGCGAACTAGTCTGACGGACGTGAATTTTTACAGCCAATAGAAAGCGTCACTCGTAAAATGCTGCTATTCTCTTTTTTCTGAAACTTGAAAACGTATATTTCGTTTGTGTGTTGAATCTAAGAAGAACAAGAAAATAAGAAAGGTGCACATTTGTCTCAAACAGTAGGTCGAATATTCCAAAATTTCATCGCTTTGCAACTGTACGATGTGACGCGTATTTATTCATTCTAAGAAATTTTTCCGCGACATTTTCATTCCCCGTGTGTAATAAAGTTCATGTAGAGTGAAATACGGTATTTAGCTAAAAAGCCCTGTCCATAACAGAAATTCATAAGCATTTGAAGGGAGTGTGTTGATGGCACCGTATTGACAGGTTCTATTAGGTCAGCCGACGTAACAGGTATTGAAGATCAGTGTAAGGGATTGGTGAGATTAAGGTCAGTCAGTTCTGCATACATTGCATCAACATTACCAGCTCTACCTACGAAATAATTAGCCAGTTCGCTCTCTCGGTCATTCGATTGAATCCAAAATCTGCCTAAATTGAAACGAAAATAATGTTTCATTAATAGAAAGTATAAAAAGGGGTAGAGAAAGGAAAATGAGCAACTCGCACTGCTGATAATATCAACAAATAAATAGGGTCCTATTAGTAGGGTAAATTCATGAAATTGAAAATATAAGTTGGAAAAAAAATAAGCTAGATTCACCATTTTTAATTTTAAAAAATTTTTAATTTACTTCAAGCATTTTTATAAGTTTATTTAGAAATTTACTGCATTTATTGTCCAATTTATTCCATTTTTTAAATTTGTCTAAGAGTTTTACAAAAATTCAAGTAATTGTCCTGTCTGTCAATCAATATTTTTGTGAACAATATAAGACTTTTCCCTGCCCTTTCTGCCGCCGTTTCCTTTGTAGCGTAGATTTTGGCGAAACTAATGTTTTGAGTGCATTTGAATTCACAAATCTTTTGTGTTTTTACAAAAGTTCTTGTAATTTACGTTACCAAATGTAGCATTCCTCACCTCCTGATTTGCCCACGTTACTGTTAGATACTCCTATTGTCACATTATTATTATTATTTTTTTTTTAAATAAAATTCTTTGAGTATTTCACTCGTTTATGGTTAAATTTGCCCAAGAAAATTATTAAGAAATAATATTTAAAACGGTGTGTTTTGAAACAAATTGGAAAATAAATTTGATTCTATATGCATTATAATGCCACAAAATAAATTTTAGGAAAAAATCTTTAAAATTTTATTGAATCTCTGAAGAATGCTTGAACCCTCATTTTTGTTTAAATTTTCATTTTTTCCCCTCTGGGAAAATATTTAAAGCCTGAAAAAATATGTGTTGGCTAATGAGAAAGCTCTTGTGGGGTCGTACGTGATAGAGTGTCCTGTGAGATTATTAGTGGAAGTAGGTAGGTGCTCCAAGCCAACTAAAGGAGCTTCATTTTCACCTCCATTGGTACCGACGTGACAAACAGCCCTCTATCATTGAACCGTTCACGAAAAACCATTTTTTCTGGTAACAGTTGGGTCAGTAAGAAATTTCTAGACTTGAATGTCAGATTTCATTAGTAAAAATGTTAATTTTAAAAAATTACATATAAAAAAAAAAAATCTGACGGAAGGAATTGACGGGGTGAATAATTCCGAGAAAATGTTTCGTATATGATTGTAAAGTTCTTCTCATCAAGACGACTGCATTCGTGAATAATTATAATATTTTTTCACCATGTATATCGGGCGTTTATGTTTCGCAAAGGAGATTTTTGAACGTATATCGAAATTAAAGGCTCGAATCCGAGAAGTACGTACACTTGCAGTTGCAATGTGTTAGTTGAGAACTAACCTAAAATAACTAGTAAATCGGGGTTTTCACTAGATTCCAAAATCTATCGCCTCAAATTTCATCTTTTTCTTTTGTATTTTCTTACTTAACTTTCTTATTTGGACATAACGGAAAAATATTCAGAAGTCTTGACAAAATGTTTCGTCTCATACCTTAAAATTTACATCATTCAATAGAAGATAATGTAAAATGAAGAATAATTTAACGAACAATTTGACAAATACCTAATAAAATTGATAAATAAATTAGTGCAAAAACGAAAGTAAGCTACGGTCACATGCTAATAAATTATAACTTTTTCCCCTCAATACCTATTTCCCAATTTCATTTGCAGCCTCGAGACTTCATTCGCTGGTTACCTCTTTTTGGGTCACCCATTCATTCTTAATCTCTGCTCGAATAAGAATCAAAATAAAATTTCATGATTTCAATTTTTGATTGGGGGTCCTTAGGAATTCATTTAAGATGAATTTGCACCCTCGTTTCTCAGAATTTAGGTAATGTTTCAAGGAAATTTTTTCACTGAATTATTTTATGTGAAAGTGGGCTTACGTGAACAAGTAGAGACGCATTCAGGTCCTTGTGTAGGTACCCTTTTCTGGGCTCATCCTCCTTCCTGAAACACATGCACTCGCGGGAGCTCGCACAAGCACAAACCGTCCGCGGGCGAAATTTGAGGGGGTGTGAAGTGGGGGCGGGGGTGAGCGGGCGGGCGGAGCGACGTCCGTGAAATGGCAAAATTTCGACGACGGCTCGACTTACGACTAAATTTTCCCCTTCTCGTGACTCGGATCGTCCGTGCGACTATGCGACTACTTCGGTAGTTGGGGCTGGACTGAGGCGGCTTTGCTCAGACAGGCGCGGCGAGACAGGAGGGGTGAACCGGTAGAGGGCAGTCTTCAACCCCTCTCTCTCTTTCTCACCCTCCCGCGCTCCCTTTTCTGCTCTTTTTTGAACGGGCAAACCAACCCCTATTTTACTTTTATTTTTGCCTTATTTCGCGCCCCCCAATTTTTTTGGCAGGTTTGATGTCGCTCATTCCTCCTCCTCACGTCCGGCCACCCTCACTCGTCTCTGCCAACGACCCCCGACGACCTTCCAGACACGTAAACAATATTCCTCGGACCAATCAGTTCCTTGTGGTCAGCCTGGACGATTAGGTCCTTTTTACGTCGAGCAGCGAGTTCGCACATCAACGAATCAAGAAAAAAACTTCTCAATCGGCCTGAAATCGAAATTTCACCTAAAATTGATCAACCCTCTCAACCTAGTTTGCCTATTCCTGCACACTTGACCACTCGAGCATCGCAAAAGTCATCAACGGAACGTGTTCTCGCGCGAATTTGTAGAGGAATTTCGATAGAGATGCACCGTAGGTAGTGAGTCATCCTCTCAAACACGAATGTACAACCAGTGAGATCATTCGAAAATGAATGAAAATCTCTTTCACGTGTTTTGGCTCACTTTCTGTACACAGTCAACACAGTCTCAAATGTATTCAAAACACCAATCAGTCAAAACTATACATAGTCGAGTGGGAAATGTTTGTACCGCCTGATCTAAAAGCGGAAACATGATGTCTCCGCCTGTATAAACGACACCTCCGACATTCATTGGAGATGATTCGATTGGGATTCAATCCATATTGGCATCAAACGCCAAACTAATTCATGCAAAGTGAGCATGTTCCTTGACAAGAAACCCCAACTATCCACTAATGGAAGTAGTTGAATGCATTAAAAACCCAATAAAAGCCAATCCTTCAAACAGAAAAACGAAAACGAAGACACATTAAAGCTCCTATCAGCTGTAATTGAAACCCTTTCCAAACATCATAATTAATTTACGACCCAACTTTATGCTTCAACTTGCCGAAGAAGTGAGCAGTACCACCAGGAATATTAATCAATCGCATAAACGATGTGCACTTCGCGTTGTCAAATTAACCAGCCCTCACTCAGCCAGTGTGGTCTTCATTTGAGAGGTAAATTCAACGATTTTCGTGGCCGATCGGTTACGATTCGGAAAAAGAAAAACCTTACCCTGGACTTGGACGCCGTAAATAACTCAAGCAGTTAAACCGCAGTTTCAAGAGGGTTTTTACTGCTTGAGATGGTTCTCGGAAAGACAATAGAAAACGTTATAAAAGTCCTTTTAAGTGCTGACAAATTCGATCAATTAACTGGTTTATTGGCTTTCAGAAGTTCGGCGCTTAGATTTTTTCTCTCAATCCCATCTCAATGCCTGTTGAAGTGCAAGAGAATTTCCAAACTTCCCGTAATTAATTTATCATTTATGGTCATGTTTTAGTATTGTCTTAATTTTACACAAAATACCCCAAATAGGTATATGAACGTATCCACTTTTTAATTTTTCCTTTCCTCTTTTATATAATTTATGTAATTTTTTTCTTATTTCTAATTTATTCGATTGGTTCATGAAGTACATCAACAAATCAGTCCTCAATGTGGGCACAGCTCATCGAAAATTAGAGTAAAATCATTATTTAAACAAGTCGAACCAAACGAAATCATAGAAACGCCAACTGGGTAGTATTGTCGTTATTCGATTTCTCTATCATCTTCCTTTATTATTTACACTGTAGAGCGTTTGAACTGCTTACTTTAAAATCGTAGAAACGTTCGCAAAGAAATCGAATGGTATGAATTTTGGATATGATTGCTTGAATGTTTTCCTTTTATAATTGCCTCACGATTTTCGGATTTAGTGGACCACTTCCCACGTAATGAACTCGTCAGAGCTCATGTTATCAAACAATAAATTTCATGAATAAGCTCAATCCTATTTATCCATACATACTATTAAGTTCATGAGCCACTCGTTTTATGAGTGAAGAAGTTCCTAGGCCTGGAAATATTCACTGGCGGTCATTTCCTTCGCAAACAGTGTCGAAAGCTCCTTCACCGGTATACAAAAGGAGCCTTCTCACAAAAGGGAGATAATCCTCCAGCCTTGGAACCGTCTCATTCAAACTGCACCCCCGGGTAAATAATCTTATTATGACGGTGGGAGGCCTCAGTTAGGATTTGAAAACCGCTGTGTAAACACTTCGATGAGGTCTTCAGTTGGTGGCTGACTTGTGCGTCCGCAAGACCTTTTGTAGCAGGCATGTGTTCCTTTGACAGTTTAATGCCCTACTGCCGCATTTAGCGGAGCAAATTGGGTTTGCTGTAATTCAGCAAGTGCTGACATTTTTGGCTTCGCTGTTGTTGACATCGCGATAAAATAAGGTAGGTATCATTTGTAATTTTTTACTTGTGGTGTTTAAAAATTGCTTGTTCTATCTCCATCTGGAGACAAGCCCAACTGATTGCAACAATTATTTACGACTTCTGACATATTAAAACCGGAAGTGTAATTTTATTCAACTTCCAGAAAACGAGAAACAACCGGTGTATTTTTATATATATACATGATTCTGAATCAATTAAGGTGGGTCCGGAGTCGTTGCGGTTCACTCAGGGAAAGGAAGGTCAAAAGTGGGAGTTCAAATGCACGAAATCGCTGACTTGTACGACTACATCAATTGAAATTGAGCTCGGACCATGTTTTTTGAGCTCAGAAACACATCAACAGCACCTTCAAGGCTGAAAACAAGTTAAATGGGAAGAAAATACAAGTGCTAAAAGTACCAAAGGTAGACGATAATTCGTCCCACTTTCTCCATGAGTTGACCACTTATCAGCAGTTCACAGGTTCAGTCACTGTGACAAACACTGAGCAATATGATCCATGAGAACGCACTATCTCATCATCTCGCGGTATTTTAATTTTATGTCGTGTGACCACCACAAGCAATGACATACGAGTATTCCCAAGAGAAACAACAATGAGAAGGTGTGATGAAAAATATTCTCGTGTGCCGTTTCTCTCCTTATTACACTCGGAAAAAATGCGTGGCAAATCCGCAGGTGCAACGAGGCATACCGACAAAAGGGTAAAATCAACGGACGGCCGACTTGTCGGTATTCAGATTTATCCCGACGAAATCTCCATTTTTTTAACGACCGGAATGCGGCACCAAATGTCAAATGGGATGGAACAGTGCGTCTGCGCTGCAATGTCGTTGTAGAAAGGGCGTGAATATGTTGAAAGCACGTTTGAGATTGAAAGTTTTACATTTGCAAGACCTAAACCTTTTCTTCTTACTTTGGTATGTCTCAATGGTTTGGCTCCCAGTCAGCCACGCTGAGGCGATCACCTGAATCTTCGAGGGAGTCTTCACTGGAATTACCTCGCTCCGTTGTTGCGCTGCTGAATGCACGGGCAGTATAGCAGTTGCGAGTTTCTCTGAAGAAAAGGATACACCAAATTAAACTATTTCTACAAACGTCACCTTATTCTTATGAGAGAAACCGTTATTTATTCATTGCGCCGGGTTCAGGCTCAGAAATAAAACCAGATTTGGTATATCTGGGAGTTACTTAGTATGATCCATAAGATTATATCGAATGGCCAAAATCAGGAAAGCAGCTGGGAGCACAACAACCCTTAGTCACCTCGCGCTAAATTCGTCTGGCTGGAAGTGAATAAAGTAAACAGGCATTTCAGCCTCAGGTTTTATGTTTAACAACCGAACATGGTGTCGTCTCTACGACCAATTGCCCTCAAACGGGGGGATCGGAACTCTTTCAGACAGTTCATGGCTGCTAATGCTCAATCACCTTTAGTGGAGACAAGTCCAGCATAGAGCCAGTGTGAATAACTTCTTACCAAGCCCATTTACCAAATTCCCATCGTGACATCTTCGTACTTGCAGTGCTCTACTGTATAGAAGAGAGCTCGAACGGGTTATGGAAAGGATCAATCTTTGGAAGAACTGGAAGTAGGTACGCCGTTATCATGTGGATTTCGAAAGAGTAATACTACAGGACAATCACGACTGGCGAAGTACTGCCAACTACACTGAAGTGATCTTACGATAGAAGAGAGAGTGACAACGAGCCAATCAACGGACTGAGCTTAAAGCTGGGCCCTGACTCGGCCTGCAGTAATATGATCTACATTCTCTGGCTAGGTGGTGAGGGGTAGGACTCTCACTCAACTCGCACAGGTATGGTTCCCGAGCGAATCAATTCACGATACCAAACAAAACCTGAAGATACCAAAAAAGTCCACACCTGCCCGCGGAAGGAAGTTTTCCAGGGAAAATTTAGGGGCGCTTTTCCTTGTAGAATTGTGGATTTTCCAGATCAAATTGAGAATTTCCCGAACTAAAAATTCCTCACTACACTAGAAAACAATTAATTTCTTACTAAATTGATAAGTTGACCTTTATTATGAATTGAAGATCTTTTTTCTTTTGATTTGCTTATTCTGTGGCTGCAAATATGTTCATGAACTACATCGACGGCCCTTTTCAAGTGATGTTAATCTTTGGTTAACATATTGAAATGGCTGATAGCTCCTAATCATGGTTAACAAACTTTTCCCGTCTCATCACCTCACCACCTTTCACAAGGAAAAGAAATGAAAATGAAAACTAACGATAATAATGATAGTAAGTATAAGTAAAAACGATCTTCGGCTGATGAGATCAACGTCAGAGATCAAGGTCTCAGACTGGAGCTGAGCTTTATCTGGACCAACTTCACCACAGTATGTATTACAATTAATAACTACAGTCGACTACCTTTTACCTATTCGTAATATAATTGTCCTCACCGTACCTACCCACATCGCGGTTCACAAGTAAAAGAATAGCCACAGAGAAACAGAGAAGCAACACAGCAAACGAAACTTCCGAACCCAACAGCAACAATACTGGTGTGTTCGTTTGTGGATTGTAGACGTTGGCTCAGTTTAATCAACAGACAGTTAACACAATAATTATAGACCCGACAACTTCTAGTGATCTCTTTGACCGGTACGACAGGACAGTCTTACCCACGTTCGATGGCAATAAAAAATATATTTATACGGCTCTGATAAACGATTTTCAAAGACCCACCCAAGTCGAATAAATCCATCAATAATTAGTTTCCGATTATCGGGTTGAAAATATCGATTTCCGAATATCGGATTTTAAAATATTGATAAAATTGCAACGTATACCTACCTAGTGAATCCGTTTTTGTTTTCTTTTCGTCGTTTTACCACTTTAGGGAAGAATATGTCCTCAAAACACCATGATGCTGCTGAGACTCTCTAACGGAGACAGCACTATTTTAGTAAGAATATGTCACCAGTCAATCCTCACGGTTCCAGACCTTCAGTGGTTTTTTCCTCTTCCCGTAAAAATGTGGAATGAGATCCTCCCAAAAACCTCACCGAACACATTTCCTAGGTGCCGTAGGCGTCGTCGTTTTAAATCACTCGACGACCAACACGACAATATGAGGTTCGTTACAAAGGCGGCGAACTCACAAAAATGCTCCGACCTCAAAAGGTGAGAAACAAACTTGGTTCATGCATCGAGACTGGCCCAATTTATTAGAGAAAACGGACAGTTTCGACCCGCGCCGGACTCAGGACCTTCACTTCCTTCATTAGGGCGCCATTTAAATATTGTCGTGGTGCCCTAAAATGTTAGGTCTTTCAACGCCGAGGCGAAGGAATGTCGACGAGTCCTCGTGTTTCCCTAGCGTTTTTCATGTCGCTCCAATTCGTCCGAGACAGTATTATTCCGCACGAATTTTATTTGTTGTCGGTTTAATCCAATCAAGGATATTACTGTAATTAGGAGACGAATTTTTACGACATCCCTTCTAAGAGGAAAATTTGAAAGGTTCACTAGATTGATCCATTTTAGAAAGAAACAGTTCGATTGACGCTTAGTTTTCGCGTTTTTGAGAGCAAAAATTGGCGGTTTGTCAAGTTTTCTGAATAGATCAGTGAAAAAATACTCTAGCTGAATCACTTTTTGTAAACCACATTCATCGTAAATTCCTCATGAACCGCTTAAATATCAATACATCGCTCGCCGCTTGGTTTGAGGAAGGTAACACAAGAAGGGTAGATTGAATTCTCCTATTACGTCTGTTTCCTTTACTTCTGATTTAAATATTGTGATTGTGTATCTTGGCTGAATAATCGTGACTTTTCAGCCCTTTTTGCGACGTGTTTCAGTCCTTTGCTAATATTCATTACGAGTTATTTTCTGTTCATTGTGCATTTCCTGGGTTTACTGTATTGATAGTGAAGTTTGATTACGTTTCGAAATGGAAAATTCTTACCCACCCAGTAACTTGTGACGTTATAGAGGTATTTTCTGGCTTGACATTCAGTATTGACATTACTTTTATAAAAATGGATGAATATTAAGTGAAATATGTTGAATCATCTCTTAAAATACTAAAGCGCCAGAATCCTTATTTTTAAAGGGCTGAAAATCCGCTTCCTGATTACAATTATCCGTATGCACTTTAACATGGAACCACTCCAAATTGTTGTATGTTCGCCGGATTTCCACTCTCTGAAAAATCCCGCCTCATACTCAACTCCCTAGATGTAACGAGCCTGATGAAGGAGCATCTCGTATGTTGAAGAGGAGCATGAAAAAAATTAATATAAATACCCCTCAGGGTAAAAAGTTGGAGGCAATGAATCTAGTAGGTACTTTCAACTACATTGATCCCCAGTTAACATATTGATAGGTCAATTACCTCCGTGGGTGGGCCCCTAGTTACAGATTAAACAGCCAGGACGAGAGGAAAAGGTTTTGTGGCACTTGGGCGATAAGAAGGATTTATTAAATCTCGATAGTTTTGACTGATCTCAGCGGGCAATCACTCACCTATTTTGACATCGGTAACGTATTTGTTCGGTGACTAAACTGCTGATGACTCAAATAGACGATGAAAACTAATTTAAGAAGCCTTCTTCTAAGACTCAAGAACAAGACCTGGAAGACCGAAGGTATTTAGAAATTTAAGAATTCGAAAATGAAGCCATTCAGTCTAAAATGGGGACGCTTAAAAGGCTCACAAGTGGGCCAAAGACGAGGGCTCTTCGAGTTCGTCAAATGCACAACCTCATCCTAATTTACATTCGCTTCCCGTCGTCAGAAATACCGTAATTATGCGCTTATCTTGATCCACATGACAATGGAGCTTTGGTGAATTTCGTTTTAGGTAAAGCACGACTCCTAAATCACGTTAAGTCACCCTCTCTCGGGGCTATCAAACGTGGGATAATCAATCGCTCACTTTGTATACAATGACAAGGTTACGCAAGGAACACAATGCACAATTTTAATTTTATGCTCCACGCCCCGAGGAAGTTTTCTGGTTTCTTTAAAGAGGGTTTCTTAAAATTCAAAAATAGCATAAGTTTGTGTAAATTTGGTGTAAAATTAAATGATTTATTCATTCGGTCTTGAAGGCTAAGGGACTCAAATACGTCACAAGGTAACTGGGTTATTTCTTCGATTCCTTTTTACCGTTTGTTTTGTTTATTTCCACATTCAACGGATTTCGATTCCCAACGGAGCCTCGTTCCAGTCAGTCAGTGCTGTATCGTGGGTGGCCACAAACCGTATAAATCAACAGTAACCCGCCTTCGCCTCTTTCTGACGTGCTCTTTCATTTCTCCACCCTCCGATCCTCGTGATGGCGAAGGTAATTAGGAAACCACGGTTATTGGAATAACAATGTTCTCCTTAGACGAGGAAGGCGATAGGTATCACTTCTAAATTGAGTTCTCTCGATTAACCGGACAATGGAACGAACTAGGTCCCCCAACCTAGATGAACTGAGCAAACGAATGAACTATATATACGTATTTGAATGAACTGAGCGAACAAAAATAAACGAACGAACCAATAGGAAATCAGAAGAAACAATTGATGAAACAAATCTGAATGAAATAAATCTAATACGTGTAATTAAAAATTCTAAAATGAAACGATCCAGGAAATCCGTTTTAGATAGTGGCCATTTCTGGGGGCATCTTTACGATTATTGGACTGATCTTCGTAATTTGTTTCCTTTAAATTCTGCATATTCCACAATCTAACAAATTCATCGTTACAACGAAGTGAGGATTCTTGACATACTACTTTACAAAAACACTCTTATAATATTTCCTTTGAACATGGAACATGTTTTTACTGGGTCTGTACAAGCGATTTCTCCAAAGTCAAAAGCAAAGGATTCCTGCATAAAGCATGTATTTTCTCTTTGCTTGATCCTTCATCTAACTAAACTGAGATTATTTGGTTTTGTGTACCTTCCAGTTGCCAGTATTTATTTAGTTCAGGTTCCTTCTCGAAACTGTCATAATCCACAATACTTCAGGTGGCAATGGAAAGTGAGAAACGCTCATGCTGGTATTTCAACACTAATAAATACAAAGCGTACAATTTCACAGCAAAAATAAGCTCTACCTTTATGTAATTCTATAAATCCCCGTACGGCGCAAAGAGGATGAGAATATTTATGAACGAATCAAACCGATAAGCCATGAGATCACTTGCCTCGGAGGCTCACGAGGTGAATATCACTCCCAGACCGTCAACCGAGTATGAGAATGAATATCGATGAACCTCTCGCCCCGGTAAGATTTATACCAGCAGAGGCCAGTCCTTCGATCGAAGACCTTGGGAAAATGCAACTTCTGGGCCCGATGTTGAGGAAACTTTTAAACTGCTCAACCAGGGATTTCTCGGGTAATTACATATTTACGATTCATCGTGTTTGCATAGTTATTTATCGCATGGGACGAATTTATTTACCTACAGAGTTGCTAGTTGGTACTGATGATGTGATTATTAGCCAAGTTAATAGTTGCCTCAGAATAAGATTAAAACGAACATTCAATGGTTTCACAGGACAAACTTGAAGATTTACGCCTCAAAGTGGAAGATTTTCACGTAAAATAGAAGAATTTGTTCGTCAAGCCGGAGGATTTTCACGTCAAACATGAAAATGTACGCGTCAAAACTACAGGTCTCTTACGGCGAAACGGAAGTTCTACACATCAAAGCTGATGTTTTGACGTAAAATGAAGGAATTTTACGGCAAATTGTAGGTATTGATAGTCAAGTAAGTGATTTACACGGTGAATTGAATACTTTTCTCATCTTAGGGCCTCCCTAAGTGTTCCTCATACAAACGAGTAAATATTGACCTAGCCGAATCTAGATATTTTTTCTGGTCTTTCGTGGCAAGTTTTTTTTCTCTCGATCGCCCATTGGGAAGAGATCCACAACTTCCGGACCTCCCCTGCGCCGAAGGTATGCAGGGTTTTCCCCCATAGCTTTTTGAGAATCCCCTCTTTGGTAATGACGTTCGAAAAGGGAGTTTCTTATAAGTAGTGAAAAAGTGTCACGCGTCCCTGCGACTATCGAGCCTAATGTGTGGTTATGAGGGGAGGGGGGGGGGGCATCACCTGGCTGACTTGTCCCCTTGGGTTGACCGCTTTATCTGCCCTCGGGGTCATCCCCGTAAACAACCACCTATCTTCACCTGAGGTCAGCTCACATCTGCCGAAGGGCTTTTACAAACAGTGGCCCATTGTATTGTTTCAGCCTGTTCAGCGAGAGTCGAGGGGTGCCTATACAGTTGCCAAGTGAGCCAACAAATCGCTTTTTTAAAAGTACCTAACCTTAGACATTGGTATTGAGAGGGGGGGGGGGGGAGGATACGGACGTACAATCCATAATGAAGAGTCTATAAATATAGCTGGCAGGTAGTTTCAGCTCTAATTTCAAAATAAGGTGGCAAAGGATCAGCTCTATTAAAAATCAAACTGCATCAAATTACCATTAAACCGTCATCAGTACAGTCGAATACCTACTTCCTAATATTTCATACTCAATATGACAGCCTAATGACACTATGGAATTTGAAAAACAATGATTCAATTTCCAATTATAAACGAGAGTGCTCCACGGAAACAAGACTATTACTGCTAGCGTTTAAATACAATGAAAATGCTGAAAGAAACTGTATAAACGAAAGAATCAAGAAAATGTTCCTATTGATTTAGAGCGATAAACTCGACATGGAGCTCCAGAGCGCCTTTAAAATTGCGTGCTACGTTTTAAACTCGTGTATATTGTTTTTGGGGCTCGCTATATTGGGTAAATCGTTATTTTCTCTTACAGATGAAGAATGAGGAAGAAGAACAGTGACAAAAGTCAGCGGTGTACAGATCGCAGACCGAAAATGTGTTTTGGTTTCGGGTGACGAGTAATTGTTGGAATCGTCAAAAAATCTTCAAATATAAGCTTTTGCATAGCGCATTGTTGCTCCATCTAGTAAGATGTTCTCTCCCTCTATCTTCTTCAATTGAATTAAAGATTGAGCCAAAAAGTTATTTCTTGAACCCCGGAATTGTGCACTTCCTTTTAGTCCCTGCTCCCCCCCCCCCCCTCCGCAAACAGCTAAATTATTTGATGATTTTCAGGTCTCGGAACCATGATAGAGGCACACCTCCCTTCGAGCATATTTCTTCCGAATCGACAGGATTTGCGCATCGAGGTGGGAAACGAGGTAATTCCGATGACAGGATTGGTCATGGCTCTAGGCGCTCTCGTGTTCTTGCTTGCCGTACTCGGCATTGTCGCCGTTTGCTTGGACATCAAAATTTTGAAGATCATCTACCTTGGTAAAGCCTAGTTTCCTGCTTGTCGTTTTGCGAACGTACATGAAAAAAAAATCATTTCGATTTGGCCCAGAAAAAAGTAACAGTAACAGCAAAAACAGGGAAAAATGTTGGACATTTTGTACAGGAAGTCAAGGAAAGTCTGGTTTCCTGATGGCAGACTACGTCTTCAGCCGTCGTAGGCACACAGATACGCAAATGCAAACTACTGAACGTAGCAACGATTTTCTGTGGCATGCTGCCTGTGACCACTGACAATAGTTGATATTTAAAGGCTAGCCCACGTTTGCAACCCCAAATTCGCATTGCCCACAGAAACAGTCCTTCTAAATGAAGGCTCACAACGCGTTCAAACGCTAGTTTTTTGTTTTTTTTTTTTTTTACTCACATCATTTGTACAATTGATGAAAATGAGTTCTGATCAGTCTCACCTAAAGGGAAATGAATCACTTCTGACTACATTTTTATGGTCCGTTGAAATGATCAACAATCCCTCTAATGATGGTTTTTCAGCAGTACTCGTCACCACAACGCTACCCCTAACCATCGTCTCTATTTTCCTCTCCGTGAAAGCGAGTTCAATACAAGAGGCATTTGGAGCGCATCTTTCTGAAGAAATGTGTTTATACCACAAACCTGGAAATGATACATATCTTGTCGACGAACTACAAAGCAGTTTTGGCTGTTGTGGATTGAGCCAACTTCCTTGCAACTACACCGAAGGCGTACCCGGGTACCCGAATTCATGCTGCTCTCTAGAAGTCGAGCTTATTAACCATAAATATTGTCCGACTGATGGAATCTACAAAAAACCTTGTGACAAAGATATGAACGATGCTACTTTTTGGGTTGTAAACACTTGTCTCATACTAAACGTATACGTTTGCTTGGACGTTTTTGCAGTGGTGATAACTTTCATAAAATGAAGGCAAACAATAATTGAGCTTACTATATTATTGTGACTGTGAATATATGGATTACTTTCAAGATTGTGTGGCCTTCTTACAACTGTTTAATACACTGTGTTACTTTTCCCGGAGGATCGAAGTAAGATGAGACTGTAGGCATTGATCAGTGCCTTTGCGTTACCGCAGCAGAAGACGCAGACGAAGGTAACGATAATGCTCTGAACATTGTCATGGGTCCGTGACGTCCATCTAAAAGTTTTGTCATGCTGGATATAATTTTTCAAGGTTCTCGGCTGATCTGAAAATATGAGGAAAACCTTGAAGTAGTGTATTTGAAACATATTTTTGTTACGTTTTTCGCCACACTGTCATTGCTCCTATACTACAAATACATTAATGTTATGAAACTAACAAGGGTGAATAAATTCTCCAATGTCTCAACAAACAAACAAAAAGTTGAACTACCTATATTTCTTACTTATGATAGATTAAAAGTATCAAATGAACAGGTACAATACACGCTGTCAGTCGGATCCTACTAGTTATCCCATATTCGATGACTTAAAATTTCCGTATCATAATATCGAGGTAATGGTAAATTGAAGGAAAACCTCTCAACGTAGGCAGACTTCCAGGCCAAACCAAAATTATATTGTGGATGATTTACACGTGGATTTGAATTTCCCAATTCTGTTCTGGAAATCGGAGTGAGCTCCATATGCGAATGGCGGGAGGACCAGGTCCAATCTTGTACTGAATACCTCCACAGTTAACATGGAATACATCATGTTACGCAATTGGCCAGTTCCTTAAGCTATGACAGTTGCACGGAACAAAACTCTTCACTTAAAGTCAGTCAATTCAACAACATGAAAGCACCTTAGTGTATTAAGCAAGCCACTATCTCAGACTCGCCATTTCCCAACCAGAACCCGCGCACAAAGGACCATACCACCCCTTGCAACTGCGCGCCCTGATGTGTCCACATCTCAACCAATAAATAGCAAGCAACTAATTTCATTAATTTATGGAAATTCTCTTCGGATAGCCGGCCAATATTTTAAAAATGTTAGCTGTGTTAGCCGTATACTGCCACTGTTCCACCTCGGCAACTGGGGGTAATCTACAGATGAGAAATGGCTCGAAGATCGATGGCTACTCCCGAGTTCCATCTTCAAAGGAAATGACGCGGTTACGAGCGCATAGCTCGTACTTGGCACACCGCAAATCCATGTCAGGAGGACTACACAAGGACTCTGGACTCCACGAGCATGTCAAGATGTCTACTTCACGTCCTCCTTAGTTGAACCGATTGGTGTTCAAGTGAGGTCTACGTGACGTGTACGTGTGAACCCTCCACTGACTCAAGTCCTTCGTACAACCTCAACACTTACTAGGTGTCTGATTGAACTTGAGTACAATAATACCTTTGAACGCGGAAAAATTGATATCGATTGTTGGTATCAAATACCTCGTTACCATTTTGTTTAGCTTTTCCAAACCGATTTGAAACATTTCTAAATCAACTAGAGAATCATCCATTGGAAAAGTGACAGAAAAACAACTGCGTACTGTTCATTTTATGTTTACTACACTTTTTTTAGGTTCAACAAAGAGCTTTGTTCTCTTATCTTTAAGTGTTCCGTTCATAGAAGTGATCTTAACACACTCAACAAAAATCTTAATTTAGCCAGGAAAGTTCCATTTTGGTTGGTTATTCCTTGAATAATCAACCTATTTCTTTTGTTGTAATGAATGCTTTTGGAACGTCCTCAATCTGAATTGGATAAATTATTAATTATTATTCATACGTCGTAGTTTCCAGACTAGGTACCCCACTTAAGCCAGGAGAAGGGGGTTGGGATGTAGTACCTACCCGTTTTCAAAAACACTCATTATTTCACTCAATCTCTGCCTATGCTAGTGGCTGATAATGAGCGAGACTCAATCAAGACCCGAAAAGTGTATTCGTGCAACAATTCAGATTTTTCTGGGCTCTTTTAACGCATTTTTCGGCTTGGACACTGTCCTGCACCTGGTGCAACCTGGAATCCAATTTATTCATTGAGAAAGAAAACATTTTTATACTAATTTTATTAGTACGTACCTTCATAGTTTTTTGTTTATTTATTCTTCGTGCGTGCACTTGAAAGATGGGAGGGGGGAATTAGGTCATCACTATAAGGAGCTGAGATCGTACCCTAGTTTTAAAACGACTTTATCAGAAGTGCGACCATCTGCTTACCGTACACTCTTGTATAAAATCCTTCACCTTGGAGCTCGAGGCCTCCGATCTTTATGACATCGCCCGTCATTACCCGTTAACCCGGCCGTCCCTCCAAGAAAACACAGAGAAGATATATTTATACTTCAAAAACCTACCCGGGAGAAAGCGGAGGAGGTTTAATTTAAATACCAGACAATAGGTGCCTTATTTAATAAGTGATCAGGAGAAGCAGAAGAGTGGGCCTTACGTTGGGGGACGGGCCTCGGTGTTTTCCATCCATCTTCCCCTCAGCGTCTTCTTGTCCTACGTCTTCACTTTTCACTCCCACAAGTCTGTTAGGGTGAGTCGGAACGCGGTGTCAAGGGACCGCTTCTCTCACCTGAGGTCGTTCACGCCTTCTCAAGGCAGTTTCAGCTTCCATGAGCGAGCAGCCATCTGCATTCATGTTAATTTGAACAGGAAATTTTTGAAATCCAGGAAAATGACCTTTTCTGGAGCGGTGGCTGAATCAGGTTTCATTTTCGTTATTGTTACTGTTATTATTGTATACCCATGACGCCTACAGTCCTACCTTGAAAATAATGGCAATTATAAATTTAGTGGAAAATAATACCCCACACGTCTAGGTACCAGAAATCTCGAAAACACATTCAAAATGGGTAAATAAATACCCATAACTACCCATTTTGACCCATTACTTCGGTGGGTGCCAATCGTTCTGGGACCCATTTCATTATATTCAGCGTCAAAAATTCTGTGGAAAATCATACCCAACACGCCTAGATTGCCAAAAATCTCGAAAGTCAAACACACACACACACACACACATTTTGACCCCTACTCCTCCCAAATTTGGTCCGATCGGGCTGAAAACATTCTAGAACCGACTTAAGAACAGACCTCTGGCCCAAATTTCAGATTTTTAGAAAAAAAGCCCGGACGCCGTACGGACACCTTGAAACGTCCAGAAAAAATTTTTGGCCCGAATCGGAGAGGTTGACCTTTTGCATGAAAACATAGGTTCATTATTCAAGGAATAACCAACCAAAATGTTTTAGAACCCAAAAATACCCACATTCGCCTATCCCCCCCCCCCCCCCAAAAAAAAAACTCACGACACCAGACACTGGCTTTGGACAGAAACTATGGCTCAAATACACAGTACATTCAGAATTAAGTATCATTGAGCGGATTTACACAAGTTGAAACGTAGAATGAAAAATTCAGAAGAGTTTTATACTCATTTACCTCTATGAGTTCATCAATTGTAACTCACCGTTGTAATATTTTGTTTTTAAATAATCAGATTATACATGAGCAACGTTGTGTTTTTGTCATGATTCGTCTGCTAGTTGACTGGTGATCAATGAAATACGAGGGATAAGCCGCGGTTATATTGAAGAGTAGGACGGAGGATCCTAATTATGATTTATTTTTATTTAGGGTCAACGTAGCGACCCTGTTTTTGTCAAATATACTCCTCCATACCCCTTCCCCCCCTCCGATGGGACGCTCAGGTGTCCAACATACCTAATTACACCAGTTTTACGTAGTCTTTGTCCTCTGTTTCGTCTCACCGTTGATTCCCCCAGTACGTTAGACATCAGCTAGTTCAGGTCCTCGTCTTCCCTGCTTTAGATTACGCCCTCGCCTTCCCTGATCTTAACGCTCTGATTCAGATAAACTACAGCGTGCTCAAAACCTAATGTTCGACGTATCCTACGGCTGAAGGTAGACAAGGAAATAATCCCAGCTGACCTCAAAATAAAAAATATAAATAATAAATAATTAGAAAAAGTCCTGAAGTATGGATAACAGCCTGATCGTTTGCCCTCAAAGATACGCTTTCCCTTACGAGCGGGATCCTGTTGTGAAATAATTTGCGGCGTTCCAGTTATTAGAGTAAAACATTTTGGAAAAAATCTCGATATTGTGAAATCTAGAAACTGTCTCGCACACAGACCTACTCGCCTAGACCTATTTACTCGCCTAGGATGGTTTTCTCACGCTCAGATTGACTGCTCAAGCTCTTCCAAAGTTGGGTCCCTGACAGGTATATCATTCCCGCTCAACGCCATCACCCTATGTGTTCACGTCATCCTTTGCTCTTTACCTTCACCGGCCGAAAACACACCGTAAGTCAATTCACAAATCACTTGGTACATCATGGTGAACGTGCTTGTCAAATTTTAAAGGCTTCCAGAAGTTTATTCGAATTATTTAACAGGTACCGATCGCCTGCTCAGAACAATAAGTTGTCATTGATGACCGTAAATAAATAAATGATACGGATATCTGTAAATGACAGTAAGAACCTCTACGTTCGATAGCGCTCGAAACCTTTAGTTTACAATCAAACGAGGAAGGTAAACAATGAAAATAGCGTCGTTTTAGACGTCAATGAAAACATTGAAAGGAGCCACACGTAAAAGTAGTCAGAGCTGAACCCAAGGGGAAAACCCGAGAGAAATATATTTTTGTTTTTGGCATTCTCGATTTTCAATACAATTTTCCCCGAAATTAATTGAGTAGTAATCGATAGGTGTGTTATTTGTTATTGTCAATTGACTAGAGGAGTGTGTAAGCCGCAAGAACTCCGTCTTATCGGTCGGATAGCCAATCAACGGGACAGAATGCAACGTCGACAGTCCATCCTGGTATTCGAAAGGCTGACAATTTACCATGGCATAAGACCACGGGCGTTACATATGCCAGCCCAGGGACCATCTCGAACAGAAAATCCGCACATCAGCGCTCATTGCGTACAGCGCTTGATAGGCCGAACCTATTTGCAAAGGGTTAAAAGAAATATTATAGATAGCAGAGTTTCCGGAGTCTGGAGAAACAATAAAAACCGTCGCGTGGGCGGAGTAAAAAGCTTCTTCATATGACTTCACCCTTATCGATCCCTTAAGAAAAGGACTCAGCATATCCTTAGTGCGCCCGTAGTAGTAGTGTGCAGCCATAGTCTAGACTTGTTCATTATTCCTCTATACGGGATCTTCACCAGTTTATACGCCCTTGTTTTTTCCGTCTCTCGGAACTCTGTTGGCTCTTAAGAAGTCGATGACCCAGTTAGTTTTGTCGATAATAATGATTGATGCATCTTGAAGTCAAGTTGTGTGGGTGGTAGGGGAAAGGGATTGTCTCTTCCAACTGTCTCCTTGTCTTTTTCCTCTCCCGGTTTAGTCGTCTCCTTTTTCCGAGGAGCTTCTCTTTTGTTTCCCTGAAGGAGGTTTTGGAGGGAGTCGGATGTCCGTCCGCTCGCCCTCACCGTTTATCTTATCAAAACAACCGTTTTGAGTGGGTTGCATGCCAATCTGGTTGAAAATCCACCGGAGAATCTTTAGTTGCCAGATAGCCCGATCGCCTGAACAAACTTTCTAGGATGCGAAATAGATGGACAAAATTATAGTTAACCGCTTTTAAGATATCGACCGTGTCAGCCGCAGACAGGTTCTTTGCACACTACGTCAGTACGACGTACCACATACGAGTACCTCATTCGTTATAGGGCTATATCACCCAGAAACCCCGCCTGGATACAGCGTAGCACTCTCATTGCGATAATTCGGGATTAAGCACGCCTCCTCGAATGAGCTAGTGACACACGATGTGATGGTCGAAGGAAGATTGAAACACGAAGGAGCTAATGGTCTAATGGTCTCTTTGACCATCTTGAACCTAATCGCTTCTAGCAGTTTCACTTGACCCCTCTTTTTCAGTGATTCCAGTCCCCGTAACAGCTACCGGAAGTCACTTCGGAGTCAGAAATGTCGTACCTTTGGCTCAGTTTAGTTTGGAAAAGTAGATGGATTCAAAATTATTATCGTGAAAAAACAAAGGTGGGATTGATACTGAATGACTATGTTTGGCGCGAAAGCATGAAGTACGAAAGAGAGTGAAACCGTAAGTTCGTCAGGGATGGCATGCTAAAGGTTGCTCGAAATCAGTTCTGTTATTCGATTACAATGCGATCAACCAAGACCCTCTGAGTATAAATCGTACCAAGGTTTGAACTGAAAACTAATGAGGCGTGAGGCATAAGGTTTGTTGTTGCGTTTGACAAGGTGGGCTCGCGAATGAATAGTAGAGGGTTTGTATCTCGCTTTCAGAAAAGAACGGGAGGGAGGGGGGGTCGCCTTATAAAAGATACCACCGATCGGCCACGTGCAGGTGGGAAATGTAACAGGACAGATGGTTGGGGCGGGAGAATATTCTACATCATTAGCGAGCTGTCATTCGACCATTTACGAGTCGTGCTACGGATATTGTATTGGCTGAAGGTTGTATTCTGTGGTATCGAGCGAATCAGTTCTGATGGCAATACGACTTGTGCCAAGTAGAGAACGATAACTGTTTGAAGTGCCGACAACGTGTCATTCCTCAATAAGTTAAACAAATTTTATTCTGTTTATTTACGTGAAAATACATCTAATGCCGATGTCAATACTTCATAGAAAAATCTTGGCTTCTGGTTGATTCATTCAGCCGCTTGTCAAATCACTAAGGGATAGCTCCTTTCACATTTTTACTTCCGATTCTCATCGCGCGGGTAAAAAAAGAGACACGGAGATGTTTTGACCTATCAAACTCTAAAGGTCTGCATGATCTTTCTGTGCAATATTTTTTTCCTCGTATGGGTACCACGGGAAACCAAGCCTTAAAGGTTGAATTGCTCCTACCACACTCACACTCACCTCTCGTTTGCTCATTCTCTGCAGCAAAGTTAAACCTGTTAAGGATTAATACAGTATTCTCGACAAAGAAAGTTGAATACGAACACTGTGGTAAGCAGAGTATACGCATATACGATTGTCAAACCCCTTGGATTCGATTTTAAGGCCATACTCCGCAAAAAGTGGCCCTCAGCGTTACTATCTCCAAGAATCATTTCTAATTAAATTTCTATTTTCGTTCGTGGTTTTTGAACTTGTAATCCCGATACCATAGCTAGTAGGGTCGAATTCTGTCACTCTGAAATATAATAAAACTAGGTGGAAAAATAGATAATACTAAAATGTCCCAATTTTCAAACACACCAATTTCACCCCGAAAATCCACGTCGATTTGCTACAAAAATAAGGTATGGATCGGATTCTGTTTTTTTCCCCCCTTTATTTGTTTACGCTAAACTCAATGTTGATACTACTATTACCGCTACTGTAGGGGTTTTGCTCGTCCTCTAGGTAGGTATACATTGGCCACAATAAACTGTGAACCACTAAGTATCCAGTAGCAAGGGTTTTCATCCTTGGGCGCTTTTGGGTCAATGAATCCCAAGTTTATTCTAAATACTCGTAAACACCCTTTTAAACCTAAAACCTAACCTATTAACCCATTAAACACGCACCAACACCTCATTCTCTTTCTTGAATTATGCGCTAATTTTGCCGTCTACTAGCAACTGAGTCTCTCGGGTTTTCTTAAATGTTTGTCATCTGATAGGAATAATGTGGATCAAAGACTTCTTGAAGGGCGGAGAAGAGAAGAAATGATTCTCAAAAAGGTTCCGGGAACCCAATATCTACCAAGGCGCCAAATCTTACCCTCGAAGACTAAATTTCAGTTTTATTGTGTTCCCCAACTGACATAAGCGTTTTGAGAAGAATTTGTGAGTTGTTTGTTGGAGAAGAGGCCAAAATCGGGAAAACACGATCATATAACAGGACACAAACAAAACAATCTCTTTCGATTTTTGTGCAAGTATTGGCGAACTGCTGACGTGGAACCGGTTGGAAATATGGTTTTTTTCAGTGTGCCTCGAACGCGCATACATTTCTGGACTTCAGGTGTTGACACACCTTTTTATCCAACTAACCTATTACAAGAGGTACCGAAATTCATATTATGATTAATATACGCTTTGGTCTGTTATTCTAGGAATAACTTACCTAAATATTCTTATTGACCAAAAAACTGTTTGTTTTTTCTCCGCTGAATTTCAATTTTTTACGTTTCTAGCATTCTACTCAAAAATGGACTCGCCCTAATTATTTCCAAAAAGGACAAAAGCAACGCACAAATTCCTTTCCCTTGTTAGATGTTTAAATGAGTAATACTGGAGGGAGGGGAGAAATGAGTATTTTGAAAGTTTTGTACGTTTATCGAGATTAGAGGATATAACCGAGTGAGGTGTAAGGGTTTTCCAATATTTAGTTTTGTACTAAATAAGGGAGGCTGGACTCTGTTTGGAAATGAAATAGATAAACCAAAAAAGTGAGTTTGGAAAAATTCTAAATAAAAAAACTAAGGACTAAGAAAACATGCAATTTATAACTTACACTCGTATTTATATTTTTAGATTCATAAATGATTGTATTCGAATTTATATTGAGGAATTTTAATACGCCCGTATCACAAGCTCCAAATTCCTTTCTATTGTGAACCGTAGGTACGTACCTACGTAAATCATGTGTTTCTGCCTTCACATTAATACCAACGTCATTCACGTGTTTCTGTATTCATGCCTTTAGTCAGAGTTCTGGGTTATCACCGAGCACGTAACATCGGTAATAACGAATTGACTCGGACAAATTTGCACGTCTGTTTCAAGCGGCTGAACTCAGTTGTAGTCGATTCCCTGTTCCTATTTGAAAGAGAAGGGCCGTTCCTTGAGGTTCGACCACTTGCTCCCCGAACTAATGTTCCCTTATCTACGATCTAGGCAGCGAAGCCCACCTTGAGTCTGCCTTCGCCATATTGATTGTTTTTAGACTTATCTTTTGCGGTTGAAAAGTTCCGATCAGAGGAGTCGCTTTCGTAGGCCCCTCATTTAGCCATTATTAATCGCTCGAGCTTTCACGACCGTGTTCCCTTCAACCTGCCTGAAATTGGAAGGAAAAACGAGACACAGTTGGAATGAGAGGTAGCGGCCTTTCGACAGCAATTTATACCGTACACGTGGCAACACGTAATTGTCTTGAAACACCTTAGCCGAGCACATTTTAATTACAGCGACGTTAAAAATCCTCGTAGGTATTCCATTTTGACCATTCTATCGCGTTGTAGCTCGAAGAAGCCCCCCCCCCCCCCCACAATACCCTTAGTCACCTACTGAATTTACTTATAGAGATTTGTGCTGCCTCTTGCAAGAGCCCCTTCCCAAAGTAAATAAAGCGAGAGCAGAACTTAAGTGCAGTAACAGCTCTGGTGCTTTTGAGCAGATTTCGTCAAAGTAGAGATATTTGAAAATAAGGTACCGCATAAATGTTCTTTCGGTTGGAAAAATCAGGCACGAAAACAGTACAAACACTATATCAAAGCAACAGCCGGATAACCGTTGATATCTATTGATGTTTTTAGTCGAAAAATTGCGAGTATACTCGCAATTATGTTCCTCTACGAATGCCAACAGATTTAGAAGCTCTCAAATTTCTGTACAAAATTATGACAACTAGACGATTGACTTAATGAGTACAATTCAAACAAAGCCATTTATGAAGCAGGAAGCAGAAAAAAGTTGCGAAAAGAGCAAGCTGACACGATCTAGATTGACGATACGATGGAGTGAAACAAAAATGAACAACACAGAACGTTTCAACTTCTGGCTCCTTAACAAATCGATTAATCCTGGTGACCATTGAGCAATCAAGAAAATCTGGCGTGATGGACATTCGACCACCTAGACAACACACTCACACTAAACCATCGTTGTGAAGAGAAATGACACAAAGGCTCATCCAATGACCTTTTGTCACCTTAACCAAGGTGCAGTATCCCAAACGCTGAATGCTGCTATATCACCTCTATAGATTAGTGGTATCAATTCAGACAAAGAAATCATCAATCTCTGATCGGAACCTACAACAAGGAATCAATGAGACTAGTTTTTAATCAAATTCTCAGAATGCGACCAAATTCAACTTTTTGGATTTCATTCTTGGATGATGAGAAAAGAAGGTATCAAACGATAATCCATTTCCACCAAAAATAACAAGTTAACTTGTCAAATCGATTTCGATTTCGTCTTCTGCAATTGGGAAATTCTTTACTCGCATATATATAACAGATGCATCTGGAGTTCGCGCCGGGGCAAAGCTCGGAGGTTGGACGTCTCAAATTGGAAGTTAGAGATGTCAACAAAAAAGTACCATTAAATCTACGTCATTGAAACGGCACAGCCTCCAAAGCACTGTTAAACCAGGAAAAAAGTTGGAGCTAATTTATTAAGACATTATCTTAGCTTTAGACTACATTAAGAAAAGGGAATTGCTCGCAAACTGCTGTGTTAGGGGCGGATTGGCACGTTCCCCTTAATTGCAAAAGGGCACGATTTTTCACTTGGTGGGGTCTTAAAGGGCTTTCTCGCTTTCACGAGTTTGATGAAGTTGTTAACTTCGTGAAACACCCGGTTTCCTCAACTCGTAACTTTCAGAACGAACGGAGAAAAAGAAGCTTTACTAAACTTGGACGGTGACTCATATAAACGACCATTTTCAAGACCAAAAAAGTTGATAACGGTATGATGAAAAATATTTCAGTAGTGCACCAGGAAAATTGGTGGACCACCAATGGCAACGAGACAAAAATTGTTTTTCATAATTTGAAATAGCGACTTCATTGAAAATACGCTTCATGGTTGCTGGAATCACCACTTCATCAAAGGCGTTATTTTATGGTGCAGTCTCATTGAGTCAAGGGTGCATCAGTTCACCTTTTGTTGAGTTTGCCCTTTTTGTGTGGCAGCACTGAGTTGGACAATCCAAGTTATAATACAATTGCACTTTATTCTTTTGTGATTCGTCATTATCGACTGTCAGCATTGACTTTGAAGTCAGTAACAACGAGCACTGACGTAGGCAGAGTTTGGCAGATAGCCTCGTTGCATCAATTCGTGACATTCACCTCTATATTTCTTCTGCTGAAAGCAATGAAGACGAGCCAGAAGCAACAAGATCACTGTAGAAATCTTCAATATTAGCAGGGTAGGTGTCATGGAGGATCAGGATGATACCACACACGCCTAGGTACCAGAAATCTTGAAAACACATATTCAAAATGGGTAAATCGGCACCCGTTTTGACCCATAACCTCATCCAGAGGGCACCAATCCTTCCCGGACCCATTTCATTGGATTCAGCGTCCCAAACTTAGTGGAATATAGTACCCCACACGCCTAGATCGCCAAAAATCTCGAAAATCCACTTGAACACACTTGGAGATGAGATTGACTTATTGCATGAAAACATAGGTTGATTATTCAAGGAATAATCAACTAAAAAACAATAGATAGCCGTCGACTTTGTGGTCATAATGAATATCATTTGTCACATATTGTGTCAAAAATGTCCCAGACATTTGCTCAAAATCTATTTGAAATGTGTATATTGTTTTTCAATATACATTTTACTTACCATGTCCTCCAATAGTTTCTTCCAATGTTATTAGTGGTGATGCACGTTTTGGTTGCGATATAAAATGGCGCATTGAGCGAGCGATGCAAATCCCCCTCATCCAAGGATCGCTTTTGGTTATGTTGAATTCAGAGTTTCCTCAAGAGACAGAGGGTACCTCTGAACAACCTGACCACATCGAACGACAAGTGGCAGCCTCCGGAATGCCTTTCTAATTGGGTGGCACTAAACGAGTTGGTCGAATCTCCTAATCAGAACACCTGAGGTTCATGGCGCCATCTTAAATGTCCCTCGGATGTCCCTAGCATCATCTCAACTGTTCCCGTTCACTCGTGGGAAGTACCAAAAATTAAAACCCTCCTGGAGACTCGATTCACCCGCCTTACTCGCGAAAAGTTATCGCAAGGAACGAATTTTAATTAAATTGAACTAATTATTGAGACATCAAGAACATCAGATCAAAAACAATCATTAATTTTCGATGGCGAACTAAATTCGTTAAAAACATCTCCGGCAAATAAAGCTGTCTTCAAGGACCACGTTGACAAGTTTATCCGGGGGGGCCTGGAGGCACAATTAGGCCGATAAAAGGCCTAAGATGTAATGCTAGTCGTAAAAGTCAATGAAGGAGACAACAACGCACAAATTTACGGCCAACATCAACTAAGGTAGAATGTAGCACCATATGGCGGATTTTTGCGGCAAACGATACCTATCCGGGAGCAATAAATTTTCGTAAGGCAACGAGTTTGTTCAGTTTTTTGTCCCCTTATATTATTTCACCAAAGCAATCAATCGATTTTTTCTTGGAATTTTTACGAGTGGGAAATAAATAAATTTTGGGACTTGTAATATCCGAGCATCCTAACCATAATTTATTGTTAACTGTCAAAAAATAAATTCGGGATTTGGGGTCGTTCAAGTCGCTTAACCCTGCAATTATGGTTCAAACAACGTGATTTAGGTATTTCTTCGGATTTTGTAAGGCTTGGTAGACGAACTCGAACGCTGAGGCGTCTTATGGCATTCTCGCACCAAATTTTCCTTATACATACAGGCTCGAGCCACACGCCTGTTAGTTTATTATCCCTTGAATGATCAACCTGTTTTCATGCCAGAGGTCGATCCTTCCGGTGTACTCCAAAATTGGACAGTTTGCTGCAAATTCTTCCACTGTAACGTTCTCAGTTTCGTATGTTTGCTAGGTCTTCGAATTTTGAATATCTATTAGATATCAGTTTTCTTTCACGTATCAATTTAGGATTTTAGGAATTGACTTTTACCTTCTAAGGAGAATTTCTTTGTTAAAGCCAAGAAAGAAACCACTGGTGTGAATGAGTGTTGCGTTGGCTGAGCGGCTACGACGGTTGATCTGCTGTGGCTCATGAAGTCCTCACGAGGCGAGTAAACTCTGCGAAAGGAGTGCATTCATGTAGAAGCCTGTTAACAAATCAATCTACTGATGCAGCTACTTTCGGATACGTTTAAAGAACGAAAAAATGTCTATGCGTGACTTTTGGTCAGGAATTGCGTGATCACGAATCGGCTCCCGAAGTTAGTCCTTATTGTTATGGCCAGAATGCACGGGGTTCCTAACACCAATACACCCCTAGGTACTAACTATAGGGGTTTGCCTAGATGAGGAAAGTTGAAGTCGGGGAACGATCTGTTCCACACCGTAGATCCAGATAGACTTTTCCGGCTAGAAAAATCTCAGATCCTTGTACTTACACGATACGTTGAGTCATCTATACATCGCTTGCCTCCTCAACCATGACCCTCACCAATCTAATGGCTTCGATGTCAGCCAGCAAGAGTACCAATCAGGTTCCTCCTCTTGTTTTCCACATCTTGTTTACCGCAAAAGAAAACGTCTTCCCCCTCCCATCGCCATAGGACTTAACTTTTTCTACAAAGCTCCGCTACCGCTCTCCTACCCCCTTTTCTTCGAGCCATCACCGAACAAAAAACTTTCAGTCGCAAACAACTTGATATTTATTGAGTTATTTTCGAAGACCCCCTCCTCCCCTTTCCCGTCACGCCATTCCCGTTTCGCGCCCACTTTGATTTTCTTTCCTTTTTGGGTCAACCGATATTTTCGGAAAGTCAACTTTTCCCTCCTCGAATCCTCTTTTAGCTGGTCTTTTCTTAATATTTTCCCGTCTGGACGACGAGAATATTATTGAGAGTCTGCACTTATTCTTCTCTCAGTCAGTAAAAATCCCATTTGAAACCTGTGTGCCCACTATCAACTATTGGTTATTATTCTTTAATACAAGAGTAAAAACTAGTATTTAGAAAAAATCACTTCAATTTATTACCTATTGTAGATAGTTCTTGCTACTGCAAAGAGGCGCATCATTAAAGTCTTCAGCCTTCTAAAGTGAGCAGGTACCTTCTTGACTATTTAGGAAGACGAGGACAATGAGAATATCCATGCGGATATTCCCAATTACCCATTCGAATCGATTCGGCGTTCCAACTCCAAGAGAAAGTAACATCTCATACGCCTAGGAGCCCAAATAGTTTGAAAAAACGTGTCCGTTTAGTTTTTTTGCGTTTGTCTATGGTCCAAATGGCGGACAAATATTTCGGATTCGGAATGTAAACACTTTAGAGACAACAATATTGGTTCATTTCGGACATTGCTGCGAGAAGAATCACAACAGTTTTGGCACCGGCTACTTACATCAACGTCAGTTTGAGTCAGAAGATGAAGTAGAACAAAATTTCTGTGCACAGTGATGTTGATGACCCTTTTTGTGGTTTAATTTGCGATCCTTATTGATGCCATGATGACTCTTCTCGTGTGACTATAGAGCCCCGAAGGCTGTTTGATTGAGTGGAAGGATCGGGGTCGTTGAGTCCAACGTCCACGAGTTCACTTCACTCCAATAGTAGTAATAGAACATATTTTGCACACAGCCGCCATATACGCGTTATGGCACTCGATATTTTCAAATTCAATGAGGATACCACCAAACTTACCATTGCGGACTCTCAACTGCCGTTTTGTATCGCTCATCGGCGGTCTTTTTCTTTTCACCTTCGCTAGTCTTCAGAACCCGATAAAAAGCAGGCAAACCGCTTGAAATTGGAACCCTTGTCACGGACTCACTAATTGACGTTCTTTCATCAAGTTATCGTCCAGGGGGCGTCTTGCGGGTTTCGCAGCTATATATAAAATTCTCGATATCAATTTGATCTTTCTCCAAAGCTATTAGAAACCGACTTTTTCACCACTCCGAATTGTAATTAAAGCGGTTGAGTTTTGAGATGACTTGAGTCATTCCTGAAGTGAAAGTTAGATCGGAGCAGGCAAGGCAGTTTCATATTTGGTTTCAGAAGTTCATTGAGGGTTTGGATTTTCTCTCAGTGATTTCCTGTTCATACGCCGCCGTTTTCCTTAACCATCAAATGCCTATAAGTGACTTTCTTTACTTCCGAAGCTGATACACCCAGTGACATCGGCGGGTGATCCCCCACTGAGCCTTCAGCTACCGATCTTCTCGACAATGAGGGTCAACATAATACGTACACGGCCAGATGCAGGGGTTGCATTATGGATCGAAAGGGGTTCGGGCGATTCATCACCTGCTCTAGGTCCTATTAGCTATCACAATCTGTGCCAATCAAATGGAGGCCTAATTGAAACCACCCTACGATAATGCGCCGTCTGGCGACCAGAATGGACGGGTTTCGATGTTCACATTAAAATTGATGAGGTTGTGACTGTGGATGTCGTACATTACCTTTCAAATTGCTGCGCTCGTGTGGCGTTGAGACTGAGTTGATTGATGAGGACCTGCGATCAGCGTTATTGGTTAACGTCCAACCTGTGTTTCATTACGTCGTCTATTTCGCTTGCTTACATCTGAGAATGACCAAAAAGTAGTCAAACTACATTCTTCTGAAGACGATGTTGATAACAAAATGCATTATTCTAATAATAATAATAATAATAATAATAATAATAATAAGTGGAATAATTTTCAGCCTTCAGATATTATCCGTATCCGTCTAGAATAATTTAGTTTTAGGTGAATATCAAGGATTATTGTTGCTTATTAGGCAGAAAAGATCCCAGCCCCAAGACAGGGTCCCCAACCAGATGCTCGAGGACAGCAAAAACAAGACTACAAATATTTCTTGTACAAATGCAAGCGTATAGATTTATTCACAATTAGATCTCATTTTACGGGGAGATTGATTGATTGATTATCGGTTTATTTAGAGATCTCGCAAATGTTGGTCGCAAGCGGCCATTCTTACCATTAACGCAGTTGAGTATTATGTTAAAATTTCCGGTGATTAAAATGAAGCCGATTTTCTCTGCTTTAGGTACTGTCAGTAGAGCAAGACCGTTTGAGATAATCGGTCCAGAAACCACCTCCATAATGTCAATGAACCAAGTGGGAAATAGCACCAAATGCCTAGGTCCTCAAACATACTGAAACAAATGTTCAAAATTGCCTTCTTTCGCCCATATGCTCCTCTCGCTTGGGGCAATGGGGCTCAAAATGAGTGAGACATAACTGGAAAAAAGGTCTATGCGCAAGATTTGAGGATTTCAGAATATTTGCTGGCGGACAAGCAGGCAAAGAACGTACGTTTCAGATGTTTAGCATTATTATAGAGAGGGTCCTATTCATTCTTCAGGGAGGCAAAAACCACGTATTGCAGAAAATCAATCTTCGTGAAATAATGTTCACAAAATAATAATCATTTTCATTAATTGTATGAACATCCGGAATTGCATGTCCGGTAGCATAATTTTCTTTTTTCAAATCTTAATAAAACACATTGTACGAGTCAGAAAATCTTCATTTTCCAATATAGTATAGGTACAAACATAAAGTTTTATTCAACGTTTTGATGATAGAATCAGTCAAGTGACGTCCCCCATTATCTGTATCCTGCTTGAAGTAGTCGCCTAATCTCAATTAGGGGCGACATGGACTGGTCGGCCCGATCCAGCGATTCGGCCCCTTGTGATTTAGTTTTATTGGGTTTTTTGACATTTCAAATGATTTTTTTCAAAATATGAAAAATCAAGGACCCTACAAGATTTGAACAACATCCAGGAAGGAATTGCCAACATATCGCCCGCTATGCCGATATGAATCATGACAAATGTCAGAAATCTGTCCACCCGGTACATACAGAATAAGGAACGTCACCTAACTGACTTGGTCTTCAAAACCAAGAGTTAGTTTGTACCTAGATTGTATTGACAAATTAAACTTTTCTGATTCGTACAATGTGTTTTATTAAGATTTGAAAAAAGGAAGTTATGCTGCCGCACCCTGTATTTGTATTTAGGAGATGGCCTCCAAAGTGGGTGTGAACGTAATACTACATCGGAACAGTGTGAAGTGAACAGGAAACATGGAGAGAACAAAAATGAATTCTCAATATAGAAAGAGTGCATGAAATAATGTTCAATTTGGGACCGACAAGAATAGTAGATGCGTGAAAGGGACGGTAGACTTACGGTTCCACACTCAAATCATTTTTATGGTAGATTCTTCACCATTCTTCAATTTTATGGAACGCTTTCTAGGAAAACGAAATGGATTCGTCCTGTAAATCATTATTAAATGATTTAAAAAAAAAAAAAAAAATTGTTGGCAAAAATTATCTCACTTGACGGTACTATTGTACGGAATTTCCTATTGTACTATTTTCCTCGCTCGTCGGATTCGCACGTTTCAAAGGTTGATGAAAGGTAGCTTCAATAGAAGAAGAATTAATAATAGCTGACAATCAAGTCCTGTTTTACTGAACAGATTGTACAATTAACCCGTATTTACATAACTAGCGAATCTTATAGCGAAAATATTCTACTATGTTCAGAAAGGCGTCGACTTGTCAGAACCACAATAGACTTCTCATTACATGACAACCTGACAAACGAACATTTCAGAAGAGGATTCATTGTAACCTAAAATGAGAAGAAATTCTGCGCCAGGTAGCGTTGAAGTCAAATGAATCACTATCATAATTCATCATAATTAAACTATGAGGATATGCTATAAAAGAGATTTAAAATTGTTTTTACCTTTTTTTTTTTAGCTTGCGAATTCTTGCTTGAAGTAGTTGAGTACATTGTTGCATAAAACCCAACGCAAGTTCACCTTCTAACACAGTTGGTACCTGTCACTCGCAATAAACGTGCGGCTAAGTACGACTGGAGGTGTTATTTGTAGAATAGGGAACTCCAGGAAGAGTCGGACAGCTCTTTCCAGGGCAATTTGGACGTCGATGGAGATTCAGTTTTGGAATCGCAGGGAGAAGTGTACGAGTTGAGCGGGGTACTGACTGAACTCAGGTTAGGAGCAGGTTCTCGGCTTTGCTGAGGCTCAGGTTGAGCGCGTTCAGGGTTTACAGATTGAGCAGACACGCTGCGACTTGCTATCTTCGACGCAATCACTTCTGCCAACAATCTGAAGGAACTTGATTCAGCTGGCTTTGGCGCTGGGGTCAGATAGATGCATGATTGTTGCAGCTGGCCAGACTGGACATGATTGACTGTTGAGGTCTCGTTGCGCAAGGGATTGTACAACGTTGTCTTTGTGACTTTTTGTTTTGAAGTAAACTTTTCGCTATCAAATGAATCTGTAAGCAAGTTACTCGAAGTTTTGCAGGAAGCTTGTGGCAACCAGAGTGGAGCGAACGCACCTGAGTTTGAAACAGAACTAACTTTTGATTGACTCAAACTTGAAGGATTTCTTGCGGGCCATTGCAGATCACCTACATTCCGGTTTTTAGCAGCTGTAAGGAAACCAACACAGTCCTCTCTCGATTTATCACTCTGATAATAACCTCTGCGAGATTGGAGCGTTTTAGCAGCATCTGGCCATTTTGGTCTGAACATGAGTGAGTCGTGTGGTGTGTGATTACTCAAATTCTTCCATTCATTCTTCGCTGATGTACGATCTGGCACAGGGAGCTGACTTTCTGTGAGGCCAGCCAATGACAAGCCTGGCTCCCTCTCTATACTGGCTACCTGAGGATACCATTCACCTCCGTGGACGTTATTTCGGTGCTTCTGCCCATTCAACCATTCATGTAGGAAACTTGTTTCTTGGACTGCTGCCCCTGAACTTTGTGAATCCTTAGCATAGGCAGGTAAACGTTTTGACTTGTCTTGGATCAGCGAAGGATTAGCGCTAAACCTTTGAAATTTACTGTTTGCTTCAGAAGCAAAACGAGGAGGCTGTCTACAACCTGAAGGAGCGGTCATGCAAGGTGGTACAGTCTTTGTTTTGGTGCGGGACAATATGTTATTTCCAGGACTACGATAATGTGATGTTGATGCAGTCAACAAGCCACTAGTTTCCAATGACTTATGAAGAGTTTCGTTCATACATTCAGACCGCATCTCCATTAAATCTTCCAATTTCCGAACCCTGATCAGTCCCTTAAGCGGTTCCTTCTTACTTTCAGGCGTTTCCGCTGCTCTCTCGGTGTCTTCATTTTCATCAGAAGATGAATCCAAGACGATAGTTTCGTAGGGTTCACACTCGTGAAGAGTTGAGGATGCGACAGCTTCGTTCGGCGCTAGAAAAAAGAATTTTCAAATGACGCGACATCTGTCCTCCATAAAACGTAAGGTAAATACGACCGCACAGAGCCTAGACGCGGACAAGTGATTTGGTTGGCTCTTGAAAATTTTCACACTCCTCTCGCTCAACCCAATATAGCGCTGTGCTAATTATCCTTCAAGAAAACGGATTTATGTTACTACCTAAAATATTTTCTTCTACGCAGGCACTGTCATATTTTGATTCAAGGTGGGACAGACCGGCATCATTCTAAGAAACTGCGCCAACCACAAGGCATCTCCTCAGTTTAAACCACACTGGGTGAGCAATGAGACAACATAATGACATCAAATCCGTCCGAATGAATCCGTTTATACGAAGATATAGTTACTGAAAAAGTTACTAAAAGCAATCTTGTTACTGTACCTTTCCTTTGTTCTTCTTCCTGGCGTAGTCGCTCTTGTCGCTTACGCATCCTCTTCCATCGCCCCTCACGTTTTTTCTTCTTTTTTTTGCCAGCGCGACAGGCTAGAAGGCAAAGCAAAAATTGTTTGCAATTTTCCGGCATTTTGGTTGGTTAAGATCTTCACCCTTAGCAATTGCCTACTTCCAGATCGATCAAGGCATTTAATATTTCTCCCGTTTTAGATGTTTTGTACAATATCTAACATTACATGACAACATGTGATTATATCTAACCAAGTAAGATCATGATCATCTAAGATCATGTTGTAAAGAGAGAAAGATTGAATGGCCGAGGGAGCAGGGTACCTCTCCCCCATTTTGACCCATAGCCTAATCCAGAGGGCACCAATCGTTCTGGGACCCTTTTCATTGGATTCAGCGTCCAGAATTTTGTGGAAAATGATACCCCACACGCCTAGATCTCCAAAAATCTCGAAAATCCATTTCTCGAATTGCACATTTTGACCCCTACCCCGCCCACATTTGGTCCGATCGGGCTGAAAAGTTTCGATTACCATCTAGAGCTGGGAATGGACCTCTGACCCAAATTTCAGATTTGTAGAAAATTGTCTTCTACCAAAGTCGGCGTGGACGGCGGACGGCTTTTTTGATCTAGACACTTTGAAACATCCTGAAAAAAATGTTAGGCCGAATCGGACAGATTGAATTTTTGCATGGCAACATAGGTTGATTATTCAAGGAATAACCAACCAAAACATGGAATGTCTCAATACCCAACAGAATGAATCCTGTCTCTTCAGCATTATATAGTCTCTATACTAAAGACAAATCTAGAAGCACAGAAAAAGTAGAAATTACCCAAGTAGAAATTACCCAAACTCCGTTGGGCTGAAAATTATTTATACATAACTAGAAACGAAGTCTGTAGAAATTTTGATGGTTTTTCAACATTTTGAAACTTCGGTTTGTAATAAAATTTTGGGAACCGCATGAATATTCATAATTTTGAGATTTGGCACCAGTGCTTCCAAACCTTCAATTCTTGAAAAATTGTGAGAATCGAGATGGAAGTACTTTGTAACTAGATGACTTGAGTGTTGCTTGCTTCTTGCACCAGGAATGTCGTCTCAAAGAACGTTTTATAGGCCAATTGTTGAGGCACATGTATTGCCTCTGTAGAGTTTGCAAAATCACCATAACTGTTGAGGTCAGCTGGCTATAAATAGGGGACGCTTCTTGGATTGTACTCTGTCATCCACAAGAACAACTGGGAGCGCACTGCCACTGATGAGTCCCAATGAATCCTCAAGGTGGAAGAGGAGGTGAGGTTTTCGGTGGGTAGATATCTCCACATGCCCCTCCTTCCTCTTCCCCCATATCTTATGGAGATTTTCCTCATCTTCCTCTGGGGGAAAACCGTCAATATGAGTAAAAAACTGTCAATATGAGTAAAAAGAAGCTGTGTGTCATTGATGAATCACTATTTCAACTGGCAGAGAATCATATGCTTTATCATGACCAACACTTTTGGTTCCGTTGGTTTTCATCCTGCTGGCAAAGTTCGTGTTTTTTAGAAACGTCAATCACTCGGAAGGAATCTGATGTGATTTTTTTGCCTTCAGCAAGATATCAAGCAACAGGAATACACTATTATTTATCTTCTTTATTTTTTCAGTGAGACCGGTGCTGCATTAATAAAGTTAGCACACTTTGAATAAAAAGCCCACCCACCAACAGCGCACTGCACACTACTAATTGAAGAATGATGGGATTGTAGTGAGAGCTCAAGACTGCTTGACAAGGCAAAGAGAAAGCCATGGAGGTTTCACAATTAACAATAATTTCTTCATCAGCGCAGCACGAGTTGGGCAAGGAACGACAATGTTCTAGATCCACTGAGCAGCACTTGAAACGTTGATGAATAGCATCCAACCATAGTTTGGTTAGAGACGGACGTACGCAGCAGTCCCAAGTATCCATACATTCAGATCGCATGTTCAATAAATCGAGATCTGCCATTTGCTTGAGGTACGACGCAATCCCTGACAAAAAAGTTATGGCCGTCCCCAGAAAAACTGACAAACATGCCAGAGCAGGTCGCTGAATACGAAAAGCTTGATGAAAAATGCCTAAACCGGAGCACATGCAGGCAACTACACCAAAGATGCTGATGACAAAAGCTGTGGTTGGTAAGAGCTCAAAGTCGTCCATACCTTGAGGCATTGAGATGGCATTTGAAGCAGTGATGCTGACCACCGCTAAAATAGTACCCAACATTGTGACTAATACGTTTACGATTAAAAGAAGTTGATCTAACAAAAGCATCACAAGGATTATTTTCCAGCAATCCCATTATTCAAAAACACACAGCTTCTCAAGTTTCAATGTCAAGATTTTGCCAAATATATCAACACTTTTGGTGATTTGAAATATTCTTCCTTTTAACAGTTACTGATGTTGAAAAGGTAACCATGTATACAGTTGACTGAGGTAAAAGTGGGGTGAGAGTAGTCATTGCATTTTACCAAACAACCAATTTGGTTGTTTCAAACTGTACATTGCCAATGGTAGAGATGTGAGGGAGGAACCTCATTTATGTAACCGTTAAGACTTCTTTAAACAAATAATGGGTTCAGACTGGTTTTTTTTATCCCCTTTTATTCTGTATGTGAGAAAACATTAGTTTCCGGTGATATTGAAATAAGTCATCGCCCGTTTTGTTTTCTCAAACATTACACATCGGGATGTGAACACTTATAAATTTTGCATTAATTCTCAATTTCTTAATTTCAACACCCTTAGTGAAAACAAAGCACTAAAACTTTTGGTTCATTATTCTTTGAGTAATAATTATCCTGTTTTCATGCCAGCGGTCAGCCTCTCCGATTGGCGCCACAATTTGACATTTAGCGTTTCAAGGTGTCCAGATTTTTAAAAAAACCGAAATGTCTGTCCACCGTCCAGGTTTTTGGTAGTCGAACATTTTCTCAAAATTTTAAATTGTTGTCAGAGACCTCTTCTAGCCCGATTAAGGGAGGTTATAGGTAACATTGTGTTTTTTGGAACTCGTTTCTTCGGATTTTTATGAACTAGGCATGTGGGATATCATATTCCACTAAATTTTGGACGCGCAACCCATCGAGGTGGGCCCCGGTTCAATTAGTGCCCACCGGAGGTTGGTATGGTCAGATTGAGTGCTTACCTACCTATTGGAATGAGTCCTGAACACTCAGTTTTCCCCATGGCTCTTGTTCTAAGGAATTATAAACCATCGAAGAAAACATGCAGTTTTTTCTCATTAATCAGGGGTTTGTACCGCCGATGTAGCGATTGAAATTGATTTTGGGGATTATTTATTAATTTATTATTATTATTTCATTAACCACAGATTACATGTTTTTGAATTTGTTAAGGTGACAGATCGGTTCTTCGGGAGGCCCATAGTACGTTTTCATTCCCGAAAATTAAGCTTACATAAAAGAATTTTATGCTTTAAGAATTATATATAATAAAAAAAAAGATGTTGTGGTGCAAAAGTTCAGATACTAGCACGCCACCGAAGTTGTCAATGTGGAGCTGAATCAAAAACTGGCGATCAAATCAATGGGATTTCATATCAGGTCGAGAATGAGTTGAGGATGGAGACGTTTGGGTACATTGTTTAGAGGAGGCAACAAAACAGGGGCAGTTGAATAGTTCGCAGTCTCACTAATAGAAATGCTAATAGGCACCAGCGCAGGGAGAGTATCGCCGATAAACATCAGGCGCCCGGGTTCCCTGCATTTTTTTCCTCGTTTTAAACAATTAATTGGCTTTCCGGTCAGATTTATGTTCTGCGAGACGGCCTGGGGATGAAGGACGAATGGTCTTGTCATGTCCTAGGGGTGGCCCCAGAGGGAAAATGTTGAGCTTTTTATACTAGGATCTTCAGATAGGATTCCTCAAGTAGCCGTGTCTGCTGGGTAATGTCCACGTTACCTCCGAATTCCACAGATAAGTTGAGACGGAAAGCAGTAAGGTCTGAATTCAACACTGATTTAGCTGAACTGGATTTCAAGCGCGTGGACGGCCGAGGGGCGATGCCCCCAGTCAATTTTTAACCACTTCCGATCTGTTTTGACGCGATCGTAGCGAACAAAAAGTGAGGGATTTTCCCTCCCACAGGCACGAATGACAAAGGCCCGTGACGATAAAGAACCTAAGTCAAAACCAGATCCTCCCTTACAAAGTTCAAGTGAACTTCGAGGCTGTACGAAGACTATAGTCACATACATCACACCATCACGGTTGGGAAGGTATTGAAATTATTGTTTCATGACACGTGGGTGAGTGTTCGTAGCTTTTGTCCTCCCCCGCGCGATTCAATATGCAATCAGTGCTGTGTGTTACGTTTTGTTGAGAAAGAGACGGTACCACCTCTTTCATTCAACTGGAGAGCCCCAGATGGTCGTCAAGAACGTGGAAATGTCGCAAAAGCGGCGAACAAAGTCCGATATATTGATACCCACGCAAAATATTCATTGTAAATCGAGAATCTGAATAAACAATAGTACGTCATCTACTATTATAAGCTAACTATTTCCGTAAAAAAGCGAATGTTGAATCAATTAATGCTGGGGAAAACCTAGTTAGTTCAACTGTGGATACGTGGACAATTTAGAAGAATTCAGCCCTGAAAATTAAATAGCTAATCTAGTAAATACTTCATGCCCCTGACTAACCAACATTGATTTCTGCTATTAATGAGTTTTCTACATCATTCAATATATTTTTTCGCTAAAACCAATTTAATTCACAAAAGGAGATGCATGCATGAGGCCCTCATGAACAACTGGACAACAGTGAAACTGATGGGAAACACTCGTAGCAACTGCATCTCTGACCCCGCAGCCCGATGCTAATTGACTGAATAACCTGTAAACACTTTAAATTTTCTTAAAAACCAGATGGTTACTAAATGCTGTCGGAGTAGTGATGTAGTGTTCATTACTAGGAACAATTTGCCCATAGACATGATAAAATTCTCCATTAACCATCACGTAGGATTGTAGTTGCTTCTTCTGGTGGAACCGTTGCTTCGGAGAAAACCATTGACCCAGGCATCATTGCTCCAGTATCTTGACAGTTGTTCAACTTGAAAATATATTGCAGGGCCCAAGGAATCCATCAGTAAGCAAATTTCAGTGGCGTTTACTTGGTGCAGGTTCCATTACCGAAGAAATTTCCTTTGTAGAGCGTCTAAGAAGAGCTGGAAGGTATTTTTTCAAATTATAATCTTCATTCAATGCACTTCTCCGAATGACTCTCCGAATGTCGTTATTTCTGCCAGCATGCCGAACCATAGTCATGATTGCTTCTCATATCTAAGAAGAATGAGCTGATCAATTGGTTCCAGACTCACAAATTCTATGATGTTAGGTGGCAAGTAGACATTTCTGCGCTGAGGCTCCTTAGGCTGATACAGAGAGTAAATTATGCATTCAAGTCATACACCACTAAAAGTAACAACCTCGATGAAAGGACTGTCTGCTTCATTCATGACATAAACATCCATGTAAAAATATCACAATATTTGACCCAAAAGAGATCTTTGAGCTTGGTCCAGCTCTGGCTAGCGCAACTCCTTGATCATTAGGTTCTCTCCTCCCAACAATTGAACCAAATGGATTAAAGTTTCATGATGAGAGCATCAATTTACTTGGCATCATGATCACAAGCATGAATGAACAAGATCCAGACACTGGCTTCCTTTTTTAGATGATACAAACATCTTGAAGTACTCCAGGCATATTGACGCAATCCCCGGTGCATTTGATTCCTCAGGAACTCTTCAGAATGATGGAACATTGGTTTTCTTGATTGTACAACCATCAAATGTACACACTCAGTGAATAAGAGTGTTAATCTGCAGCACAATATGTGTTGGCCATTCAGGGCCAAGGTTACCCGCAGGTGTAAACAAGGATGAAGGAACCAACATTCGTCTTGGACATGGTTCATCATCTTATTTAGAAGCAAGCCAGGAGCATCTTCTTTTGGCTGTCTCCTCCTACAACTAGTAGTTTGGATTGGAACTACTAGATCTTTATTGCTGAACACTTGTAACAACACATATAAAGTTCTTTCTCATCTTAGCAATGCCAAATGGAACTGCTGCTACACTAGGGAAGAGGTCTTACTGAGAACTGAGTTTGTCAACTTACAGATTAAAATATTGTTGCGAGCTCGCACTGGCGCCAGTCAAATGGGTGCTGGCATCGCAAGGTCAACGACCTGTGGAGGATTAAGGGTCTCGAACATTCGGGAACCTCCCCGTTCGTTCCGGAACGTTCTCGGCCAGGCAGCAGGTATAAAACGGGCCCAGAAACGCCGCGGAGTTCAGTTCAATTCAGCTATAAATCGTTCCGTGCCGCGTTATAAATAGTGCGACAACCGCGTTACAATCGTGTATTGTGATTCTGTCATTGTGTAAGTGCGCGAATGTGAACAGTGTATTGAACTAGTGAACAATTGTTAATAAATTATTTACGAAGAATATAAATCGTTACAATATGCGCCAAATCCAAATTGAGACAGCAGCCATCAACTCCTGCCTTGCATAGTCCCATGTTGCAGAGGCTTGCAAACAATTTCGGAGCTTGGATCTGATGAGGGAGTCTCCCAGTGTTTGGAAGAACTTCTTGTACACTGTAGAACTTATCTATTTCAGTTGTTTCAAACTGCAATGTGTCTCACAGAGTACAGTTTTGGGAATACAAAAACTAGTAATTAAATTTATCTGAATCTATAAAAGGAGGAAGCAGAAAATTAGCCATTAAGTCGGGGTATCTTACCTCTTGTTTTATTCCCTGATTTGCAGTTGAATGAACTCGAGCTGTAATTGAACTGAAGTCTCTGAACTGTATCTTATCACCATTTTTCTGAAATCTTCTTCTTGTACTTCCGAAGAGTGCACCTCTTGAACTTCAACGTAGCATGAATCCACCAAGGGTTCTTCAGATGAGGAGATAACTTAACGCCACCTATTTAGTTGCCAAACGACGTAATATCGTTCTGCATACTTACGCAATATGTCTACTATTGAATCTTGACTCACTGTGTAGTTCAACAATCGAGTATAAGAGGGTAATGTTTGAACGCACATGCCACTCGTGATTATTTTAGTGTACCCACCAGTTTGACTTCTTTTTACAAATCATTGATGTCCACCGTTTATACTAAGACATTCATTGGAATTGCTGACGACAAAAAGGAGGATGCAAAATTTGAATGAGCGCATTTATCCAGCCTTCTCTAAATTAAACAAATCTTGAATACCTGATGTGGATGGTCTCTTAAAAAATCGTAGACTTGTCACAAGGAAGCAGGACAGCACTTGAGCGGTATCTTGATGTCTCTGAGTTCAAGTAACTCAGTGATTCTCATCAATTTGGTTCATCATTCTTTAAGAGTGTTGGGCTGTTGTAGGGTGCTGAAGAATCCTGACTCCGTAAACTGACATTTTTCCTGCTGAGTTGAGCCCTATCTTTAGTGAACACTTATACATTTTAGAGGAAACGCTGGTATGGTATTTGAAACCAACATACCCTCATCAAACTTGCTGAAGGTATTATAATTGTTCCCATTATTTCAATAGTGCTGGATGCAACAGCATATTTATTGACAGAGTAACTCTAAACTTATGAGTAAGTAGTTCAGCTTCTTGAATTGCGCAGGTAGGAACTAGTCACCTGACAAAATCTGGTTGACGAAACATTTTATTTGTGTATCTCAGTCATGTGTGTCTCAGGAGCTTCTTAATAAAACATACTTATTGGTTGGTTATTTCTTGAATAATCAACCTATTTTCAATTAATATTGTTCACTGAAACGATATTCTTCTTTACCGTGTTTTTCATATTCTTCACTTTACATTTCACACAGGCCCTCGTTTCAGTTTCCCTGGTTGATAGGCACATGATGCTGCCATTTATAAAATTGTCAACCTGCACCAACATTGAGGCTTGGATTGAGGGGCTCATAAACAAGTATTTCTTGAAGAACTGTCTTGACATTTTTGCCTTTCATTTTCCACTTATGTCTGTCAAATGTTTTAGAAGAAAAAATGCGTTCCAGAAAAGACTGAATACCTTCTTTTAAGTTTCTTCTTCATATATTCATCACCTTCATTCATTACTGGTCCAATAGGTCCAATATACCTAGTTTTCTTCAATGTTGCGTTTCGTCAATTTCCTTTAGCTCGAATGGAGCTTGTACGATTGAGGCTCAAGTTCCTGATGTTGAGTATAAGTAGGCAATAGAGATATTGGCAGAGAACTTCACGAGTTTCGTAAGGATAATTTATTATATAGTCCTCCAGTATCATTGTAACAAAATGTGAACACCAAACGTCTTTCACGACCTTTTCAATGATATTGTCAGGCTAATTAATTTCATAGGACTGATAATTAATCATTTTGAATACAATGTTTTCAAAAAACGCGAAGAAAAGTGACTGATATACTTGGTAAGTTATCAGATGTGAAACGTTTTCCGGTAAATGCTCAACGTCTTCCTCGCTGACCTAGCCTAGATTTCACAGGAGACATTTTGGGAAGGGGCCTGGAGACTCTAGTTGGTCGAGCTGGCTGATCAGTTTTAGAAGGGGGCCATATATTATTTGTTGCCACTCGAGTTCCTCTTGACGGGGATCCTCTGGGTCTGTTGCCACCCGGAGTTTCTCCAGTTTTATTTCCAATCCAATTATCTCCATGTCGAGCAACCCCAGGACGTGAACGGGGTCTATCAGTACGCGGGTTGGCTGACTGGGGCTTCAGAGATCCAGTCCTACCGCCTGCCAAGGGTTGGCGATTGGATTCATCAAGCCTACCAAAGACAGGAGTCTTTTTGCCATCAAGGCGATCGAAAATGGGTTTAGTTTGTTGGCTAGATGATGGAGATTTCCTAAGTTTGACAGCAACAGGTCGACGGGCTCTAGACGATGACCTACTGTTGTCTGTTGAGCTCTCTTCAATGACTATCACTTCGTCATCTGGTCCAATAAGATCCAGGGCAGTTGGGCTGAGTGCACCAATAGATCTTGTGACCCTTTTTTGTAACAATAGTTCTCGACAATCCTGCTCAGGTTCCCCTTCATCCCACCGATCATTTTGATCCATATCATCAGCAACACTGTGGTTTGCGCTTGAGTGGTGGGAGTACCCAGAGTACTCATCATACTGAAGTGATCTATCTCGAGGGAAATTCTGTCGCAACCCCAAATTTTGATATTTTCTGGAGTTCCCTGAAGGTGGCATGACACAACTTTGGCCATCTTTTGCTCCACCTTTGCCTTCTCTGTCAATGTTTCTACTTGGGTTATTTCTGTCAAGTGCCTGATGACTCTGATTCAAGAATGCTGCTCTTGGTTGGCTCCTCTGACGGTTTGGATGTAGTTCATGGTCACCTTCAAAGTTTTTAATTCGTCTTGGACTGGAATGCCGTTCAGGCAATCGCGAGTTTCTCAATTCCTCAAGCGAAGAATATGATCCGGAATGCCTCAGTTCACCTGGGTCATCACGACCGAAATTTTTGGTTCCAGGTTGTGAGCGATTATTACTCTCTCTTTCTCCCCAAGCGGTACTTTTCGCTTGCTCAAAATGTCTAACATTTTGAGAAAAATTCTTTCTTCCTCTTTGCTGAGAGCCACTGTACCCTCTCTGATTGCCGTGGGCAGGCATTCGCCTCTTGGCCTCCTCTTCATCAGGATAGGAGTCAAGATTTTCTCTACCCGTGAATGGAACATCATTCTGTAGTCTCCGTCTTTTGGACTGTGAAATGCCACGGATTGGTGACCCCTGTCTCATGACTGGTGATTGATCTCTTTGCATTCTTCTCAAAGATTGTTGATGGTCCAGGCGAGGCGGACTTCTTTCAAGAGGAAAGGGTTCAATTCCAGGGCCATAACGCTCATCTAAGTGGTCAAATCTATCAGGAATATCATTTTCCAAGCTCAATGGAATCCGATCCATCTGAGGGGATGAGCGTCTTTTATGGGGCACCCGAGCTCTTGGATTATTTGGCGGAATGTTTCGAGGTGGAGGAGGAGGCATCTTCGTGATATGTTGAGAGGGTCCCATCCTCATCTCAGGTGATCCCATCCTGAGTCTTGGCGGAGACATTCTCCGACCTTTTGGACGAGGAAGTATTTCAGCATCGTGGGGATGCCCCTTATTGTGACTTCTTGAAGGAGAAATCCTGTGAGCTCGAGGAGACATTCTCTTACTAGGAGGAGGTGTCATTCTCCTAATACCCCTGGGCGGAGAAACTCGTGGAGGTCTGGGAAGAGGTGAGTGTTGGTGAGGTGACCGACGGCCAGGCGACATTCTAATCATGGATGCTCGAGGAGGGCTCATTCTCGTCCCTGACTGACGAGGAGGTGGCCTTGGCAATGGAGGGGGAGACATTCTTGGTTCATGCAGTGGGGACATCCTCTGACGAGGAGGAAATCTATGATAAGAGGGGGACTGTCTCCCTGGAGACATCCTTGGTCTGGGTGGGGACATTCTATACCCCCTGGAAGGCGACATTCTTGGACCGCGAGTTGGAGACATCCTTCGTCTTGGAGAAGCAGGACGACCTCTAGTTGAAAATTGAGGACGACCTCTCATTGGTGAAATGGAACGCCCTCTGGGAGACATTGGTCGACTTCTTGGTTGAGAAAAAGAATGTCGGGGTGGCGACAATGGACGACTTAGAGAGGGAGTGTGGGGCCTACCCCTAATAGGAGACCTTGATCGGCTCTGCGGAGGGTTAAAATGTCGTCTAGGTGGTGAGATTTGTCGACCTCTTGGTGAAGAATCCCTGCCAACTGGATGTCTAAACTCCGACTGTAGTCCATGACCAGGAGTTCCATAATGATGAGGCGCTCGCCATTCAAGGGAGTGTTGATGGTCATGAATCATCTCATTCTTAAGATGTTGCATAGAAGAATCTCTATCCCATTTTTCATCAATATTATTTCTGAAAATTTCCCGATGCTCTATTCTGCCATGATCAAAACTGCGCTCTTCTAAATGATGGACTTCTGGTCTCCCACTCGAGAAACTCTCATTGTTCTCTCTGCTAACAGCAGGCAGACCTTGGTATGATGGAGGTTTTCTTCGTCCATCGAATCTCTCTTGACGGGAAAACTTGCGTCCAGGCGAGTCCTGTCTGTAATCTCTTCTATTATCAGGCACGAAACGTGGAGGCTCATCAAACTGTGGTATATGAATTGATGAACGCGGAGGTTCTTTTGCTTTCCATTCCTCCCAACCTCCGGGAGAAGATCTTCGATCACATTCAGAATTACCAGCAAACTCAGAACGCTTTGCATTCCGAAATCCAGGATCTGGTTGTCCAAAGCCCGGGGTTTTCGGTTGACAGCCAGGTTTCCAGGGGCTTAAATTCCTCTCCAGAGGATTCCAACTACTATCACTATCACGAACGTTACCCCTAGCAGGTCCATGTCTCCTAACATTACCCTTACCCTTGTTAGCAAAAGCGTTCCCAGCTGGGTGAATCCCACCAAACTTTCCTTCCTTGGCTTGGGACAACATAGTAGTCTGTTTGAGTCTTCCGGGTTGTATGTCACGTCCATTCAATAGTTTTGGCAATTCGATAGTATTGAGACCCAAGTGAGAAACGTAATTTTCTCTTTCAATTGGGTGGCCTCGTGCCACTGTGATGCCTAAAACACAACACCACCGTCGGTAATAATATGAAGGAAGAAGAAACATTTGGGAAGTGCTTCTAAATGGGTTATTTGTACATTGTACTTACTCTCAAGTGCATCGGAGACACTGTACCCCATCCTCTGTATCAGATATCTGGTAAAAAATTCAAATAGGAATGTTATGGTACAAATACGATCGCCAATCGCTGAATGCGCTGTGGTAAAATTGGCACCCCATTCAAGTACAACATTTATAATAAAGGTGTATGTAACCGCAGTTTTATGCGAACCAAAAATTAAGCTTGTATGCAATGTGGAATAACGGAAGCTTAATGACCCTATTTTGATCAGATCAGATCCTTATGAACTAGTCAGTTGATATTCAACTTACCGAGCGATCATGTAGCCAGTCCTATTGACTCCGTGAGTACAGTGCACGCCGATTAGGCTGCCTGGAAGAAAACATTCATAGAACAAGGTGCTTTAGCCTTGCGTGCAAAATATGAGGGTAGTGTTGGAATTATTAAAAGCAATAAATTCGTATTGATTGATCATGTATACAAGAAGAAGAAAACACTGAACTTACCATCATGGCGACGGTCCAGGTAAAAGTCAACAGCAGCAAAAAATCTGAAACGAAGAGAAGAGTCTCAAATGACCCGTATGGTATGAATGTTCAAACTGAGACCCAAAATCACGAGCGTTCGTGTTTTTCCCAAAACTTCACTAAATTGCAAATATATTTGAGATCCTTGCAAAAAAATATGAAGATAAAAAAAAAGTGTTTACACCCATTTGGACGATTTTAGGAGGGGGGAACAACTCGTGTGACACCCTGTATACCCTTGACCGACAGTCACCCTCCCCTAGTGTGCAGAAATTTGTTCTGAACCTATCAATTGTTTGAGTGTCCGAAATTTAATTAAAAATGATACGTCACGTGTGTAGGTCGTCAAAAATACCAAAAACTGGGCTGAAAACTGAATCTCTCTTCATCCATACACCTCTGTTTGCGGTGATTGGGTTAAAAACGAGTTTAAGCACAACTAAATGATGATTATTATTATATATATATATATATATAAAAATTTAAAAAAAGTAAAGTAAACAAGGACTTTCACCTTGGATTTTCGTCCGACTACCCTGGTCAGGTGTCGCGGACGTCATCAGCCGTCCTCCAAAGAGGACCGTAAATTGATTTGACGATTTCGCTCGTGGCTACTTATTGCCTCACCCCCTTAAGTGAAGAGGACGAATATGAGGGTCAAGACAAACAATTAAGTTGCTCTAGCCAGGATTCGAACCCTGGCCACTCGGATTACCACACCAATTCTTCGTCTATTCCACTAGACTACCGAGCTCCCGATTATATAATATATAATAGCATTTTTCGACAGCATTTTTTTTTCTATTTTGAACATGAAAACGAAGGTTTTGCGGCCTCGGAAGCAATATACTCTTGAGTCAATAGGCGAGGATAGTATACTGTGTGTGCAAGGGAAGACGTGGTATTAGAAAAGTTATGATGAACGACAAGATTTCCGTTTGATTATACCAATTTGAGAGGATAAGAGGGGTATATTCAGGGGGCTTTCAACTTCCACTGGGGGAACGGAGTTAGTCGGAGATACATTTCTCTCTATACGAAGGGGATTACTGTACAGCACCCGTGTGTATTTAGGTTGGCAGTATTGAATATATCATATCTCAACGTTCAACTCAGGTTTCTGGTATACTTCACCTAACCTAAACAGCGCCAGCGTATAAGCCCTAGACATCCCTCATTCGGGTCCGGGCAGATCAACGGATAACAAAATTATTACCCGTGATATATAAATGATAATAGAGACTTCCAAAACCTAATGAAACCCATTTCTATTCGGAGGAGCGGTCTCGCGTGAGTAGGTCACGAAGAGCCCAAGGATGTCAAGCCTAGATCAAAAAGTTTCCTGGTCATCAGCTCGGAATTCCAATTTATATGATACCGTTCGGAAATTTGTATCTTGAAATGTTTAGTTAGCCTTTAATAACCTCATTACGAGCTTTGCCGAACGTAAAAGATGACATTTTGCGGAACAGATGTAACCTAAAGACGATGGGATGGCGCCTCTCGTGGGTAAGAAAAAACGAAAGAGATCAAAACAACGGCCGCGCTGAAGAAGAATACATTAGCTCGTAACCCGGTCCTGCGGCCTTAACGGAAAGTTACTTTTATTTGGTAAATGAGCATTGAACATCTGTTGCTCTCTTCATGAAAAACTCTTACGCGGTAAGATTGTGCACAGTGTAATTACAAATTCTCGATGAACTCTTTGTACGTAAATTCACATTAGTCTCTGAGACACTTCCGTGTAATTAATTGAGTGATGATTACTTTTTCGTAAATGGTCACAATAATGATGATGGTTGTCTTCAAGCGTCTCATGTCACCGACAGAAGCAGTTGTGATCAAAACAAGCATTTCTGTGATTTAATGAAATAGGACGAACTACGAATTGAGGAATAGAATTGTTTGATCGAAATTAGAAACGTCCCGACACTTCTTTGAATTCTCAATAGAAAATAGTATCGTCCATTTCGCTATTGAAGTGGCATGTGGCTCTTAAGAACGAGGCAGGCAGGAGCTAAACGTGGTCAGGCACCTAATAGAAGTGAGAATGGCGCTTCGGCGGCTATTAGACTCTGCTGAGCATCCAGTTGAGACGATGAAGCATCTAACCCGTCATTTGTCCTGTCATTCCTTTCTCACTTGGCGGTGATGGAGCTTCTTCCCTTCTCAACCCAGCACCCTTCACTCTCTTAATCAACTTTCATATCTCATGACGCGCCCTTCTTGTTTGAGATTTAATACGTGAAATCTCCCATAGCCACCACCTCAAGGTGTTTGAAGCCCCAATTATCCTTATTATCCACGGCTTTCGTTTCTGTTAGTCGAATTAACAGACGTTTTGTTAACAGTTTAGTTTCAAGAATGACTGGCACAAATTGTCAGGAGGATGAACTTGTACCATTTCGAGGGGAGACGGACAGTTTTTATTGTTTCGGAATCTACTCCCGTCTCCGACTTGTGAACCAGCTGGGAATGTGAACAGGAACTCAGGATATCCTTCAAAAATCATAAGAAAATCAATTCGCGGAATATTAATCGATTTTTGGCTGAGAGGGGTTTTCCGCCTAAAACCTAGTACAAAATGTTATTAAAGTATGCCATGTATTCAGAAATCTATAGTGGCTTACAGGGTCTTCAACAGTAGCTTATACTTGAGGGCACATCAGGTACTTTTCTGAAATGCCTAACGAAAACCCGATTTTCCACGTCCCTCAGCAAATTGCCTCCTTCGAACGGCGAAGTTCACTTAGGCCTTCTCTGGGTTATTGCGTTAGCCCTCTCGTGACATGTCAAACTAATAGGTCCTTCAGTTGAAACACCCCCCTACCCTGAAAATTATGTTACGTACGAGAGCATCTTGGTTACAGGAACCGCGTCAAAGCGATTTCCGATCAAATCTCCTACGCGGAGAGTTCATTGGCCTCAAATAGCCAAGATATTTCCTGAGAATAGAAACACATTTTGTGGGAAGTTGTAACCGAGAAATGATTAGGAAGTACGATACAAATTACAACAGAACACCATCTAATTTCATTCCTGAGCACCGTCCGAAGAAACGGTGTTGTACGCAAGTCTGTTTACAGCCTCGATTTAGGGGTGGCAGGCCAGGGGGTTCGCATCACAGACCACGCTACGGGGGTTCGACGCTTACCCCACCTATCGTCCACATTTCATTATGCGGTGAGACCCCAATGAATATCCCGACGTTCGAGGAGGGGACGAGAGAAAAGTTAGGTACCTATGGAGAAAAATGGCCTGAACTCCTAACCCATTTTAATGACTTATACTCTCTGGTGCGTGTTTTAATTTCCTTGTTCATCCAATATTGATATGATGCAGAACAAGGAATCACGCGTGATTTGAGATATTATTATTGAAAAACTTTGTATTGCTGGTTGAGGCCACGCCAGGTGACCTTGGGTCAAAAATCGCTCTAATATGACTTCATACATTGAACCTCCTCAAAACAGTGGCAAATTAGTCCACTATAGTTTGTTATACTAGGTACATCATGCTTGTGAGAGAAAGCGGATGCTGAAAATTGGGAATGAACACGGAAAACTACTTCACAGTAACAATTACGTCCGTTCCATGTTGGAGCAGGTAATTGAGTTCCTGACTAGGCAAAACTCATCGCTAATTACGAAAAGCTGAACGTCCCAAAGACAAATATTTTTATCCTGACTAAGGATTATGCAAATAACAAATTACTAGGCAAGGGCTTAAGCACCTTCAATAAGTACCTCAAGGAGCCCAAACCGCATTCTTGACCGTGAGATTCATTAGTTGGTTTTAACAGGTCCTGGAGGAGAAACTTGATTGGAACGAAGAAGAGGAAACTTTGTGGTTTATGAACAATGTCCGAAAGGTGATAATCTTGTGAAATATGATTCCTTCGTGGACGGACTGACAAATATTCTTCGGGATGAGGAAAAAACGAAGAGGCAGCAGACGTGGAAAAAAACAGATTTTTATTGTCTCTTTGGGAGGTCGAGTTATGACCGTAGTGCCCTTCAGAGATCGAGTGCCGCTATTCTTTTCAGAAGCTCAAAATATTTCGGAAATTGATAAAAATTTGCGGATTAGTTAATCTTGAAACCTGACCTTCAGACCATCTGCCATAATCGATGGTGCAACACTCAACCTTCCGTTCTCGATATCGTACATCAAATTTCCCTTTATGTAGCAGATGGCGCTGAGAAGATGCTAAAAGTGGCTGTAGAGGAGCCTACGGCCCTTAAATTAATAATTATTAATGAATTGACGAGAAGGCGCTGATATCAGAGGCATTTACTGAATCCTGAAGGGTACGTTCCTTGGGTGAGGACTTGACACTGTTTTAATGCCCGGATAGAACACGTCACAACGGAGAGAGTGAACAAATAATGTAGACCTCCCCCTAGATCGGAACCATCAGTGCTCACAGGTCAGTATCATCATGCAAAAGGACAGCTCTGCCAATGGTAGACAGCGCTCCCACTGACGGCAGACAATAATATCGTCTCTCACCTTCAGTTTTTGACGAATTGCCTCTTTGATACGATCATAAAACATCAATCCTCCTACCAGGGTTATGCGGACCCATGAACCTAATCCATGCCTTAAATTACAATAGAGGAGGTCTTAAAAAACGTGGTAACGATTAATTAAGAAATGTTTGTGACCGGCTAAGAGGATATGCAAAGTAATGAGGTCACGCAGAACCAGTGCTTCGTGGAGCCGACGAGCACATTGCAGGATTTGTTGTAGTATTAAGATTCAAGGAGTCTATGAGAGCGGGAGGCCTGCTTAGCCTCTTCATCTCAAGAGTACATCAAGGGAAGCGATTCGCTGATGATTCCTAACATTCCACTCATCTATTCCCCAACAGTCTACATAGTCTACACCCTTTTCGGCGAATAGGGAACGCCAAACTCCAGCGTGATGGAGTGGCTGAACACGAAGAAGAAGCTCTTGATCATACCTGGAAGCATACAAGAATACCTGCGGTGCCTGGGAATGGAGGACCCGTGTCCATGAGGGCTTTTCCTTTTCAACACCCATTCCAGAACTTCCAACATTTTAGGAGGCGCGATAAGCACTCCATGAAACTAGCCCCCAAAATGCATCAAATCATCTCCCAGAGGCACCCACTTCTCCACTGTGAACACCACACCAAGCACTCAGATTTTCTGTGAAGTATTTTGTGTACATCGTGACTCAATAAACTGAAAAGCGACCCTAAATTGAAACTTTCTCCCCGTACAGTAGTTATTCATTCTCTATCTAAACAACTAATAAAAATTTAATTGAATTCCTCAGCCTCCGAAGTGATTCCAGGTATCCTTGAATGCCGGGTCCACGGACTTTGTGAAGGGCTCTCCTCCTTATAAATATGTAAAAATTCATATCTAGATCTTCTGGGAGAGATAAGGGCTTGCGACCCTTTCAAGACACCGTCCGTGCAATGGACCTCTGCTGGGCATTCCACCGTTTTTCTTCCCTTCAGCCTGACTCAGAGATGAAGGGAGAAAGAACACACTGAATCCCTAACAATACACCCTCCCTGAATCCTGCGTCTGCGTTTCATTGATTTATCACTTACATGGTGGAACTATTCCAAGTAGGACTGTCGAGTTTTTCCACGTGAGGAGACAACACCCTCAGGTATTATTTTATAGGTAATTTAGAAAAGAAAAATACCCTAAAAAATGTGACCGTGCACATCGATAGACGCGTAGAAGAAAATATTCCCAAGAAAAATTTCAACGACAATAGACGCACACGCGAAATCGGGATGGTTTATCATCGGTGTCATACTGAATTTGAGAGCTTATTAGGTCATCGGAAGTGGAGAACAAGTTTAATTGTTCGCACTATCGTGGAAAACCGAAGGAATGACACAGTTCAGGAGCAAAATGAGTAGTGGTACAGAAACGCCGAATGGTTTCAGGGGGATCATCGTCATTCGATGCTATAAACGATGAAAATTACACTACAAACACTAAAACTTTTGCGAAACCGGCACAAAAGGAGAAGTACCTAATTTTTTTAGGTTTGCATTTATTATCCGTGAGCTCAAGTACTAAACGAACAAATTCCTTTTACAAATACAATTAAACTGAATTTAAAAAAAAAAAAAAATTGCTGCGGTGGTATGTCAGCCAGAGCTGTGCGACTTTTCTAGTATAATAAAGTACCCAGGGGTCAGAAACTGACAGATTGATACATTTACTGTTCTCTAAATATTGGACCAGTTTTGGATTGCGTGTGCACATTATTGCGCAAAGTACAATACTGCAAGGTCCGTTTATTCTCTCCTGGATCCACAGAAAATGTGAGTAACTGGAAACGTTACTCGGAAAAACCAGTCCGCCACGACAAATAATGAATTTCTTACCTTTTAACGAGCGCATCCGAAGGAATTTTTTGCCCAGGAAGAGGAATTTTGCAATAGTCCACTCCCTTGTCAAGAACGTCCTGAATAATACATAATAAATAAATATTAGGAAAATATTTCTTATCAGTAATACTTAGTCATGAGTAAATTTTGGTCGTTATTCATGCTTTTAAATCAAAATTTCATTTAAATCAACAGGACTTACGTTGAAATCGTAGTACCTTGTCGTCATAGTGAGGTCAATTATCATCCCAATGTCGGGGTGCGTGTCACAAAGTGTGTCAATTGTCCATCTGTAACGAAAGAAAACCTGTGTGAAATTATTCGTTACTACTCATTAGGGCATCACGAAACAGGACACAACGGAAATCAGACTGAGGGCTAAGAGGAGCTAATTCACCCTGAAAAATACACATTTTTGCTATTGAACTATATTTTTTCGAAAATGCCTATACCCTCGTTTTCTCTTTTGCAAAAGCTCCAACACTTTAGTACAGGTTTTTTTATTACACGCTACATCAACAATTACTGTCAAATGTTAGGTTTTATGAACAAATGAAAGTATTTCACGAGGGAATCATGAAAAACCAATTTTATCAGAGATTTTCAGGACTTAATAAATTCCTCATTACTTGTTGATTCATAACAAACATGGATAAAACAAGAAACAAAATTTTGAGATTATAATTGTAATGGAAACTGATGTTTAATACACGGTCTTGAGAATATCTTGAATTTTTCTCCCTTCCCTTTCTCCTTCCTTTTTTTTTAATGCAACCATGAATTAACTGCTCTGCTCTTCCTGCCCAGACTGCAACTGGACAAATGGCTCCACTTCAATTACTAGAGTCGTGTCATTTATTTTAACCCTCCGTATTGTTCCAGTTGGACTTGAGATTATAACAAGAACTTCTTTATTGGAACTGCTGATTTATAAGTTGAATGCGACGAGCAGACCCCAACTTTTCCGAGCGACCCGAATGGATGTAAGGGATCAAGTTTTCTTTCAAGATCGCATCTCAAAACTGGGAGCAATTAGCAGAGGAAATCTGCTGTTATTCTTGATCCATTAGGGCATTCAGAAAAACGATGCATATCATTAATCAACAGTTTATTATTCTAGCGTATATATTTGAGGTCTCCGAGTAAATACCCCATTTATTCCGAACAAACTGAAGGACTGACAATTGATTTACATTAAAGTAATTAAGTTCAAAATATAATTTTCGCCCATATCCTGCTTATGAAAGAACCGGTCAAAACCCGTCAAAAGAATAAACATAGATAGGGTTTGACGATATTTTCACATGATATTTTGATGATATTTTCACCACAAACAAAATACGTTTTAGGGTCAAGCGGTTGTATGAACAAAATGAATGTTGCGACCAGGAATAATTCAACAAGTAAGGTGGATACTTTCAGGATTTGACGTAGATGAATATTGCAAGACTTTCGCAACAGAAACCACTCCGAGTTGTGTAGAGATCAACCAGAGAAAATTCAAAAGAGGCGCAGTGCAGGCTTATGTCATTTGCAATTACTTCTTCAATGATCATCTTCTTTCCTCAGTGAGAGGAAATGAATTTCATAGTTCATTCAAGAATGGAATAGACAAAAGAAAGAAATGTATCGTTTAAATTGGATAGTTTCCTGGTGCTGATGGACCTTGGTCGATTCTTTCCAGAATGCAGTACTAAGTACACACCAACAGTTAGGTTTCAAAAATACAGCTACGGATTGAACTGAGGCATAACATGAATTGAAACAACATTCCTATTGCATCCGATTGGTGGGGGCTTCCGTGGCTTAATAATGAAATTCCACAGAGAAGACGCGTACATTTTTCATGGCTCACGCGTGGGATGAGGTACTGAACCGTACGAGCGGAGAAATCCACTTTAATTAAACCGAGTAACTCGACTACAAGAGAAGCGGCTGCTCAACGAAACAAGTTCCGAAAGAGGCGTGTCTAGTTAGAGAGATGAATATCTTCCCAGCATCAATAACTGACCGGTAGAGTACGTGACAAGTGACACCGATTTACATTTAGTAGCTGGGGTAGCTCGCGTATGTTAAGTCGAGGAACGTTTGACGTGACAACGTCTCACATTTTTTCCTAGATCGATTACTTATCCCAGTTTTTATCCCAGTCAAAAAGAATATCGTAAAGAGCAGAAGCTCCACGATCGTGTACTAATTTGCAAATGCAGCCACTGGATTTTCTCCGATCGAATACACTCAATAAGATACATATTCACCGTGGAGACTTGAGCATCACGTTTTATTTTTCTACGCTCCTACCCACACTCTAGGTGAAGTGCTAACCACTATACTTGTGACAACTTTAGCGCCTAACCTATTGTACAAGCTGCGGTACACGGTTCGGCGTGGGTAGTTTTAAAGCAGAAGACATAAATATGGTACGAAATCTGTTAGAATAAATCTCCTCGAGTACACGGCATTTAGAAACTGTTTAGTGTTATAAAGAAGGACGAGAGGTAACTAAAACGCTACACCTCAAAAACCCTGTTTATTCCTTGTATTGCTGGGAGGTCTTCCACATTCAAAATGTCGTTAAATAATTCTTCTTTAGAAACAAACATGGAAGAGAATTCTTGGCTATATTTGGGGTCAACGATTCAAAGATGAGTAGGGATCATGACTTACCCACTCACTTCAGAGGTGATTATAGCTCTTGTGAAAAAACATACTAATTTAAAAAATTTACTATTAAGAACTGCATGCAGGTCAATTTTTGTTACTGCTTTTCTGTACTACAAGGCTTTTCTAAACCTTTCTAACTTTTTGCATCTCTTTAAATCCGGCTGCTTTCCGAATATTTTCAGAATTTAAGGGGACATATTTGGTTGTTTGACTACCGTTCTTGTATTTGTAGTAAACCATGGTTTTGAGAAGGAAGAAATTCATCATAATCGGCAGATTATTTTCTATGAAGACTACTTGCATTTTAGGTCTTCACACCACCTGAAACGTGATACGCAAACAGAATGAACGAGCAGAAAAGAGCCCCGAGTCATTTTGGAGATGAGGACGGAAGTCGGCACTCGTCGCAGTTCCCGTATAGTAAAAGTTGACTTGGGAGACCATCCACGTGGTGTTTTTGGAAGTCCTTCGTATACACGTCCCCCACTTTCTTGTCAAGTTCTCGTTCGTGTCAAGACATCGCTTTTCCCTTGAACTTCGTGAAGGGACACTTCGACCCCGACCCTTCGACGTCGCGCCAAAATATTTGAACGCCTGAGGGAGAGAAGGAGACGAAGAAGAGCCGGCGAGCAAATATTTGAGAAAGACGAGGTTTTCAACGAAAAAAGAGACTCCCCTCGTTTGAAGAAGGACGCAGAATAAGTTTGAGCGCAAAGAAGAGTAAGGAAGTCATTTCACATACAGAACATCGAGTGTCTCAGAACTTTGAAGGAGGCACAGAACCAAGAAATCGGTGTGGGGGCAGAAATGAACGGCCGTGAAATGGCGGAGGGAAAGGGGGGTGCAAAATTTGACTTGTGAGCACAACCATCTGCTTCAGATCTGACTAAAATGCTTCAAGAAGGATTCAAATCAAAGTCAGCGGATTTTCAATGGCCGGGTACCATTACTAGATACACTCAATACAGCAACAAGGATGTACACAATTATTGGATCTAGAGAGTTGAAATCGGACTTAGTTGGGAAGTTAATCGCAGTCGTCTTTCGAAGCCACAAAATCAGTTTTGCACTACTCGCTCCCTACCGAAATGAAATAGAAAGTTCTCAATTCAAATTACTTGGATGTGTGATGTCTAAGATAAAGGTGGGCTACAAAAGCAAATATGGGTGAGGGTGCGTCGCTATCATTCGCTCCAACGGATACCTTACCCCAGAGGTCCGAAAGAAAGACCGCCACTTCTGAAATAAGAGAAGTATATTTTTGAATTGACACTAGAAGATTTTATTTGACTGGCGATAATATTTAACTGTCGGACTAACGAGCTTGGTTTTCGCCACCTAATTCCAACCCCCACATTCACAATTTATTCAGAACAAACAGATGGTCCCTCTTTTTCTGATTTACATTGCATTCGCCAATGATCTTATTAAAACGAAACCGAGGGGGCCGTACTCCACGTGGGTCCAACTCCCTTTGATGAATTCAACGGCACGTTCCATCATTTGAATAATGAAGACGCACTGAACGAACTATATAAGCCTCTTTTAAAAGGTTCCTGCCTCGACTGTGGAACCAACATTGATTGTCGTCCATGGTATTTTCATATAAGTGTAAGGGACGGTATCATGTGCGTAAATAAAGTAGAAAAACAGGCATCGTCTCAAGATTATTATTACATAGAAGTCATTTATACAAGAGGGAGGAAATTATGAAGTAATTCATACCAATCGTCTCTACTCATCACCGGAGTAAACATTGAGGACGTAGATATAACTTGCTAGAAACCTACAGAACCTTCATATAGGAACTCACGAGACATATTTAAATGAAAGCTTTTCTAATTATGTTCCCACGGCAAGCCATCTGGAGGGTCGTTAGCCTCTGCATACTCTTCCAAACCCCCAAAAAGACAACACTACAACAAAACGAACAGAGGAAAAAAAACTGTGTACGCGTTTTATTCAATAAGCACTGATCCTTAACTACCAATTAAGACCGGGCTAAGAGGGGAGTTCATTGTTGGATAGAGCGCCGTGGGAGGAATTTTATACCGGTACGGGATGGTGTAAAGCAGCGCAATTACTGATCTACATATGCATCGGAGACCAGGAAGGGGCGCCTTAAAATTGAAAACAAGGTGTGAAGAAGTTAGTACGATGTTTGTACAAGGTAAGATAGATACGGACGGCCGAATAATCCGTCCTTCCATTATTCATCAGAAAATGTCCGTAGGGGCCTCTGAGGATTGTCGCGCGAGTCAAGAATTTTTTTTCTTGAGTTCGTTCCATGAATAATTTCGAAGACCTAACGCAGTGCGGAAATGATCAGTTCGTAGCAAGAGGAATCTTGTAATTTGTGTATAAGATCAGAGTCTTGTGAAGAGGGTTCAACGTGGCAGAGCTAGATACCAACCAAACTGGTCCAACAACCAAAACCTATTGCTTCATCAATTAGTATAAATAATAGGCTAACAGTGATAGCCAACATATACCTACATAGCATGCAATGCTAATTGCATGCATGTGAAGGGAGAAACAAAAGCGGGCAAAACAAATTTTTAAAATACGTATTCCTTAGAGCGAGAGTATGGGGAACATAGTGAGTGTCCAGGACTCATTCCATCCGATTCAGCTTCCCAAATTGAGCAAAATGATACCTCACACGCTCAAATCTCCAATAATCTCGAAAATCTGTTATCAAAATATTCACTTTGTACATACTCAGGTGGACACCAATCGAACCTGGACCCATCTCAGTGGATGCAGCGTCCAAAATGTAAAGAAAAATAATGCCCCTCATTCCTAGTTCCCAAAAATACAGAAAATCAAGTTTTAAAAAACAAATGTTTACCCCTATCCTCCCGAAATTCGGGCCGATTAAGCTGAAATATTTCAAGGACCAACTAGGGCCGGAAAGAGGTCCTTGACTGAAATTTTCAACGGCGTGGACGGCGTACGGCGGGCCGACATTTCGGTTTTGGTTCATTTTGCTTAAAAAAGGCTAAAAATGTGTTTTCCGAAATTCGATTTTCGGTTTTTTTTTTTTTTTTTTTTTTTTTTTTTTTTTTTTAACTAGGCGTGTGGGGTATTATTTTCCAATACGTTTGGGACGCTGAATCGATTGGAATGAGTTTTGGACCCTCAGTTTACCCCCTAGCCTTGCTAAGGAATAATGAAACATTGTAGAAGAATCCTCTTCATTGTTCTACCACAGACCACATTTCCATCGATACAGCTCAGAAGAGACTGGATAGTTAGCCATAGGCTTGTATGACACAATGAGGTCCCCTGCATGCAAGAAATGGGTATGGTGTACAGTCAACTCAAGGTATTCGCTATACGAAATACACTATCTCTCAGAGAAGAATATCAAATTTTGATGGTCCCAATCCTAGTCTGATTTTAGATCAATTATACCTGGAAAAACACTTTCCATTCTTTTGCTTCACGAGCAAATCACAATGAACGAGGCCCATTGAATCCTGCCAGTACTGGAGGTTTCTCGTTCTATTTTCAGAATACAATAAATCCCGTGATAATGTGAGAAGTGTGGTCACTGAGTAACCGTTCGCTCGTGTTCAGAACCGACATGCGACCCTGCGGTCAACCACCACCCAGTGCCGCATCACCTCTGCGTCGTTTCATGCTATTTGTCCTTTTGTCTCACGTAAATTTTTTTTCCCAATTCACCACCGCGTTTATTTTAACCCGTTCGAGAAAACCATGAATTCGTCGGAGGTTGGTGGGCCCTGCGACATACATGTTTCTTGGAACTTTGGTACACAAATTGGACACATAAATTTAAAACTTTAGCGTCATATGGGATCCTAGATCCCGCAGGCCATCGTCGAGAGGAAGATCCAGTCGCAGTATTAGATTATGGAGACCACGTACTTCACAAGGGCCACTCAAACCCTGTAACAAGTCCACCGCCTCTTTTGATATTAGTTTCTATCAGAGCCAACTTGGGCGTTTACACCCCTGACATGTGACAAGTTCCGGCGCTTTTACAGCGTGTTAAGAAGGAGGAGCCCAACATCTCACCTTTTCTACGTGAGTTGTTTACAAGGTGGAACATTCACATGAACCACACTGCGTACAGCTGTATGAAAGAGAACCAAACTGCTTCGGAGTAACGATAATTATTATTCCTTTCCCTGTTAATTGCGTTGGTGCGATAGTGAGATTTGAGCCACCCACTTGGCTTGTTCGACCACTCCCATCGGTGATTAACTTTTTTCGTTTCGTTTGTTCTTTCTATTTGGTGTTCGAGTGCTATCATAAGACGCTTGAGATCTCCTATACGGGTTTCACCATTTCTTAAACGATGCATTAACTCCGCGTCAAAGAGACGAGTAAAATGTAAGTGTGGTTCCTTTCTTATCCAAAAGAATAATTCGATACATAGCTTACGCAAGGGCATTTATTCCCCATACCAATATGAAATTTCCGCGGATTATAACAAAATTCACTGATTTCTTCTTCGCCCTAACTCCATAACTTACTTCACTAAAAACAATCATGCAATCTATCTCATTTCATATTTTATGAGTGATATCAACTATCGAATAGTTTTCTTGAGCACCTGCACCTAAAAGTACTTGAAAACAAAGTCACGTCTTAGAAACCACTCATCGGTACGGCCGAATGAAGCAATTTATGCTCATAATGCGTTTAACGTAATTTCAATTCATTAACTGCCCTCTTTTAGATGAGAGTACCGACAAGTTAGAGGGTGGATGGTGGATCGACGGTATTCAAACTTTTTGTGAATTAATAAATTTCTTTTTTAACCTCCGAAAGGCGAAAGTCTTTTGAGTTCAATCGTAACGCAAGCGTCGATAGGCAAGTTAGGCCTAGGATCGTGGCTAAGGGATGGGTGGGACCTATTAGAGAATAATCACAGTTATCTGCGGCCACCCTACCCATCTTTTAGGCTCATTTTTTCCAGAATAATTAAAGGATCGGCCGGTGGAAGTTTTTTCGGGAGCTAGAAAATTTATCGTTTCCGGGCAGAGTATGGGAAATCGGATCGGTCGAGAGGATTTTTCGAGAGCTTCATTTTGGCCGGAATCGCATTGCGTACAACATTCCTCGATTTGCTTGAACTATTCGGGAACATGACGATAGTGATCGTAAAGCTCAAATCGGAATCCCTCACGAACTCTGTTACGAACTTTTCCATCAATCGATAACATTATGGTAGGTACGTAGCGTACGTATATGTAGTAAAACTCATACCTGTGTTTGGGTTGCAACCTTGCGCAGACGTGCTGTAACAAAATTGCAAGCGTAAGTAAGGGTTAAACATGAATTCATCATCAACATACAGCGACAGAGGGCGCACTCTTGTTAACACACACAAGTCCGTGCTATAAGAATCGCCGAATACTTTGTAATTGATATGCGGCTTGACCGATATTATCCCATATTGATAAATCGGGTCAGCGACTGATCAGGGTTAAGCTATGTGGTTGTGGTTGCATTTGGAATATCAACCTTTGTCTGCAAGCAACGGAATACAGACATGATTCGTTTGTACTGACATATTACAGATGATTTTTTCAGAATAAATTTCAAAACTACCTATCGACATTTCATTTAATTTTGGGCGCCATTTTCCTCTATTTGTTTCTTTCAACGATTCGTAGGCACTAAAAATATCGGTGTACATAGATTGCTCTTCCATACCCATCCCCAATATGCAGAACACGTTCAGGATGACGCGTGTTCTAGAATCTTTCATATAGAAGTAACCCAGGCGCCAGGTGAGTTCCCAAGGAGGGAACCCAGCCTAAAGGGCGAGGGCGATTGTGGGCGACAAATAATGACAACACTAATCCCGTGAGTTATGTCTTTACCTAGGACGCGACGTTATTTATTCCTAAAGAAATTATTGCCGAAGACTTTTCCACTTATTTTGTTGTGTATCGATATAAAAGGGAAGACGTAGGTAATTACTCAGAATTAACTAGAAAAGCTTATAACTCAGTTCTCGAAGGGCATGAACGTATTGATCTGATGCAATGCTGGGAGGGGTCTTCCGTCGTCAATGGAGTATTCTAAAACGAGTCATGCTTGGGGATATAGTCACCATTAGCGATCAAGGATTTGCGAGTTATGGTTCTGGAGAGAGCCAATACGGCGCCTGAATGAATTCAGACGATGTCCTGGGATGACCTGGTACGTCAATCCGTTACTTAACTAGTTAGTAACTCGCCTCTTGTAAAGAAGAAATATAGCGAACCTCCTAAGGCGAGGGTCAGTGGTCAATACACGCTTTTATAAACCCCTGATAAACTATACTATTGAATTGGCCGATCATATTCGACTATTCATCCTAGTATTACTGCCATCAAATCCCTCATCAGACGAACCGAATCCCATCAACACTGGGGGCAGCGGTTTACTCTCGAATGCAAACCCCCTTTTCGAACAATTCCATTTTGACAGACACAAATCCCCAGCCATAAGTGGATTTGCGCTCGGGGGTCGGCCCCTTGCTACAGATGTTTCAACGTCATTTGCGACCTTTGAGGGCCGTAATAAATGTCAGCTATAATTCCGTCTTTTCAGAACAGATTGCTCGGGCGAGCAAGCGGTTTCTGTTCTCACACCGCCACCGCTGCCAACAAATTGAGCGATTTTCAAACCCCATTTACGAAGGCTTTCTCGTGTTCAAGTGTCACCAACGCATCATCGTTCTATTGTATTCCACATTGAATGCTTATCCCTCACGCTAATACCCAAATACCCACCGAATTGTCTCGTATATCAAAATTAATGACGCAGTAGAAAATTGGCACCGTTCAGATCAACCGCATCCCCAACTCCCAAACACAGTGTGATTCGTACGAGAGCTATTCAAGTAAATTAGGGCCGCTGAGTGAATTTGAGTTTCGGAGGACAAGGAAAAAAAGAGGTATACTCTAAACAGGCTTATTCAATTCGAAATGAAGATTCAATAATCAGGTATTATAGTAATATTCGTATTTCTTCTAGAAAACCCGGACGATGTCACTTGAGTTTCCTCAAGCCATCAAGCATCTCGGTACTTCAATAGGAAAACTACCTGGAAAATAAGTAGTAGCACATAGCACCTCATCCACTGATAATTAGATATAGTGCAAGGCTGAAAGTGAAGCATATCCATGAGAAAGTTAGGAAGAACACACAGTGAAATGCTGTTGCTGTTGTTTCTCGGGACATTAAGATTTATTCATATCAAAACCACGGATAATCAAAATTATGAAATGTATATGGTATTTTCTCGGGAGGAAAACAACTGAGCTCCTTCTACGTCTTAGGAATGAACATATTTATCATCGAACACACGGTGAACCGATGGTACAAACACTCAATTCATCGAAACAGAATCGATCAGACGGCAGGCGATAAATCCCAGTTTCGGCTGTTCCGTCCTGCTCCTTTTTAGGGATTTTTCACCCCTTTTCCCACTACATCCGCCTCCCTCAGGAGCCAAAGACTTCCCATAACATTCCGCCACTGAAAAAAAACCGGCTTAGACCCGGTGACCTACCAAAGGGTGGATGCTAGGTTTTCCGAATTTCCGATTAAAATAGCCGGGCATAATGACGAATGACAACTTTGAGGTAGTATGCCAAGAAATAAGCGTTGACAACTTTGCCAGAAGATTTCTCCCCATTATCTACTTTTTGTTCTATTATAGACAATGAGTAGATAGGTACAAACTCTTGACTCCAGACGATGTAACCTCAGCATTTCGAAGCGAGCAATACTTGGAAATACTAAAAACAAAACTGAACGAAACAAAGGACTTTTTTAAAACAAAATTAAAAAGCACAGATCCTTGCAAAACCCGATGGTTTTTAGTCGATGAGTGGAGATAAAATCTCGGAATTTCGGCCTCCCTCATCATAACGTAGGTATACTCGCATGTTTAGCAGGTGCGAATTGATCGCTTTTTTGGTGTGGTGAGGTGTGTGGTTGACCGTTTTAGCGCCACAAGCCCTGTCAGCCTCCTTGATCGTAATTTATGATCCTAGGAAAAATACCTTCTTTTTCTAAAGATAATTTTAACAACCGGCGCTATCGTAGATCCTGACCGATCACCAAAATAGGATATTCACTTCAGGTTAAATCGAACCAATCATATGCATTCATGCCAGCTATGAACAGTATGGAGGCCTAACCTCTCCTGTTTAGGTTTGAATGGGCAGGTTCGAGCTTTTCACAAGCAGCGGAAGCTTACATTTAAAAAGCAGATAAGATACGACCATCAGTACGAGGACGTCTCCAGGTAGTATCATACGATGCACCTGCAAGTTTTTTTCTTTCCCCAAAAGAAGTTCTGTATAAATAATCAATTTCTTCCGCTCAATTCCACTCGGCTTCTGGGATAAAGTTATTCAAAAAAATCCTCTTTCTGGTTGGGTGGGCGTAAGGGTAAGATATTTGACGCGTTTTCTCAAATCGCTGATAACGTCTTGGGTCGACTCTTGGAAGGATTCTCGAACAAATGACGTCTCCATTCGTTTATCGGAGCAATTCACCGACTAATTTACGTCCGTCTCCTCCATAGGTCTTCTTTCTCCACGCCATCAGCCAGAGCAAAGATCGTAATTCGTAACGTGAGGCAAATAAAGTGACATAATGTACAGTAAAAAGCATGGGAATTATAAGATTTTTCACGCGAAGTTCTACACATCTTTCAAAGCATGGTGGAAGTTGGGTAGAAAAACGTGATAAAAGCGAGAGGAATCACCTCAGCACCGTGGGAGGGGGGATCTATGTATATAATGTTATCTCAGAGGAATGAAGAGCAGAGGTCTTCCATTTCCAAGGTGTGCCTGGTGGGGGAAACTCAGCCGGAGAAGGTATATTTTCTATTAACTCCGCCTCTGCGGCCGCCTGACCGTCTGTAGGGGAGAACTAGCTTTGAAAACAGGGCATTAAGCTTCGTGAGAGATAACAAGTTTGAAGTTTTGGCGAAGGAAAAATGTTTTCCACCTTATACTTTCTCGATTTTTTCTACCTCAGAAGACACGAATACGGGTTGCCATGTTCAAAATTACTGCGAACAAAGGAATCGAAAGAATTCAAGCGCCGCACAGAAATTCTATGGTAGAATAGTATATAAGTCGATAAATTCTCACAAGATCGCCGACAATCAAACGGCATTCTGGCTGCGGCGATGTTGCGGTAAATTTAGATACTGACAGAAGGTTTGAGGACAATATGATTCCGACGCCACCAAGATGTATAACATGGGCAAGAATTCGCGTGGAACATCATAAAATGAAAACGTACTACAATAATTACTTCTGCCGGAGGAAGTTTGAAGAGGACAATAGGTTGTTGAAATTGGGTTTTGAGTGTTTTCTCCAATAGTGTACCTACACCATTTATTTCATTTCAGCATGCCCCAGTGCTTTGCCTCAGTAAGTTGGTAGGTTCTTGGGATAAGCAAACTTTCATGATAAAAATCAAAATAGCAGTAGTCCATACTGAATTCAAAAAAGTGTTCCTATCTCATCTACTCAACTGCTGTCTATAGTGACATACATTTTGAGAGCCAAAAAACGGTCTTCTTGCTCACCTAATAGGAAAATCAACACCTTTGGGTGATAACTCACAATCCAAGTCTTGAGAAACTGGCTGCCTATCTTTCTCTTAGCTTTGCTTAGTTTTCACGAATTCCGGCTCACATTTTGAACAATACAGGCATATTTTTAATTAAAATGAATTAAAAATTAAAATGAACTGGTTTGTACACCTATTTTTTCTACCTCCATCCGAGCCGAGGTATTTTTCAGCACAACTTCGGAGTTGACTTCTGAAGGCACATTCAATTTGGCTGTGTTCGTCGGGATCATTTCAGAAAATAAGACTGTTTTACAGATCAAAGCACATGTGTATACCACGAGGAATGATTACACACCGCATCAGAGCTTCCATCTGTAATTGTCAAACCGCACTAAATCACGGGCAAAAGCGAGACGTACAAAGCATCGTTCGGGTGGTCCACGTGCCCGCTAAGTTATGACGTTACTCTCCAGGTGTTCCTATAGGATGGGACAGCCCACTAAATGGTTTCTACCACAACAATGAAAACTGGAATGAGGGTCGGTGAAAAAGTTCCAGGAGTCGACGCCACTGACAAAAGACCCTACGATCTTGTCTATTCAGCACGTTTCCCCCCTGAAATCTTATTTTACGGTCACTATTTGTGGCAAACTTGGTCTATCTCTCCGGTCAGGGGCCATATCATAACGCACCATTAGACACATGCTAAACGACTTCATTCCCATCTTGAATGAGAGGCAGATGAAATAATGTGTCCCTACATCAGAAGCTTAGAAGATCTTCAATTCATGCCCCCCAATTTCTATGAATTCCGCGGTTCGGAGTAGCCTAACAGCATAATAAGCGATAATCACATCATTTTTGCAAAAAAAAAAATAAACATTACTGTCTTCTGTCGAGTCACAAATTTAACTAACAGAGTCTCCCTACTCGGGCATAATATACTGAAACTTTTCGATAATATCGAAGTTTCAGTAGCTTCAAAATTTCACGGTAGGTGAGAATTCTCTAATAACACTGCCTTCGTCGGACGGTTCTAGAATTTGATAAATTATTTTTAAAATAATTGAAAAAAGACATACCTAGGAGAAAAATAATACAACAAAGTTCTATGATACGTATCATCTATTTTTCATAGCGAAGAACTAAGTTAGCTGTTAAACGCAATCCCTCAAACACCCACTGTGAGGCAGGTTTGCAGTTGACCAATCCTAGGCGCTCAACCCGGTGGTAGGGTAGACAAATTAAAAAATCATGAAAACAATAATGCAAGTGTCTGGTTTTGGGTAATTGTAAATTGAAAACAATATTATCTAGTAGTATTATAAAGTAGTAAAAGTTATTATAAAATAGTAAAAAATTACATTATAAAATGAATATTGAGTGGAAAAACTCAAAATTAAAACAAAATTATACAAACTTGGAATGGAATTTTTTGTGTAAAGCATTATAATTAGAAATAACAAATTAATTTTTTTTTTTTTCAATTCATATGCGTGTCACTTAATTTAACACCGCTAGAACCGAATCAAACAGATTTTTCTCGAACATTTTCTGGCGGATACCCCGTATCCGGGACTTTATATTTTAGAAGTGGGACTGTAAAATCAATGTGTCAAAAAAGAATGAGATGAAAAGGAAATGAATTTTAGAAAAAGGGAACGATCCTTTTGAGGGACCAAAAAGTTGCGCCCAACGTGGGGCTCGAACCCACGACCCTGAGATTAAGAGTCTCATGCTCTACCGACTGAGCTAGCCGGGCTTACGTTCACGCTGAACTCTCGAATGGTTGGTAAGGTGAAACAGCCCCTGGCATGGTTAAGGAACCATACCAGTTCCACACACAGCCCCAGCCTGCCACCAATACCGAAATTATTTCCCCGTTGAATGGACGTTTGAGACATCAAAGCGTGGTTTTGGGCTACATGACCGTATGAGAGTCTGTACCCGAACGGGATTAGCCTCCACTCATGCCCAATCGTTATAAAAACATCCGCAGAAATTTATCGTTTCGAAAACCACGTCACAAAACGCGCGTTCGCCTTCACAAAATGCCAATTCTACGGCTATTCTTAAAAAAATAGAACCAATTGAAGATTATTTCCTCGTCGTTTGGATCTGGTTAGATCTTATCACCTGAAAATATCCTTGAACTTTTTGATTTATCATGCCTCAATTCTGAGAATACCGTGGAAGGGAGCGTTAAATTACCCACCGCATAACGAAAATGTTGAACTGATTGTAAGCAGTTCAACAGAAAAAGTATATAGATTATAGCATTCGCTATTCAGGCAGTAAACTCAGTAAGAGATGCAATGCTTTTCATTCTTGAGAGTAGTACGAACGAGTACATGCACTATTGACCAGTTTCTATCATATTTATACTCCTTCGAAGGGGATTAAATAAATGGCCCTACTTGCTGCAGAACTCGAGAAATTATAACCAAAACACCATCAAACCAGTCCTGTTTTGTTTTCACTTAATCATCTTCTCAACTGTCAACTCACTCGCCTTCTACCCAAACTTTTTTCAAACCTTAGATATACCTACCAAACACAAAAGAGCCAGACGTCAATGACACCGTGACAAATCGTTTATTCTGTCTCCACATCGCACGTCAGTACAAACAACCCTCTCACCCTTGTAGAACAAACGATTAATCAACCGACAAATCATTTGTATTCACCTAGTCAATATCTATTACCACCCTTCGAGCTACCCCTTGCAAAGAGAAAAGATGAAGAGTTTTTTGACGCGTTTTTTCTCAATAACTCCGACATGCCTCTTTTCACGCGTAATCATCAGTTTTCGGTTCCGCCTTGTCCATTTTCATTACGACGGCGGTTCCCTTTTAAAGCATCACACAGACTGTGTCGGAGGGAAAAAATTGAATTGATGCAGCCGCGAGTTAATGGATTTTTGATAGCCGCCAAAAGATTTTTTTTTTTTCAGTTTTCGAATTCCATCTTGAGCTGTATATTGTGGAGGGTCTTAAGCTACTACGACGAGTGCTGCAGGAAGAGCATTCATTTCAATGAACTAACTGCAGATCATCATCAAAATAGATTATTCCTCCTCGGAAAGAGCTTTAGTTCGTAATACAATCAATCGTAATCTACCAAGGCTCTTTGAAAACACTTTTTTTTTAATTATTCTGATTTTATTTTTAAATTGCGAGTTCAACCAGGCCTGGGCTCGTGAATGAGGAACATGTATTGTTTACATTATTCGAATTTTTGATCTTGAACCTCATGATGCCATTTTGTAGTAGACCTTCAGACTAACTACCTCCTACAACATTGAGAATTAATCAAATCATGGAAACAGATAATATTAAAAAACGGGGGGTTTAAATAAGTTTTGAACGTGTGTTCAGTTATGCAAAGACAGAAAATGAGAAACACCCTGCATGGTTCCAGATTTCAAAGATGTCATCACCAACATATATCCAGTAGTAAAACAGTTCAACTAATGATTTTTTTTTTCCCAAGTTGTAATTGTCGAGTGGCAACCATGAATACATAGGCGTGCCTATTATTGGACAAGGAGCCGAGTGAAGTTGGTTGCTGATTTGAAAAGTGGTGAAAAATTCCCCCGAGAAATTTACATGATACGTTCCCTTGAATCGATGCCCAAATCAAAAACAATAGGTTCCTTCACTAATAAGTAATGGCGCCTCTTTGACTAAGAATATGAAACTGCTAGGAAGGAAACTCACGGTTCAATAAAGAATTGAACAACTCGGGTTTCAATAAAGAATTTTCAACCAACAAATTTATTTTTTGAGTGGGGGCAGTAAACGAGCAAGGGTTGAAAGAGCGGAGGCGGGCCATAAAGTGAGTGACGAGCCCTTGAAAACGAGCAGGAAAAGCTTCGAAGCGAAGAGACCTAAGGAAAGAGTTGTTTACGTATTTGCGGGACGCGGCAACAGTCGTAAACGAGGACGAAACTGCAAGTCGTGGGCGGTTTGGATCATAACGGGTGGAAAGAAACAGAAAACGAGGTGGGCGGAGGAAATAGAGAAAACTCGTGGATTATCAACAACTAGGACAATCTCAGTCGGAACCTCAATAGTGGAAAACCAGCAGCAACTTAATGCAGCTCCTTAGCAACCACGTTACAAGAGGGTGTATTTTACAAAACCTTGAAAATAGTTAACTGAAGAACCAAGAATCTGCTTCTAAAATGCTCTGAAACGCGTCCTAAAAATTCAGAACAATTTCAGAAGTCGGACGTCGTGAATTCGAAAGAAAAGAGCCGCAGAGCGCTACGAGCAGGAGTGGGGCTGACGTCATGGATATGGGCAAATTACTGATTTGAAGGAGAAACGCGACACATAAAAACCATTAAAGAAGACAAAACCAAATTCATCAGCTCTACAAGATATTTAAACATTTGAACCTCAAATGATTTATTGTCATTTGTGCACGGCGGCTATACTTTCATTCATTATGCGAATTGTACGGATGTCAACTTATCATATCTTTGAGCCCCGCTTTGCTCTGATTGTATCCTGACTTTCTTATAATGGTCGGTGACCAAATGCCAGTTTTTGAGGTTATCACTATTCGACCAATTAATCAAAATATTTTTACGCGATATGGACAGTTTTACTGTATGCATCTTAGCTTTTTACCTATACGCTCAAAAAATTTTAAATGGTCCGGAAAAGCGTAGGGATTTTTTTAATTCCAACTTTTCCCATCCTGTGGTAATCTCATCGTCGAGGTAACTAGCCGGGACTTTTTTTTCTTTTTTTTCCTTTCGTCCTCGTCAACCCGTTTAGCTTTTTATTGTGCAGTTCAAAGAAATCACGGACATGAAATAATAAACTAAATATTATATAAAATAATGCTATACTCAGCAAGTAATGCAAAAAATCATTCCTCCATCCATGTCTCACATCGAATTGCCGCCTATGGAGGCTGGTTTATGGCAGCTTTTGGTTGGTTATTCCTTGAATAATCAACCTATGTTTCATGCAAAAAGTTAATCCCTCCGAATCGGCTCAAAATTTTTCTCTGGGCGTTTCAAGGTGTCTAGATCAAAAAAGGCAAATATCCGTCCGCCGCCCACGCCAACTATGGTAGTAGACAATTTTCTACAAATCTGAAATTTTGGCCAGGACCACCTAGTCCGAGAGTGGGTTTTCGAGATTTCTGGTACCTAGGCATGTGGGGGGTATCATTTTCCACTAAATTTTTGCTGAATCGATTGCTGCTGGTCCGAGAGTAACCAACCCCTGGGAAAGAATTTTTTTGTTTTTTGACCCTGTTGAGCATTTTTCACTGAATTTTAGACGCTGAAAAGATTGAAATGGGATTTGGACCACGGTTCCCTCCAAGACCAAGCAATAACAACAAAACTGTGTGAAAGAATATGCATTGAACTCATGATTAGATGAGAGATTTTCAGTAGTTACAAGTATTTATGTAAGTGACCATTGCCACGACACGAGCCGAGCTCACTGCGGCGGGTATATTTAGGAAATGTGTATAGAAGTGCCTAGAAGGTTCAAGGTACCCGAAACGATTGGTATTCTGATTTAGTTAGTAACTTTATATAGAATAAACATTTATTTTTAAACTACATCCTATTACGAGGGTCATGGTGGAACAGACCCAAAAATGTCAACGACGGAAAAACCGGTTTTCGCCGGATGGGAACACCCGCCGGGGGAAAAAGCGCCGACGGGAAGAGAAGTGAGGGCGTTGTTTTGCGGAAGATTTTCCTGCCCTTCGCCCCCTCGCCGCGGAAAATCCGGGAAAAGTCCGGGGGCGTCCAAGCAGCTCCGTCTGGCGAGATTTATGGGAAACACACCTCTCAGTTCTCTTGTTTACCGAGACCCATCTCAGTTATGTCAATAGGCGTATATTTCATCTTTCGAATTCCCCCTCCACCCCCTAACCGACCAACACAACATCAAAACTATTAATAATTTATAGGAAAGGCGGGAGCTTGAGCTATTAGCGGACTGAGCTCTTTATATTTGCGGGAGAGGCTTTCATTCATCCGACTCTAGAGTGAAAAATAACAACACTACTTTTCTGTTCGAATTTACGAGTTTTGCCAGGGGTTGAATGGAAACTTTTGTATTACCAAAGGTTAGGCGGTGTTTCTCCTTCCAGACCTACTTTTTACTTTCTCGTTTATTTACGACCTCTGTCATTGCTATGCAAATCCAAACTCGGAATTGTGAATACTTTCCACGTTTTTCAATTTCCAAAATTGTATTGGTTCACTCCTTTGTGCATCAACGAGTTAAGCGGATTCCTCACTTTACCACCTATGAGTTATCGATTACTAGAAAGAAGTGATCTTGACAATAATTCGTGAACCGGAAGACGGGGATTACCAGCTTATTGCTAGGTCATACCGTCATCCGCAAGTATCACGACAGAATTTTCCCCAATTTGAAGTGGGAGAGCCTAAAGTCCAAAATCGACGCAGCACTTCTGTACATCAAAGTTTACGTTTAAAGGACACAACTGTCTATCTGTTTCTACTGTTCTACTTGAAACACTACTACAGAAACTAGTTCAATTACCTAATAAAAATGTATTTCAAAAACAATAGAAGACACTAGAAAACGAATAGGTAATATAGAATTAAGAACAATAAAACACTACCTATTTCATGAAGTTTCAGAATAACAGTTGTTATAAAAACAGTATTTGGTTTAGGAACCTAGGCTTATTATAAAAGTCACAAACGTTTTAGAATTAAACTTTTTTTTGTGCTAATTTTGGAGCACTGATACGCGTGATATCTTCTCCTCAATAAACACAATTTTCGGGGATCCTAAAAACAGCAGTTTGTCTCATTCGTCACGGAGCCTGATGAAGAAAAATTTCCATTCTGGGAAAGATGTACTAGTGGAAAAAATAATGTTGTCCCCTTTCCTTCTAGACAGCAAACTAGGTACTTAGCTTAGGTCGGTGTATCAACTATAATGAGAAATAAAAGGAACAGAAAGCATTATGGTAAGAGGCGAATGACTCTCGCCCATCCTTTAAGATCATCAGAAAGGATGATACAGACTACAGCCTAGCTGGCTAGACAAGCTGGACAAAACTTAATGGACTTAACCGTTTCAAAGAAGCCCTCTCCCCCCTTTTTGGCAAAGAGTCAAAGACTCGAAAAGGCGACTATCAGAAGTGGTGTCTCTTTATCAACAAGTGCAGAAAACATGCACTAATAAGACACCCTTTGATCTAATAATCATGGCTTCCATTTCATTTGGGTGTCTCGTACACACTCAAACGTCCCTTCACTTTTCGTTGTTCATCATTCTTTTTCTCGAAGTTTCATGGTTCATCTTATCCGTGTCCCGCCCACAGGACTAAAATGTTGTCAAGGATAATTATGGGGATGGAGTTATAACTCGAATCCCAACAATAAAATATTGGCAAACTATTGTTTTGTTGGAGTGGTAAAATGCACCTCCAAAAAGAAAAACAAACTTGGCTTTACACTTAAACAAAAATGCTGCAAATTCACTGACCTAATTTTCACATTTTAATTAAAATTCCTACTCCCGAAAAACGGCGTGGACAGCGGACGTTCATGTTGGTTTTGGAGTCTAAACGTGTTGAAAAGTCAAATTTTGGGAGAGTAGGAGCGACCTTAGGCATAAAAACAAAAGGTTATTATTCAGAGAATAATAAACTAAAATCCGGGTTAACAGAGCTGCCGGCAACTTCCTCACTTTTGGAAAGAGAAGCAATAAAACTATGGACGACATAGTATAGTTTTATGACTCTTTTACGAGGTGTAGACATTGTCGCATAGCTTCCAGAAAAAACCTCAGACGGAATGAAAAATTTTACAACCCCCGAAACCGACTACCCTGATCCCGTATGGTGAGGTGATCGTGGGGGATAACGCGCGTTGGGCGATGCCTGATTAGTTTTTACGGCCTATAGGCTCGAAATGCGCTTTTGATGCGGATGTGTTTTGACTTGTTTATGATCAGATCCGTGGGAGCCGATCATTGAATTAAAAAATGCAGGTGGCTCTTAGGGTACCCCCGTCGCCGGTTATGGGTTGAAAAAACCTCAGGGGGTCCGAAGGGGGCCTGGACTAACATTGTCAACTTTTACGATCAAAAAGGCGGTTTTTCGGGAGATTTTTTGGTGTTCGGGGGTTGATTAATGGCTTATTATCGAGCGATACTATCAGTAATGTGAGGGAAGTTGGAATGAAGGCCCTATAACAAATATGATAGGGGTTCGAAACCCTAAGAGAAGCTTGTAACCCTCTAGAGGCAAATGAGAAATTTAATTTACCTCATCTTCAAGCACCCTAATATGACGTTCGTTTGATCGCCGTTTGAAATCAATTGCTACAAACAACCCCCTCCTTGCCACAGTCCCTCTGACTTCTCGGTTTCACGCGACATATTTATTACAGACATACAATCCGTAGAAGCTATTGCAGAAACTCTTTCTTCTTCTTCTTCAAGTTCAAATTTTTCAATTTTAGAAAAATCTCAGAACATACAGAATAGAAAGCGTTTCTTGAAGAGCCATTTAAATATTTGAGCATGAAAATACTTAATCGCCGTTCAACTAATTCCTAACTCCTATTTTTCAACTGAATGAAGAATGGAAAACTCAGTTTGTTCTGATGATTTGTAAACACTAAATACAGAGAAAGAAAAACATCTTCTACCATCGTTGAGTATGAGTAAGTACAATGGACAAGTTATTTTCATTTCCACCGCTTTGGTTGGCAAATGGGCTTGTATAGACGTATGAAACACCAACATTGGACTGTGCGAAGAGTGCATCAAGAGGTGGTTTCCACTTGTCGATGAGGCAACCTACTTCTTTATTCAACTCGCTATAATATAACCATGGAAGGGGAAGGCCTTCTCTTCATGAGGCACACGTGGTGTAGTAAGGTTTTACACAATCTAGCCCCCTAATCACAAACAGCCAGTTAGGCAAACAGTCATACTAGTCTTCATATAGAATGGATCAGGCAAGTAAAATATTCTCTTTCAGCAGCGAGGTCCTCCAAATGCAAATGTGGAGCCTCAAGCCACTGTCAAATATCCGTTCATGTACATCATCATTTCCATATCAATTAACTGTGAACTCTGAGAAATGCTAGCCATAGAGCAAATCATGGGTTTTATGTCCGTAGTAAAATCGTGAAGGAATCGGGGTACAAATTATTAGAAACAATCAAAATGAAGAGCACTCTTTGACACACGCATCGCCATAATTGCCAGTAAAGGCAATGTTAACGAATGCGAACGATGATTGTCAAGGACGTTAAGGACGAAGTCAAGGTTCGTATGCATACGACGTCGTTCGTATTTATAAGACACAACCAACAGTCACTCGATTCAAGAGGCAAAGGTTCGTAATAGACCGAAGCCTCACTTAGCCTTCAATTTGCCAAAAAGGTTCAGCAAAACACGAACATTTCCCCAGAGTCCTTTTCGTCTATTACGTCCCTGTATAATGCCTTCCCGTTTCGGCTCTTTGGCATCTCAGTCCGACAAACATTTGGGTTTCACTGAGGGAGCCCTTTCAATCACCTCCAATACCCTCGAGCCTTCAACCGTCGAACCAATGTTCCTCAATATTTACATTACTTAGTACCGTGAGGGGAGCGGAGATTACTCTTTGGGAATAGATGACACCCACCCGGCAACCAGAATGCTCAACAAACAAAAGTGATTACAGAAGCTCAATACTACAGACCGGTGGAAATGCGTAAAATTTAGCAGATCATTTCTTCAAGTACGTATCATAAGTTGATACAAGGTATCCAAAACCTAGACCAAAATCAGCCGTCTTGTCGTTCAAAACCTGTTAAGGTCCATCTTCCCATAACACATTGAGCCGGAAAAGGTCTTTGAACAAAATTTCAAATTTTTAGAAAATTTTATACTATGGCGAATTGTTCTACAATGGTTTATTATTCATTAGAGCAAGAGTATGGGGAAAACAATCCCTCCTCAAATTTGTCCAATTGGGCTAAAAAGTCTCGAGGACTAATCAACGCCAGAAGAGGCCACTAACTAAAACTCAAAATTTTGAAAATTTTCTATACACAAACAACATTCTGGTTGGAATACATAGGAGGATTATTCAAGGAACACTAAGCGAATTTGTCATTCGAGAGATCAAATGGAAGAGTTAGTTATTGAGCTAGTTTCTTCTGCGGTCTCAGATAAGAGACACAGAACTAGCCACCAGATGACACCCCCCCCTCCCCTTCCACACCACAATCACTCTTTTCACCTAAGGGTAGGTTTCAACGAGGTAGGTTTCAATGTAGCCCGGCTCGCATAGCTTCCATGTTCCTATTGAACGGTGTCAAGAATCGGTAAATACGATTTAGAGGCCTTTTCCTCACAAAATTACTAACTCCACTCCATAAATTCCCAATCCTTATGGTTCAGGACTCTAATACGACGGCCCGGGCACACGAGGGCTCCTCCTTCTTCCCTAATTGATTACACGTTTGCAACTTAACCAATTATGTAGGCAGATCTCCTCGTTTCCGATTTATACATCTCCCTAAATAATTTCTACACTCAGTCAAAATCCCACCAGCCTGGCAATTATGTACTTCTGTCGAAGAATTATCGATAAACCCGTCTCTGGTGTTATAATTTCCAATTCCCGAAGCAGCTGGGGCCACGAAAAAAGCTCATTCGTTCCCAACGCGTTCGACTTTCTCGTTTCACATTTTCAATTTTTTCGACCACTTCAAAGGGCCTGCTTTTCTCAGATCCTGTAATTAGCGTCAGCGTGAAGTTCATCGATTTCTAGAGTAGGCGTGAATGTACAAGAAAAAGAGGCGAAAGACGGTAGAGTCTTGGGAGTGGATCTGAGCATTCACTAACAAATTCGAACTCAACTTTTTCACGTAATTTCATTACCATTACGCGTATCAGCTTATTGATATTGAGACTCCGTTGCCATTTTCACAAAACATTTGAAGAATAACATGCCCCGTTCGTAACGTGCCACCAATAATAAAGACGACAAATTATAGGAGGAAACATTCAATATTTATAATACAATGAGTGATATTAATGAAAAAAGTATCCAAAAAGTGTTTCAAGTTATCCCTCAAAGATTTGCTATTCAATGTAGAACTAGACCGGCAATTACTCCAAAATCCGTGTCAACCGATTTAGCATACACAATTTGGTGGAAAATAATACCAAGCACTCGTAGGTCACCAAAAATATCGAACGTCAATTATCATTATCCACATCCAGCCTTTGTTCTTGGCAATAAGACTAAAATGTTTTAAGAACCAACTAGAGATTTAAAGAAAGGACTGTTTGAAATTTCAATTTTAAATAAAAACTTTACTGCCCAAAATGGCATGGACACTGCAGGGCGGGAGGGCGTTTTGGTTTTGAAATATAGGCACACTGAAACACAAAATGTCACATTTTCGGGAAAATTGAGGAAGTCAGCCTCATGCATGAAAGCAAGTAAAGAATCATCAACTTAAAGCTGTTGTCTGGAAAGCGAATCTCAGTGGAGTAGTGACTACACCAAAAATGAAAACGCTTACATTAATCGCTTCTAATCTAGCTTTGCAACATGCTTTCTGGACGTAGAACATTCTGAAGTTGGATTGGTACTGATTCATTATTGAACATACAGCGATTTTGGCGCGATTCGAAGGATAGACACCAGTTTTTCGTTTCATAGGATGTGCTTTATTCGAATCTAGATATCCAATGACCCCAAGAAGCACCTTTAGACCGTAAGTGCCCAAAGTAAAGTAGCGGCAGACACACTAAACGAGATGTCTTGCAAAAAAATCATGCTTTCCATTAGATATTTTACGGTTGCATCATTAAAACTTGACGGGAAGAGTAGAGCCTGGGAAAAATCGTGGGATCCATAACCCATCTACATTAATGCGGTCAAGTGAGCTGTAAAATCCAAGATCGATTCCGAACAAACCATCCTGACCGTATATCAAACTTCGGGTCAGAAAAAAAAAATCAGCATGGTAATGATCCGGTGGACAGGGATAGTTATGAATGATCTGAGGCCTAAAAAAGGCAGGAGGGTGTTGAGGGGTAAAAATAAAATCCCTTTTGACGGTGAAGTGATGGTAGGAAGGACAGAGCCGAAGAGGGGGATGTTTTCGCGAAAAATTCGCTCGTCGAAATAATAATGGGAAAGTATCGGTTGATTTAGGGTGCATTTGGAACCATCCTTGGTCGTAAACCCTTTTGGCAAAAGGGGAAGTTTTTATTACGTGTAAACAATGGTGGGATGGAAAAAGAGAAGAGTTCCTTTACCGTCCGTCGGGAGTCTACGACTAGAACGGGAATAAATCCATATTGAAAGCCCTTTACCACGTTCCGAAGTAATATCATTCTTCAAAGATCACAATTATCATGAATTTTATGTCAAGCCGTAGTATTTTGAGGAGTTTCAGGAAACATTTTTGAGCCAGCAAGGGCCCAAAAAAATCTCCTGAACACAAAATGCTGCCAAGTAACGATAGAGTTTAGACAAGAGCCCACCTTTATAGAAAACTTTCGTCATATTGAGTTTCAAAGTTCATTTGTGTTTGCATTCCTAAAGCAGAACTGTTGAGAAAAACGCTATTTTACAATCATCATTATTCAAATGCTTCTCGCTCGGTAGGGAAGGTATGTCTTCCGGAACTCCTAAATAAGTCATTATAAAACACTGAAAATCCGTTCATTTATTTATTATTAGAGCAAGAGTTGGGAAGAACAGTGAGCTCTGGACTTATTTCAATCGATCCAGCATGCAATTTATAGTGGAAAATGATACCTCATACGTTTATATCCTTAAAAATATCGAAAATCAGTTTTCAAAATACCTATTTTGACCCATACCCTCGTCCGGTAAGTAGCGTTCGACCAATGGCCCAACTCAACCGATTCAGCGTCCAATAGTTTAAAAATCTGCAAATTCTTACACACGGGTTGGTTATTCCTCGAATGGGGGAAACAGTGGGTGTGGCGGGTCTCAGACCCATTCCAATCGATTCAGGGTCCAAAATTAAGTGGAATATGATACCCCACGCGCCTAGGCACCAGAAATCCTGACACATACAAAATGGGTGGATACATACCCATTTTGACCCATAACTTCTTCCGGTGGTTGCCAATCGTTCTGGGACACACATCATTGAATTCAGCGTCCAAAATTTAGTGGAAAACCATACCCCACACGCCTAGGTAGCAGAAATCCCGAAAACACATATTCAAAATGGGTAATAAATACCCAATTTGACCCCTAACTTCTTCTAGTGGTTGCCAATCGCTCTGGGACCCATTTTATTGGATTCAGCGTCCAAAATTTAGTGGAAAATGACACCCTACTCGCCTAGGTAGCGGAAATCCCGAAAACACATATTCAAAATGGGTAATAAATACCCAATGTGACCCATTACTTCTTCCAGTGGGTGCCAATTGTTCTGGGACCCATTTTATTGGATTCAGCGTCCAAAATTTAGTGGAAAATGACACCCCACTCGCCTAAATCACCCAAAATCTCGAAAATCCATTTTTCAAAAAACACATTTTGACCCCTACCCCCTCCAAATTTGGTCCGATCGGGCTGAAAAGTTTCGAGGACCCATCTCGGCTGGGAACAGACCCCTGACCCAAATTTCAGATTTTTAGAAAATTTTCTACTACCAAAAACGGCGCGGAACATGGACGGCGTACGGCGTACGGCGGACGGACATTGACCTTTTTTGATCAGGACATCATGAAACGTCCAGAAAAAAATTTCGAGCCAAATCGGAGAGGTTGACCATTATCATGAAAACATAGGTTGATTATTCGAGGAATAACCAACCAAAAATGATACCTTACGTGCCAAGTTTCCAAATAATCCCAAAAATCGAGTTTCAAAAAATCACATTTATACCCATACCCTCCCCAATAGGTTTGTGCGTATCGCTGTAGTTAGAACTCGGGACTTTCCATCCCAATCGGCCCAAATTCGAGGAGAGTATGGGTAAAAATGTTTATAAAATCGTTTTGGGATATTTTGGGAAATAGGCATGAGGGGAACCACTTTCCACCAACTTTTGGGAGCTGAATCTATTGAAATGAGTCGTAGATACCCACTGTTTTCCCCATACTCTTGCTCTAAGCAATAATGAAAAATTGTGAGAGAATTTAAAGCGTTTTTCGATCTAGATATCTTGAAACGCGAAATAATGGCAAATCTTGGGACAAATAGGGGAGGCCGACCAGTTTTGAAAGAATAGGTTGATTTTCGAAGGCTTAATAAACCAAAAAGGGGAGACAATACCATTCGAGTTAGTAGAAAATCGAAACCCCCACTCTATCGCCTCCTCCTCAAAAACTGATGTTGAGCCATATTCTTTGACGAGTTGCCGAAATCATTCCAAGATCTTTTTCATAAACCGAACATGATATGTTATAATATGTACCCCTAACTATGAGGACCCCAAAAAGCTTAGAACCCCATAATCGAATCGGTCCAAAACCCATCTCGATTGATTTTACGGCCAGAATCTAGTGAAAAGTGACACTTCACATGCCTAGGTTTTTCAAAAATCTCGAAAATTCATTTTCGTTCATACTCTGCCTTTGTTTGCCTACCTCAAAATTCCTTTTCAACCATACCTTTGCAGTGTTAGTCCCCAAAAATTTCAAACCCCATTTTCACTCATACCACCTCATACATTTTTCACTCATACTTCTGTTTGGGGATGGCGGCCAGAAAACAACTTAGGCACAACTAAAACCTAATTCTATAATTTCGGGTGGGTGTACATCAGTACTAGAATTTCATAGGCCTATATCGGTCCAAGTGGCGGTAACGGACGGTGGAGCCACGTTTAAGATTTCGAATTCAATTGATACATTTTGCTAAGTAGAGACTTCTTTTTCAGGGTTTCAATAGTCTCTGAGTTATATGGCCCCGTGCAATAACCAGAAGTCTATGGCAAATGGTCTGGCAAAATTCTACTAGCATAAGATTCCAGTCATATTTAATTCACCGTCTTCAAATCAGAAAAGCAATTGGAGGACTTGAGCAAAGCACTAGTTTTAAACTGTATGCCCTCATGAAATTTCGCAGTAGGAATTAGGAGTAGATATATAATCTGCCTGAATAGAGGGAATACTTACTTCCTTGAGAGGCACTTTGAAAGCAATGAAACGCGTCCCACGGACTGGATAACCGATGGAAGTATACGGCTCCCACCTGAAAGAGAAATATTCCGTTATTATACAGGAGGTGGTTCCTTTTGAAGAAAAAATAGACATCAAGAGCGGCGGCATGAGGCATATTGTGGAGAATCTCAGGGTTTAGTCAGGAGCCTCAGAATTGTTGTGGCAGGTGGCTCACTAAACTCTTTAAAAACCATGCTTGTATATCTTCAGGTACACTACTATGAATGTACCTGGGTCCTGAACATTTCCATCACACTTGGACATGATTGAGTCTAATGACACTGACATATGAAACTCATCTAAATCGGCTCAGCGTCCAAAGAAGGACAGAAAACGATGCACCACACAAACTAACCTTGATGGAAGTAAACGAGGTCAGGATTTATAAGTATTACAATACTTGGATAAGAATTTAGTTGAAAATCTTTCAACAGTGTTCCAAGCAGACGTGTGATAATCAACCTTTGCTCGTCGGGTGAATCTGCCTCAAAAGATTGTGCAGAACTAAAATTTCCAGCTGTAGCGCTGATCTCCCACGGTCAATTGGTTGTTGCCCAAGTAGCATGCAGCAATTTAAAGTAGTAGGATTTAAATTATCCGTCGGTTTGCCTGCCACAAGACAACCTGGTTCCTCGGCATGAGTTACATACCGACCTGCAAAACTCTAACGGCAACACTCATCATTTTATACAACAAGCAACATCTAATGAGCGCAGTTCAAATGTAGGTATATGTAAATCGTCCAAAAATAATGATCACCTCTCCGGAATACTCTTTGGCGCCATCCCGCAGTTCCTAACAAATGGATCAGCCCAGCGATCAACCTTGACTCCTATACCAAAACTAGGACTAGTTTTCAGACAGAGAAAATGAATGTGGAATATATATAAAATAAAAAGTCTCTCAACATTTCACAAACTATACCCACTACACTGCAACTACAACACGTTTTTATGCCGTGCAACACGCTAGGAGGACACAAAATAATGTTAAGCATCAGTATTACCAACACACAAACAATGCTACTAGCGACCCTAATACTTAATGTAGTGCAAAAAAGTATGAAACCTCCATTTTTTGGGGGAAGAAAACGTTTAATATTATACAGATTTTATAAAACTGAAGAATAATAAATAATTTCGGAACAAAAATATTCTGGCATTTAGATACAATGTAGTATTATGCAGATTGAGTGTAAAGATAACAGGAATAACAGAGATTAAAAGTAACGCGCAGAATTAACGTTGTTCCAACCATGGATGTGACATCGCTAGCCATACATCGATGTTGAATTCGAACCTTACCCATTAATATAGATTAAACATTATGTACATCGATATTTTAAACAGGTAACATGACATGTTACAATGTAAACTTGCACAAATGAGAGAAAAGTTGAGTTTGAAATTTTTACCTTAAGCCTGTTCTGCTCTTCAGTCAAAGTGAGCCTAGTTTTGGAGGGAAATTTTCTCACAACGCACCAAAAAGGTAACGAAGATGCTAACTACATGTATGTGCAGCAGTGAAGCATATGTGTTGTTCCAATATTTGAATTTCTACAAAAATAATTATGTTCACCATTTTGAGAAACGGGACGTTGAGAACCACTGGGTTGGCAAACAATTATTTTAATTATTCTGACCCAGGGAGTCTCATAAAGTGTACAACAGCAACAGCGATATCAGAAGGTACAACATCGAATATTCGAGCGAAAACATTGATAGTCATTCTAGTTCTCTGCCCTGGCTGAATCTTATTTGTCCGTTGCTTAGATCCTGTTGCATGTTTGAATTCATGTGTAAAACCCTAGGTTTTGTGTACTTGTTTCCTTGATTTTATTGATCGTATTAGGCCGTTAGGCGCAGAACCTACTACGTACCAGGGTTTTGTAGCTGGCCATCTTTCCTCAAGTAATCTCTTTCTCTTGCTCTCGGTATACCGGTGTGGTTCTCCTCCAGTGAACCGATCATGCATTCATGAATCTTGGAAATTCTTTGGCCCGAATGACGATTCAAGAAATGAATTCTCCTTGGCTTGAAAAGATTAAAAACGCCGAAAAAACATGTATTATCCGTGACGGTACGTAGGGTTCTTACTTATGTGTGTTGTCACTAACAAATGATAGAGCAGTAATTATTTTGAACATTGACTATTGTCAACAGTCCAAATAAGTATTCCACTGACTGAATAAGTATTCCATTGACTATTGTCAATAGTCCAAATAAGTATTCCACCATAAAATTAGTCCTATTTTTCGGCCCTATTTGTGAATGATATCCGGCAAGCTGGAAATAGTCCCATTCACTTAGTTATGCATCCAAATGAAGTTAGTATCCCTAAATGAAGTTTTGCGCGGTCCCTCAGGCCCGGGGGAGTTCATAAAACGCAAATGTTTGGGCTTTTTTCAGTTATTTTGCTTGTGACTCCTAAGCTGTGCACTATTATCTAAAAGAAAGAGCATACAATGGAAGAATTTTTACCACCTTGCACAGTTTAGAAAACCACAAGCAAAAAACCGAAAAAAGTTTCGCGCCTTTTCGAACCCCTTGTCAAAATTTGGGACCGCATACTTCATTTATATGCCGAACAAAGCCAGTAAAACTATTTCCAGCTTGCCGGAAATGATTTCCTAGTGAAATCCTAATTTAACTGGCCTACAATGAAACCTACATTCTCACTCAAAAATCACACTCTACATTGTTTTGACTAGTACACTTTGCAGGCCAATCCCAAGCATTTTTATTGTAAGCTATCTCCCTTGCGCAATGCTTGGTTGAAAGTATCCATCATGATGGCAATCAGCTACGTTGCACCTCTCTTCCAGACAACGAATTGAAGCCTAGATTCCGTGCAATGCATATATTTTTGGGGTTGATATAAATTGATTATGCTGTAAACAGGAGATCCGGACAAATGAAAAGCCCAGTACGGTTTGTTCGCGTTTCAGGAACTTTTTAGGGGATGAATTATAGAATGGAGATTTTTCTTTTAAAATTTGAAAGAGACCAGCGTTTGAACTGCAGAGAATTTTTATTATCTTGTTTGTAAGATATTGAGGGATTGTAGAGCAAACTTCTCGAATCGTCCCAGAAGATGACCTTGCTGTTAGAGAAGAATTAGTTGAATTAGGGTAACAGTAAATTAGGTTTTCCCTCAAAATAAGGTTGCCAAGTTAATACGTGAGAGATCAAAATAGAACTTCAACGTATTCTAATAAGATTGTTAACTCTTGAATGCAGGCACAAGGAAGGTTCATTACAAATTTGACGACAATGAAGAAATGGCCGAAGAATACAACATCGAAACTGACGTCCTCGTTCGCCGGGCGTGGCGGCGAAAAGGAACATTAAAGAAACAATCTGACTGGGAAGTGGAAGTTGGCGACCCAGAACCTGGAGCCGCTATTACCGGCACTAATGTTGGCATAGTTGAAGCAAGTAACATGGTAGGTACTGAAAAACGCTAGTGGTTTATTATTTCTTAGAGCAATACCTAGAATGGGGAAAACAATGAGTGTCCAGGACCATTTTCTATCGATTTAGTGGGAAATGATACCTCCCTCGCCCAAGTGCCCAAAAATGTCGAAACTCCATCTTGAAAATACTTGTTTTGGCCCTTTAACACCTCCGCTGGGCACCAATTGGTCCGGGACATATCTGAATGGATGCAGCGTCCAAAGTTTACTGGAAAATGACACACCATACGCGTAGTTTCCAACAAAAAAATCCCCAAAATCGAGTTTCAAACCACATTTTTACACGTTCTCTCCTGAATGTTTGGCTGATAAGGCTGAAAAGTTTTGAAGACCTACTAAAGCTAAAAAGAGGCCCCTGGCCAAAATTTTTAGAAAATGTTTTACTAGCAAAAATGGCGTGGGCAGCGGTTGGATATCGTGAAGCGCCATCTGTCTAACTTGGGGGCAAAGTGGAGATGGACTTATGGCTTGTAAATATAAGCTGATTATTCAAAGAATATCAAACCATAATCTCTAGCTCTTCATGGAGACTAACGCGTTTTGCAACTCCCCAAAGTTGCTGTTTCGTGTGCAAACTTCTCTCGAATTAATTAATTTATTATTGTCCCCAACTTTGCAGCCCTACATTGTGAAGAGGATCACAAAAGGGAACATTGAATGGCGAGTAAGAAATCTACCCTATCCGGTTGAAACATATTCAATTACGGCTGACGCGGAGGCAAACTGCATCGTTATTCGGACGACGAATAAAAAGTATTTTAAGAAGATCCACATACCTGAATTAGAGAGAGTTGGAATTTCTCCTGTACAGAAGAATATCAGTTTTACCCACAACGTTAACGTGTTGATTATCGTCGTAAGTAGTTATGTGCATCATGCATTTTTATCTGTGAATTTCAATCAATAGGTATCAGCAATAAGGCCTTAAATGTTACAGTACAAGAAACCTCCGGAAGTGATTCAAGCCGAACAAAAAGTTCTCGCAGTAGTCAAGTCTCTCAAATCCATAAAAGATTCTGATCAACCGTCCTGCAATCCCAGCTAATTCTGTCACTGCAGCGCATTTCTGTATTTCAAAATTTCTCACTGTGTTCGGCACGATTTCCGTCCTTCGCTCAGCCCCATTTCGTCGCTTCCAAAATTTCTCCCAATTGTTTCGCAACTTACAGGGTCCTTGAGTACTCTTTTGTTATTGTCACTCAATGATTTTATTCTCACATAAATCAATAAAGCACGTGTCCAATTGCCTTTCATGTTTCCTCTTCTTAGAGTACCTCCATACCAGATGTGTGTTCATCCCATCCATATGTGAATAGAAATCGCAAATTTGAATACTGTAAATGAAGTACTTGTAGGTTTTAAAAATGATGCACTTTAGACAGCTGACATATCATAGTGGCTTACGCCGGATTAGGGCTCTCAGGGGCCAAATTGGGTATTTTGTAAATCAGTGAATTATTCCTTTTTACGACGGTTTTCCAATTTACCTATTACATATTCTAGGGAGCTCGAAAAATGGTCACAGTTCGTACATGAGCGAGATTCATCTAGAGTAATGAACCATTGTGAAGTCATTTTCAACATTTCTGTGACTGCCCCAAATTTTTTTTTTTTTTTTTTTTTTTTTTTTTTTTTTAATATAATCTTGTTACTCTTACTGAAATTCAAGTTATTTTAACGAAGAGCCTTTCTTTTAGGTATTATGAGTGAGTTTTATTTCAAAAAGTTGTATTTGTTTTATTGGCATTCCAATTTTTACAAGATTGAAAAATGAAAAAACCTCAATTTTGGGGAAATGTTTATAAAAAAAGTAATTCTTTATTAAGCAGTACCCGGGCGAAAAAGGAAAATTTATGCAACACTCATAACGTAAATTGCAAAAAATGAACTTGGAATTAATTCTCTAATAAACCAAATTTGATTACAATTCATTTAAAAAATGTGATTTTTTGTCATTCTGGTGTTTGGATTTATGAATGTCATTCGTATCTGTATTTATGAGAACTCTGCCCCAGAATGCCTTGCTCAATTATGTCAATACGGCGTGAGTGAGTTATACTAGACTCGTAATCAGCCTTTGAGGACAATTTGCCTGTAGTTATCATGTCACGACCGTGCACGCTTCTAGATTGCAAGCTCCATTATGATCACGATGTCACTCAAGCAATAATAACTTACCAATTACGTCGTAAACCCGCTCTTCGCAGTCAAAAACCGATAACCATCACCATTCGACATCACCTTTCAAAGCCTAATACCAATCGGCTGACCTCATTGTGGTGTTTTAAAAAATACATCCTCTAATTATTTGTCAGAAAATGTACCTCCGAACCAGTAGTTACACTCACTGCAATAACCCAAACGCTACCATTCGTGAAAAAGACAGACTCGGACTTTGAAACTCAGTTCTATGTGTTATAATGCCAACAAAAGTAGGCTTCTCCAACAAGAGACCTCCGTCCATTATCAAACACCTCAAATTATTCCGCTGGGGGTGTTTACCATTAGTGATAGGACCTAACTCGTTTTCTCGAATTTCCACGCCCTTTCTTATAATGTCAGTTGTCGTCGTATTGAATGACATTGTTGGCCAAATAACTTACCATTATACTACCGGTAAGAACCGAGAATACATGGTCGGGCCCTTTACTAAAACTGTGAGCCAAATAGAGGGTTTCTGTATTGTCATGTACGTGCCGTTGCATTTATGTTGGATCTTGAAAAACAGGAATCCATTCGACGAGTCAATTAAGAAACTTATAAAATTGCAGCGGACGGTTGGTCACGTGGAGTACAAACTAAACAGAGCCGTGAAATTATACTTAACAATTGTTGGATCCTTCTCAGCAATTGCCGTTCTCATTTTTCCCTTATTAGACTCGCAAAAAACTACAAAATTACTTGTTATTATCAGGGTTTTTGTCGTATTGAGATTATTGAACCAGCTGCTATCAATCGTTGCATATACTTATTTGGTTTCTTGCGTCGGAATGTGTTTCGTCCACTTGTCATCCTCGCCAATCGTCGGAAAAACTCTTGTAAAAGGTTTCGTTAGGACTTATAGCCATTTGGCCAACCTGTCACAGGAATTCAGTCGGTACTTTGATGCCTTGATATCTTCAACTATGCTCATTGGCTTCCTTCAATTCCTCAATTTAACTAGCACCTTGATGTCCTCGAGCCTCAAGCTTTCATACGAATCGTATCTTGAAAACATGATTGTGTCTTCGTTCATGTTAATTGCAGTGCTGCACATCATTCACGTCTGCCATGTTAGTACCGAACAGGTAAGAACAGAGGAATCAATTTCTATCCCTTAGTTTTTCATGTAAGTACTTTATTAACTCGTTCAAGTAAATGGGATTATTTGCAACATTCATTTGAACCTAAATGCGTCACAATCTTGTTCAAAACCATTTCCCACAATAATTACTTTCATAAGAAACGTTGATAATTTTGTCATAATTGCCACCTATTCTTAGTTATTTCTGGATTGTGCTTTTATTCGGCGAGTGGCAATCGACCTGAACCTATCTGAGTCGTTCAGCGACCAAAATGTCAAAAAATAGTCTCATCGTCCAAATTCTAGTAAAAAAAGTAGCCCAAACCCAAAAAATCTCGGTACCTACCTCCACCGAAAGTGCCAACAAGGTGAGCAAAACTATGATATAATTTGCATTACACTTCACATTGTAAAAAGATATCAGATTTTTTGAAGCCTATTAAGAACTGGACGGCGAACAGACATTTTGGTTTGGAATTTCAACACTGAAAAACTTGAGAGTAGTAGTTCTCGTTGTTCTCCCGTGTTCCTATTAGACTAGAATAACCCTCTAGTATTAGGTCATTATTTCTTGTTCACAAATTAATGATTTAATTGGGCTGAAAAATGTTCCAGGCTGAACATTGCAACGCTATGGTATTCAACCACGTCACCACCATCTCTCTTCAGTCAAATTACAGCGAAGTATGGGTCATTTCAGGTTATATTCATATAGATGGAACCATCTTTTTCTCCAATGTTGAATTCACGAGGTTGCTAGTCCTTGCACTTATGTTTTTTTTTTTTTTTTTTTTTTTTTTAGCCACTCGCAGTGCTTCACTTGTGTACGAAAAAGTCAGTAACCTTCAAGGCATGCAAGATAATCTCCATCAACTACAATCTGGCGTTCAAGGTGACCAACAGAAAGCCCTTAAAAATAAGCTTTTGTACCTAAGAACAGAAAATCTGCTTTGCTTTGATTGCTCAAAACAATCTCTGCTCCTTCCAATTCAAGCTGATTGCCACCTTCATCACCTACATGATAATTGTGTACCAAATCGATTTGACGATGTCCACACAGCTTATTTCCAAGTCAGTTGTCGCCATTGCAGACAACCACACTACTTGACAATAAACTAAAGTAAGTATCTGAGTAAATGTTTGAAAAACTCTTTGAATGAGTTTTTCACCCGCCCGATGTATTTAGGCATTAGTCTAAGTCTTTAGGGGAGGGGGGGGGGTTATTATCATTAATAAGGAAAGATTTTGATAATTACCTTACTTATTCATGGAAAGTTGGAGATGTCGCTGAGTATTTGTTCATCAAGGAGACATTGGACGCAAACAAGCGCCCAGGGTCAAGGTCACTACTCTGCCGTTTCCCGCTCTCGCCAATGTCTCCGTACTGGCCCAAACTGCGCATATGTTAATTAAAACATGAAAGAGAACATTACCGTTGCTTGTTACCATCGGGCCTGCGAGAGGCATTCACAATGGAGCGGGGGGAGGGGGGTTAACGAAAAAGTATCAAAATGACTAGTAGAAGTGAAAGAACATTGTGCCCAGAGCTCCAGAAAATTAGAAAGTCCAACAGTTTGAGCCAAACCTATAATGTTCTCATTTGTCCAAAATGTTCAAAGTACTAGGTAAGAAATGGCTGCAACTAGAACAATACAGACTATTGGTTCCACATTTATTATAATTTCATTTTCTTATGTAATTTACTTTTTATGATAACATTGATGAGCTCTGCACAAATATTCATTGAATAATTTTAAAATTTATATATATATTTTCTTAATTACAGTATTATTTTTTAGCATTTCTACCTCAAGAAAAAATGCGAATAGGGTTTTGCAGACAAGGAGATGCTGCAGGAATGGTTGCAGATTGTGTTTTTATCTAAACTCACCAAAACACAAAAGTAATGTAAGTGTTTTTTTTCTCTGACAGGAAGTTTGTTCTTCTTCTGAAAATAAAGGATTATGCACCTGGGGCAAAACTCCCACACTTACAGAGTGAGCGAGCCTCGGGCCTTTTCTGCAACAATTGTAGGTGTTTTGCATGAAAGGTAGCGTCTGTGTTAGCAAATGCTCAGCATTTTTCTTTGGTAACAGCTTCGACTCTCAGACTTCCTCTGCATGCACTCTTGAAATATGTAATCCTTCTGTTGGAGCAGGTTTCCTGGAAAGATTGATGCGATGAGCAACTCTGCAGCTCTTTGTGAGGTCTCAAATGTCTGGACAGCATCCATTAGGTCCAGGATACCCAAACCTACAACTGTTGGATAGCGTCTCTCACAGCTCATACTTGTCATCACACACTTCAATGACTCTTTGAAAACTGAAACAATTTTGCAAAGGATGTGTATGCAGCGTAGTAATCTTCGTAGCCAACGTGAATCTTTCTCTCTGCACTAACCACTTTTTGGGCCAGTATTCCACTAACGTTCTCAATCCGTTTTGAATCAAATAAGTGTATCAGTAAATAATGTTTGAAGTTTCTTCCTGTTACTACATAAGTGGAGGTATTATTAGTTTGGCATATTACCCATTCAATAAATAATCTATTTTTGAGCTTTTCTTCTTGTTGAAAAACATTTTTATTGATCATGATTATGACCGATTTCATCGTTTCCTCATTTCACCGAACTCATGAGTTCGAATAGCTGCCTACACATGAGCGGTGTCTGGTAAATTTTGAATGAATGGCAATTTTTCGAAGTATAGAAGTCTTTCTTAGTTGATTTATTGAAAAATCAGATACTTCTGACTAGAACAGCGTGAACTAATGGACAAACACTATTATTTGAATAATGTCCCAGATGGTGAGACGCTGTCAATTGAATACACAGAAGATCGCATAATAATCTTCTTGCTGGAGGACTCGATATGGAAGAGCGGCTTTTGAAGCTTGATAGTCATGATCTCCATCGTCGCTACTTATCTCAGAAATTTCTGTTGGATCAGGTGTTTCATGGTTGAGCCATCCTGTTTATACCCCGGTCTCTGAAAACAGGTCATGATTAATATTGGAAACACACGGCGAATAATGTTTTGGTTTATTATTTTTCATTGGAATGGGTATAACAGCTACTACGTATTTGTATGGACCGAATTTTTTTTTTTTTCTCCACAAAGATTCTTTGTTTTTCAAGGTGAGGAGATTCAAAATGTCTGTCCGCCGCTGGTCAAAGAAGTATTTTAAAAACTGCCAAAAATTCTCACATAGGCTCCGCTTGGGCCCATATGTACGGGAAACTAGGCATTCAAGAAGCATTGTCTACCGAATTGTTGACGCTGAAACGATTGAGATGAGTTTTGGAACCATTGCTGCAAACGGAGGAAGGGTATGGGTGGAAATGGGTATCACCAAAACGGCCTTATGAGATATTTAGGGATCTGGACGTATGGGGTTTAATCTTCCGTTAATTTGTGGGCCCCACAATTATTTCCTCACACCGGAAAAGGGTACCAGAGGGGTAGGATTAATATTTTGAAAAAAAAAGTTGCCCGATTTTTTTTTTTTTTACATAGGTAGTACTTAAATAGTATTAAAATTTCTCGGAAACCCGTTCTTGTTTCTTACATAACTTTGAAATTGAGGGATTATGGCGTCAACGGCTGTTCAGTCCCGAAAGTACGAAATTTCGGAGCGTTGCAATTCTCGCCCTCCCTGAAAAAAAAAAAAAAAAAAGTTGGGATCATGGGATTACAATTTGTTGTAACAAGACGATTCGAACAGCTAGCAAAGTAACGGCTTATTACTACTCCCCGACGGTAGTGATACAGTGGCAAAGCATGACAGTAAATATGTATAATAAATCGCTGATGGTGACCTCTAGTTTGACTTGGCCATGCGATGTGGAATGCTTTGGGACACGTAAAACCTGATACCATCAGTAGTAGCCATGAGAAGTGTTCGTTCTATCGTCCGTATTGAATGATATCCCAAGAACGTTTTCCCCAACGTTGTATCCCTCAACCAAATAATGTCACAAAATACAAAGGATACTGTATCCCCTCTCCCTGTACCACTCATCGCCAAACACCTAAAAATCCTACGCTGGGGATGTATGCCGTTAGAGTTCAAAAGAAATTCATTTCACCGCATTTCCATCCCTCTACTCATTTTAACAGTGATCGTCGTGATTTATGTAGTATCGGGTCATTTCTTCGTTTATTTAGGAGAACTGTCATTCGGACAGTTTTCTAATGCTTTGGCAATTACTCAAACATGTATTTTGTGCATTCAATGGCCATTACAATTGTTTTGGATACTTCGAAAGAGATTCGAATTTGATAAATCTGTTAAACGCCTGATCGCTTTACAGCGTGTGCTGGGCATTAAAGACTACAAAATGTTCACCTTTTTGAAAAAATATCTTGCTGTAATACTATCAATGGTCACAATCTTCATACTACATAGACCTATCTACAGAACATTCATCGACCCTAAAGAAATTTCTAGTAGGTACGGGATACTCCATTCCCTTCCTAGCGGTCTCAAAGGTGATTGACATCATTTGGCGGATGCTAACCCTGTGTTTTTTCTCGTACTTAATCTCTTGCGTGAGACTGTGTTTTTCTGAATTGTCGAGGACAATATTTGTTAGGGGAACAGATATTAAGAGATTCGTTCGTATTCATAGTCATTTAGTTGACGTTTTTTCGGAAATTGCTGAATACTTCCAACCCTTTGCTTCAATCACATTATTAACGTGTTTAGTAGGCTATATGCGATTAACTAGAGTAGCACTGTCCCCTCATAACCTTGAAGTTATCGAGAAAGTTGGGTTTGGAACATTCATATTTGTAGCAACTGCACATGTGATCCTCATTTTGGATGTCTGCCATGCCACATCGAAGGAAGTAAGTTGTCATAGTTGTTCAGTTGCACTGTCAGTTTACGCAATTAGAAAAAGTGTTGTAGCTCTGGACATTTTTTATGTTTATTTATTTTGATCTGCTGAATACAAATCTGCGACTGAAACATTTTTCCTAAAACATTAATTATTTCCTGCAAAATAAAAAATTCATGAGAGACTTGTCTTGGTAGGTATCGACTTATTTTTGAAATATTTCCATAGCAAGATATAATCACGAGAAACGAAAACAAATTTAAAAATTATTAAGAGTACTATTTTTATGTATGGAACAAAGCGTCTGAAATAAACTATCAAAAAACCAAGTCATGCTTTGGGAGGGGTGGGCGCTGTTTAGTGGAGCTGGGTTTGGGTGAAAATGTATTTTGATAATGGGTATTGGAGATTTTTGAGGACTCCGTGTGGGGTGTAATTTACTCCTAAATTTCGGGTTAGGTCCTGAACGGCATGGACAGAAGGAACTACCTGCCCAAATAACACCATACCATAGGTGCAAACGCCAATGCCATGCCAATGCTCATGCTCGTCCCTATACTGTGATCAGTGTCTTGACTGGACAAGGGGTATTTATCCTCAATAGTCGTCCCAATAGGTTTGGTGATGTTTTGAAAAGAAGGGGCAAACATATCAATGGTATTTCTCACTTGTACGAGCAGTCGTTTTTTGTAGATCTGGCAACACTAATGAAGACAACCATCAATATGCTAAAATTCCAAAAGGAGGCTGATAAACTTACCAAATCATGTATAGAAAGTTATACGCATAAATCGTTCGTCAGAGTCGAGTCTCACCATCCTGAATGAAATCTTGCTTGTTACAGGCCCAAAGTTGCACCAAGGTTCTAATCGAAGACATATTAAACAAAAAGCAGAGCCATACAAATTTCAGCAACGTGAGTTTTCGTCTGATCGGTAAATTGGTTTTAGCGCATTTTGGTTTCGGTTTCTCTGAATAGTAATGCTATTTTCATGCCTATGATCAATCCCAAAAAATTAACATGTTTTGTTTAATGTTCTCCAGATTGAAAGCCAAAATGTCCGCCGTTTTCCCATTAGGCAATGGGAATTTTCCTAATAATCTAAAATTGTGTTCAGTGACTCCGTGCAGGCTTTGATGATTGATAATCATTCTGTCCGATCGCTCAAAGCGTGGCAGGGTATGAATGAAAATGGATTTTTGAGAATTTGGGAATCTTGGCGAGTAGGAGTATCATATTCCATGCATTCCACTTAATTGTGGACGCTGAATTGATTGAGATGGGTTTCAGATCAATTGTCAAGTTGCTAGAATAATAAATCATATCTTGGAATAACTACTGAGTTTTGTATTGCACACGGGGCTAGTTGAAGTAATTATCTTGCTTCGATATTTTTCTCAGTCATGAATGTTTTCCACTCATTTTGGAATTGAATACAAAGTATGGCAGGAATGTAACGTGTTTTTGAGAAAAAATCATAACTTTTTTAGTTGTGCAACACTACCAGCTGTCTGTCAGCAACTTAAATGTGAACCGGTATTCTATTTCAGCCTTATGCGATGCTTCATGCATGCTTCAAAAATACTGTGGCATTCAAAATATTCAAGAGTTTGACTGTTGACTACAACCTCGGATTCCAGGTAGAAAATCCTCTGTTTTGTTCTCAAATTTTGGTAGAGATGGGTTACAATGATTTATCTTCTGGTGAATTCGATCGTAATGTTCACCAGATGATCACCACTTACATCACATACACCATAGTTATGTATCAAATCGACGCTTCGTCACCTCAGACGTCTTTGACAACAACTGATATGATCCAGTCAATGCTCAACAAGACTGCATAATCATGTTTATCATACATATCTTGTCACGAAGCACACAAAGTGGAAAGCTTTGCGCTAATTTGCAATGATAAATTGCAGTGGATATTTTTTAACATCCAGGAATGCCATAAACATTGAAACAAGAAAAAAATGGTTGAGATCTATGAACAAATGGCGCAGTACAAAAAAGTTGTACTGTTTACCTGTATACCTGTTTTGTACCTTTGCAGCTAGGTTTAAGCGTTGAAGCATTAAATACCCCAATCTTGAGTACAGTTGTACCAGCTGTACAGTTGTACAGTTGAAAGGATGAAAGTATTGTTAGAGTTTCTTAGTAATATGTTGTTTTTTGTAGTACTCCGGTGTTCAATATATTCCTTTTTTATTGAATTATCACTTATTCAGAGTTTTCCCTTGATCATTCACAGATAACAGAGTTATTCACCAAGGTTACGGTACTTTTATTCAAATTGCAAGCGTTTTGGTTGGTTATTCCTTGAATAATCAACCTAAGGTCAACCTCTCCGATTCGGCTCAAAAAAAATTTATGGACGTTTCATGATGTCTACATCAAAAACGCTGCAAATTCTTACACAGGGGTTGGTTATTCCTCGGACCAGGCGCATGGAAACTGTTTTAAAAACTTTGGGGAAATGGAGAAGACGGTGGGTGCGGCGGGTCCCAGACTCATTCCAATCGATTCAGGATCCAAAATTTAGTGGAAAATGATACCCCGCACGCCCAGGTACCGGAAATCTCGAAAACGCATATTCAAAATTGGTAATATATACCCAATTTGACCCATAACTTCTTCCAGAGGGTGCCAATCGTTCCGGGATCCACTTCATTGAAATTAGCGTCCAAAATTTAGCGGAAAATGATACCCCACACGCCTAGGTTCCAGAAATCTCAAAAACACATATTCAAAATGGGTAATATATACCCAATTTGACCCATAACTTTTTCCAGTGGGTGCCGATCGTTCTGGGACCCATTTCATTGGATTCAGCGTCCAAAATTTAGTGGAAAATGATACCCCACTCGCCTAGATCACCCAAAATCTCGAAAATCCATTTTTCAAAAAACACATTTTGACCCCTACCCCGCCCAAATTTGGTCCGATCGGGCTGAAAAGCTTGGAGGACCGTCCTAGGCCGGGAACAGATCCCTGACCCAAATTTCAGATTTATAGAAAATTTTCTACTACCAAAAACGGCGTGGACGGCGGACGGCGTACGGCGTACGGCGTACGGCGGACGGACATTGACCTTTTTTGATCAGGACATCATGAAACGTCCAGAAAAAAATTTTGAGCCGAATCGGAGAGTTTGACCATTTGCATGAAAACATAGGTTGATTATTCAAGGAATAACCAACCAAAAACGCTGCAAATTCTTACACGGGGGTTGGTTATTCCTCGGACCAGGCGCATGGAGACTCATTTCTTCAACATGGTGGAAATGGGGAAAACGGTGGGTGCGGCGGGTTCCCCATTCCAATCGATTTAGGATCCAAAATTTAGTAGAAAATGATACCCCACACGCCCAGGTACCGGAAATCTCGAAAACGCATATTCAAAATGGGTAATATATACCCAATTTGACCCATAACTTCTTCCAGAGGGTGCCAATCGTTCCGGGACCCACTTCATTGAAATTAGCGTCCAAGATTTAGCGGAAAATGATACCCCACACGCCTAGGTTCCAGAAATCTCAAAAACACATATTCAAAATGGGTAATATATACCCAATTTGACCCATAACTTCTTCCAGAGGGTGCCGATCGTTTTGGGACCCATTTCATTGGATTCAGCGTCCAAAATTTAGTGGAAAATGATACCCCACTCGCCTAAATCGCCCAAAATCTCGAAAATCCATTTTTCAAAAAACACATTTTGACCCCTACCCCACCCAAATTTGGTCCGATCGGGCTGAAAAGCTTGGAGGACTGTCCTAGGCCGGGAACAGACCCCTGACCCAAATTTCAGATTTTTAGAAAATTTTCTACTACCAAAAACGGCGTGGACGGCGGACGGCGTACGGCGGACGGACATTGACCTTTTTTGATCAGGACATCATGAAACGTCCAGAAAAAAATTTTGAGCCGAATCGGAGAGGTTGACCATTTGCATGAAAACATAGGTTGATTATTCAAGGAATAACCAACCAAAAGGTCAATGTCCGTCCGCCGTCCACGCCGACTTTGGAAGTAGATACAACCGGAATCACGTTTGAAACCTCATTGTCAAATTTCGGAACGTAAATACAACTTACACAAATTTGAGACCGATTACCAAGAGCAAATCGAATCGAAAAATTGAAAACAACAGTGTTCAAGGAGAAATCCACTAAAAGCAGTCTTATCACAACAATACGTGAAAATTTCCCTACTTTCAACAAATGATTTAAAGTACATACACTGAAATTCCCTCCTAATGAGAATATACACGGACATTTCGATTTGTACGAAGATATATTATCATTTTATTGATTTTGCCGTTTCAGTTACCTTCCCTCTGCGTGTGATTGTTCCGTTTGATCTGCGGCCTGCCTTAATAGCTGAACATTAGAGAAATATCTGATAACGAAAAAATACCCGGGTAATCGATGTGACACGCAACAGTCATTATCCCTGTATCAATGCAGACACTCAACAGAAGTGCCGTGGCGAGAGTATTCCATTTTTGCCAGCTAATTTCCTCTTTCAAGTCTTTTCTACTTAATATGCCTTGCGCATTTAAGAACAAGTCTTCTCCTCAACTACCCGTAATCATCAAACACTTGAAGATTTTCCGTTGGGGCTCCACACCTTTGGAGTTTGAGCCCAACTCATTTCACAGGAAATCCAAGACTCTGCTTCTGATTAATACATTGGGTTGTATTGTCATACTCTATCAAAGCTTCTACCTGTTGATGGTGGCATCACCATTAGGACCATTTTCAACTGTAATGGAAATCACCCAATTCGCACTTCTGTCCCTGAATCTTCCCATGCATAATTTGTGGATACTTTGGCACAGATTTCAATTTGATATAACTATAAAAAAGCTAATGGCGTTACAACGAGTTTTGGGCGCAGAGGAATACCAAGTTTTCAAACCCGTTAAACTTTACATGATCTTAACTACAATCGGGGCTGGAATTTACATTATTTACATTATCATCTACATACAATTTGTATATCCACTAGAGCTGTCATTGGGTAGTCAATTATATCTATGGTCCGTGATTCTCGCAATGGCTATTTCTATTATTATACGAACACTAACCCAATGCTTCTTTATATACTTGATTTGTTGCGTAAAAGCTTGTTTTTTCTCTTTGTCGAAAATGGTTTTGATTGGCAAAGTGGATGTCAAAAGGTTCGTTCGTATTTACAGCCACTTGGTCGACGTGTCTTCCGATATCAGCATTTACATCGATCCTATAGCAACGACTATCTTACTTTTCACTTTTATTGATCTTATCAAAATTACTGGTGCATTACTCTCTTTACGTCAGTTTATTGAGAGTGATAAGGTGGCTCTTTTCTTGCGGCTTATTTTGAATGCAACTAACGTGGCCAACATCATTCAAGTCTGCCACAAAACCGCTGATGAGGTACATTCAATTTTTTCCGAAGTTAGCTACTCTTTTCAATCATAATAACTATACTCTGATGAATTGTTCATTTTCAAAATCATATCATCAATCAATCAATCATAATGCGTCGATGATAATAATATATCTTCATAGTCATTTGAATAATTTCATTCTGCACGAATGTAGCTAAAACCCAAAGATTCTGAATCTTCAGAAGAAACAAAAGGATTCAAGTTCAATTGTTGCGTCACTTATATTTTATGTGAGCTGAGCTATGAGTCAGTGCTACAACTTTGGGGTTGAATGGGTTGACTAAACCAGCACATAAGTCAGACAAGTAACATCGCAGTAGACAGGCAAGGTTATTGCAGTCAAAACAGTATACCATTCAAGCATCATGTAAAATTGTAGTCCTCCCATTTTCTTGTATTTTATATATAATACACCCGTGCTCTCGAACAAGTGTTTCCTCGTACGTTTTACAGAGTCCTTCTAAATTAATAGCAACAAAAAAAAAAAAAAAATCTGCAAATTCTTACCCACGAGTTGTTATTCCTCGAACCAGGCGCATGGAGACTGATATGAACCTCAGACCAGGCAAGATTCACTTTTTCAACATGGGGAAATGGGGGAACAGTGGGTGTGGCGGGTCCCGGACCCATTGCAATCGATTCAGGGTCCAAAATTTAGTGGAAAATAATACCCCACACTCCTAGGTATCAGAAATCTTGAAAACATATGTACAAAATGGGTAGATACATACCCATTTTGACCCATAACATCTTCCGGTGGGTGCCAATCGTTCTGGGACTTCATTGGATTCAGCGTCCAAAATTTAGTGGAAAATTGTACCCCACACGCCTAGGTACCTACCAGAAATCTTGAAAACACACCCAATTCAAAATGGGTAGATAGATACCCATTTTGACTCATAACATCGTCCGGTGGGTGTCAATCGTTCTGGAACACATTCCATTGGATTCAGCGACCAAAATTAAGTGGAAAATGATGCCCCACTCGCCTAGATCGCCCAAAATCTCGAAAATCCATTTTTCAAAAAACAAATTTTGACCCCTACCCCGCCCAAATTTGGTCCGATCTAGCTGAAAAGTTTCGAGGACCGTCCCAGGCCGGGAACGGACCTTTGACCCAAATTTCAGATTTTTATACAATTTTCTACTACCAAAAACGGCGCGGACGGCGGACGGACATTGACCTTTTTGGTTGGTTATTCCTTGAATAATCAACCTATGTTTGATCTAGTCACCATGAAACGTCTAGAAAAAAATTTTGAGCCGAATCGGAGAGGTTGACCTTTTGCATGAAAACATAGGTTGATTATTCAAGGAATAACCAACCAAAAGAATGTGTCGATTTAGGCCTAAGTAGGCCGTTTTCAGTGCGATTAAAGAACATTCGTCAAACGTTGTTTTTAAAATATAATTTGATGTTTCAGGATTTCAGCGTGGCAGGGCCAGGCTACGGCTCGCGTGCTTCTTCCTGTTTGGTCGGATGACCATTAAATCATGACCCTTCAGGTCCTTTTAGGCTTTTGGTTGGTTATCCCTTGAATAATCAACCTATGTTTTCATAATAATGGTCAACCTCTCCGATTTGGCTCAAAATTTTTTTCTGGACGTTTCATGATGTCCTGATCAAAAAAATCTGCAAATTCTTACACACGAGTTGGTTATTCCTCGAATGGGGGAAACAGTGGGTGTGGCGGGTCCCAGACCCATTCCAATCGATTCAGGGTCCAAAATTTAGTGGAATATGATACCCCACAAGCCTAGGCACCGGAAATCCTGACACATACAAAATGGGTGGATACATACCCATTTTGACCCATAACTTCTTCCGGTGGTTGCCAATCGTTCTGGGACACACATCATTGAATTCAGCGTCCAAAATTTAGTGGAAAACTATACCCCACACGCCTAGGTAGCAGAAATCCCGAAAACACATTCAAAATGGGTAATAAATACCCAATTTGACCCACAACTTCTTCCAGTGGGTGTCGATCGTTCTGGGACCCATTTAATTGGATTCAGTGTCCAAAATTCAGTGGAAAACCATACCCCACACGCCTAAGTAGCAGAAATCCCGAAAAAACATATTCAAAATGGGTAACAAATACCCAATTTGACCCATTACTTCTCTTGAACTTTCTTGGTGAGAAAATGGGAATTATAACTCGCGGATCACAATTTGACAATATATTTTCGTACTCACTATCTTACAACTCTAGAAGAAGGAGTGACTTGAGACTTAAATGAACAGAGCTGCAAACCCTCATGACCACTAACAGTCTAAGGAGAGCAATATGTAGTTCGTACCTACATGGAATGTATAAGATATCCATCAACTTTCTCCAGTGGGTGCCAATCGTTCTGGGACCCGTTTCATTGGATTCAGCGTCCAAAATTTAGTGGAAAATGACTCCCTACTCGTCTAGATCGCCCAAAATCTCGAAAATCCATTTTTCAAAAAACACATTTTGACCCCTACCCCCCCCAAATTTGGTCCGATCGGGCTGAAAAGTTTCGAGGACCCGTCTCGGCTGGGAACAGACACCTGACCCAAATTTCAGATTTTTAGAAAATTGTCTACTACCAAAAAGGGCGCGGACGATGGACGGCGTACGGCGTACGGCGGACGGACATTGACCTTTTTTGATCAGGACATCATGAAACGTCCAGAAAAAAATTTTGAGCCAAATCGGAGAGGTTGACCATTATCATGAAAACATAGGTTGATTATTCGAGGAATAACCAACCAAAAGGTCAATGTCCGTCCGCCGTACGCCGTCCATCGTCGGCGCCGTTTTTGGTAGTAGAAAATTTTCTAAAAATCTGAAATTTGGGTCAGGGGTCTGTTCCCAGCCGAGATGGGTCCTCGAAACTTTTCAGCCCGATCGGACCAAATTTGGAGGGGGTAGGGGTCAAAATGTGTTTTTCGAAAAATGGATTTTCGAGATTTTGGGTGATTTAGGCGAGTGGGGTGTCATTTTCCACTAAATTTTAGACACTGAATCCAATAAAATGGGTCCCAGAACAATTGGCACCCACTGGAAGAAGTTATGGGTCAAATTGGGTATTTATTACCCAATTTGATTATGTTCTTTCGGGATTTCTGCTACCTAGGCGTGTGGGGTATCATTTTCCACTAAATTTTGGACGCTGAATTCAATGATGTGTGTCCCAGAACGATTGGCACCCACCGGAAGAAGTTATGGGCCAAAATGGGTATGTGTCCACCCATTTTGTATGTGTCAGGATTTTTTATGCCTAGGCGTGTGGGGTATCATATTCCACTAAATTTTGGACCCTGAATCGATTGGAATGGGTCTGGGACCCGCCACACCCACCGTTTCCCCCATTCGAGGAATAACCAACCCGTGTGTAAGAATTTGCAGATTTTTATTCTGAACTCGGTGAAATCAGGTTAGGTAGGATGTCTACAGTTTTAGGGATCACGTTGTACAAGTGTTGAATATCGGATCTGTTTCAGGCTAATAGATGCTCCAGGGCTTTAACCAACTACATCATGTACGGCAAGCACGATCCATATCATAAAGATGTGAGTAAAAGAAATATAAAATAGTGGGAAAATGGTTGTGTGGGTGAAACCAACTGCGTTGGAACTTGAAGGTGCATTTGAATTGAGGTTTACCCAGGTCTCCAAAAGTCTCAAAAACCTATTTTCAAAGAAACAGAAAGATCTTCAAGCTTTTCTCAATGAACCAATCGACTTATTTTAGTTCTAAACAAATTATCTATGTTCATGATATTTTGTTCATAGAGGCCATCTTGGTAAAGGCCTAAATTTAAACATTTAAAATTAAAATTAAATTTTAAATTTCACCTTTGAAATGTTTAGGAAAATTAGGTACTTACAAACTGAATATAGGCATGTTTCTAATGACTGATTCCACTTTCCATTTGTACATGCTTGGGTGAATAAAAGAAACCTTCTCCATGAACCAATTCGAATCCCGATGCTGTTGTTTAAAGGCCTCATTAGAAAATTTATATAGGCCTCCGCCTTATAAACCGTAGAACCTTCTTCCATTCCCCATTAGTTGGCTAGACAAAGACGTCTTCACGTCGAAAGCGCTCGCCCCCCACACCAAACTTGCTAGGTAAGACAGTCCGTCGGACTCTCTTCCTTATATACTCATTAGAAAACCCTCTTCGTTAATATTTTATTGTGAGAACTGATTTCACAGGAACCTAAAAGTGTGGACCGAGAGTGATTGTTCATATCAGAACGAAATTTTGGTAAATTTACATGTATAATATACAATAAGATATATAAACATATGCAATTCAGTATACAATTATTTGTCTTAGCCACTTCTTTCAAAAAACCAACCTAGTAAAGTTGATCAAAATTAAGGAAAATCTTGATGAATGTACAGTGAGTCCCCAAAACCCCTGTGGCCCACTCACAAGCGGTCACCCATCCAAGAGGGGATCACGTCCAATGCCAATCAAACGATTCGCGAGTCTGTGCGAAATTTCTTGAGGCATTTTAATGACTTCTTTGGCCTGGGTATTTTGAAATTAGAACCCATCAACTTTGAGACATAAACCTCAATGAACTCATCATTATCATAAATATGTCTCGACCTGTGGAATGTCGGATATTTTTTTCCCTTCTGGGCTGTGGGTTGTTTTGCAACGTTTTTCTGTTTCAGCCGTATGCAGCTTTACACTTGTTCGCGAAGAAGACCGTTAGATTCAGATTATGTAAAAGTCTAACTATTAACTACCACCTCGTCGTCAAGGTACGTCAAGAGTTCATCAAGATTGTTCTCGTCGACGTTCGGCTGCTACTTTTTTGCTCGTGTGTCTCTGATTCACGTTGTAGACATGTAATACTCTTCTCATGATTTTTAGATGATGTCACTGTACCTCACCTACACGATTGTTATGTTCCAAACTGACATCTCCCCTCCTCCGTCTTCTGACTCAATCTCCGCTAATGCTACAGACTTTCCACCCAAGTAATTTTGTTCGGAGAAAAATATAAGTTATTGTCAGGATTTCAGCATACCAGTACAAAACTATTTTGATTTACCTCCATCATTCCTTCCGTCCAGAATCGTAATAAGATGTGGATGCGCACAGACAGCTTCTATTCAGTATCAGTACACAGCCATTGAACGAGAATGAGAAAAGGGCAAATCCAAGCCGTCAATATTGGTAAATTATCAGCTGACTTATATACTAATAATAGTTCGCGTAGTGATTGTTCGAAAGTCTTAAAGAGTTCTCAGAAGATATTCCAGTGTTAATTCTAAAGATCGTTTCATTAAAAGATCGTCGGTAGTTTGTAGTCTGCTGAATTTCAGATGCCCAGGATGCAGGAAGCAGGAAGGTTGTGGGTTGCATAGGGAGATGTTACTGCATTGCTAGATGACGTAGATTCATGTGCCTCTTGTCTTCTCATCTACTTTGATTCAAACATACTCTAGGGCTGGGTCAGAATGCGAGGAATCTCAGGGTTTTATTCCGACAGTTATTAATCCAGAAAACTTGATCATCCATCCAGGATTTTGTGCAATAGATTTTGTACAATAGTGGTAGCTATTTAGTACAAACATCTGGGAACAATTCCACCATTAGTTTGCCAAGTCCCTCTAGACCTCAGGGCAATCACTGTTACAGCAGTGTTTCTCAAAATGTATGTTCGCTGTTTCCAACGGTTTGCTGACATTTCCAACTGGTTGGTGATAGAGACAGATGCAGTCGCTGCATTGGGCGGCAACTGCGGTAAAATGGTGTTTTGATGTTCACATGAATGCGGCAAGTGCGTTGTGCGGCTGGGATCCTGCCAAATACCGATTGGAAGCCACTTGAGAGCAGTGTTGAGGTTGCGTGTGCGTACTGCCCTACCATCAACCAGAACCAGTTGTAAATGGTTTCAAATGATCAGCAAACAATTGAAGCCTCACACTTATTGAACGCACCATAGTCTGCAGTTGTCCCCAGACATTCATAAGCAATTTGCTGTAAGATGTTCGTAATTCTTTCCTCAATTGAAATAAAATTATTCTACCCTTGAGACCCTAGTGGCACTAGGATGTGAGTGCTTACACCATTTCCAATGTCCTCCTAATTAATGTCAGTAAAGTGTGAGAGTGATCAAAACTAATAAAAATAAAATATTGAAATCTATAAAATACGTAATTGAAGCGTTTGAGGTGAGTTTATCAGTACTTCAACTATATTCCATGAAACCCACTAGATGTTATCAATAGTTGTAGTTAATAACCTTGGGGTGTAAGAGTTCCATAATATTTCGTGTGAAGTATGTCTACTTCAACACAGAATTATTTTAACAAGAGCGGAAACTGCGGAATCCAGTGAAGAAGAACAACTGGACTCACGAATGAAACCTGTATATTATATTTGTGACAAACTTCAGAACGCACATACAACTTACACAAAATTGAGACCGATTAACAAGAGCAACAACAAGGTTCAAGGAGAAATCCACTAAAAGCAGTCTTGTCACACACAACAATGTGATAATTTACCTACTTTCAACAAATAATTTCAAGTACACTAAAATTCCCTCCCAAATGCGAATATATAGGGACATTTCGATTTGTACGAAGATATATTATCATTTTATTGATTTTGTCATTCCAGTTACCATCCCTCTGCGTGTGATTGTTCCGGTTGGTCTGCGGCCTGCCTTAATAGCTGAACATTGGAGAAATATCTGATAACGAAAAAATACCCGGGTAATCGATGTGACACGCAACAGTTATTATCCCTGTATCAATGCAGACACTCAACAGAAGTGTCCGTGGCGAGAGTATTCCATTTTTGCCAGCTAATTTCCTCTTTCAAGTCTTTTCTACTTAATATACGGAATATGCCTTACGCATTTAAGAACAAGTCATCTCCTCAACTACCAGTAATCATCAAACACTTGAAGATTTTCCGTTGGGGCTCCACACCTTTGGAGTTTGAGCCCAACTCATTTCACAGGAAATCCAAGACTCTGCTTCTGATTAATACATTGGGTTGTATTGTCATACTCTATCAAAGCTTCTACCTGTGGTTGGTGGCAACACCATTAGGACCATTTACAACTGTAATGGAAATCACCCAATTCGCACTTCTGTCCCTGAATCTTCCCGTGCATAATTTGTGGATACTTTGGCACAGATTTCAATTTGACATAACTATAAAAAAGCTAATGGCGTTACAACGAGTTTTGGGCGCAGAGGAATACCAAGTTTTCAAACCCGTTAAACTTTACATAATCACAACTGCAATCGGGGCTGGAATTTACATTACCATCTACATACAATTTGTGTATCCACTAGAGCTGTCATTGGGTATTCAATTATTTCTATGGTCCGTGATTCTCGCAATGGCTATTTCTATTATTATACGAACACTAACCCAATGCTTCTTTATGTACTTGATTTGTTGCGTAAAAGCTTGTTTTTTCTCTTTGTCGAAAATGGTTTTGATTGGCAAAGTGGATGTCAAAAGGTTCGTTCGTATTTACAGCCACTTGGTCGACGTGTCTTCCGAAATCAGCATTTACATCGATCCTATAGCAACGACTATCTTACTTTTCACTTTTATTAATCTTATTAAGATTACTGGTGCAGTACTCTCTTTACGTCAGTTTATTGAGAGTGACAAGGTCGGCCTTTTCTTGGGACTTATTTTGAATGCAACTAACGTGGCCAACATCATTCAAGTCTGCCACAGAACTACTGACGAGGTACCACATTTCAATCTTTTCAATCATAATAACTCTACTCTGATCAATAATTGTGCATTTTGGTCAACCAGCAAGCTCAAATCAATCAAAATGCGTCGATGACAATAATATATCTTCATATTCATTTGATTAATTTCATTCTGCACGAATGTAGCTAAACGCAATGATTCAGAGGATTCTGGGTTTGCTAAGTTGCGTTATTCCCTAATGCTAACGACATGTAATATTGCTTTTATCAACAGCTCCGTAACCGCATCGTATGCCCAAGTAACTGTAATTTTGGTTTATGCAAAAGTTGCAAAATAGACGTCTCCACCTCTGCAATTGTGGCTGATGTTGATTGGTATGATCAAGAGGAGCAACGAAGATGAGTCTCAAAACCACGTAAAATCTGTAAGGTGGTAACAAGTAGATGATCTACCAGTGGTCTTGTTCCAATTATAGCCTGGGAGAGGTAATCAAATGTATTAGTGCAGCGTCAGCCTTTTTTGTTTGGTATAACCTTGAATAACCAACCAATGTTTTCATGCAAAAAGTCAATCTCAATGATTCGGCCCAAAATTTTTTTCTGAACGTTTCATCATGTCTAGAACAAAAAATCTGCAAATTCTTACACACGGGTTGGTTATTACTCGAATGGGGGAAACAATGGGTGTGGCGGGTCCCAGACCCATTCCAATCGATTCAGGGTCCAAAATTTAGTGGAATATGATACCCCACACGCCTAGGCACCTGAAATCCTGACACATACAAAATGGGTGGATACATGATTATTCGAGGAATAACCAACCAAATGTACCATTGTCCGCCGTACACCGTCCACCCCTGTGAAAGAATTTGCAGTGTTTTTTAGAGCCTTAACTCACTTTTCGTTAGTGCTCTTCGCAACTATTGATGTATTATTGGTTGTGAAGGTACCTATTAGTATTTGGGGGGCGCTGAGTATGGGGGTTGTGGGTTTCGCCCATACATTACTTCCTGACGACCTGGTGAATTCATAAGAAGTAGCGTTGTTTCCGTAAGAAGGGAAAATGCGTCACTTATATTTTATGTGAACTGGGCTATGAGACAGTGCTGCAACTTTGGGATTGAATGGGTTAACTAAACCAGCACATAAGTCAAACAAGTAACATCGCAGTAGACAGGCAAGATTATTGGAGTCAAAACAGTGCACCATCAAAACATCCTGTAAAAATGTAGACCTCGTCAGTCCCCGTTTTCTTGTATTAAAAATATAATAGTGTCGATTTAGACCTAGTAGGCCGTTTCAGTTTAATCACAAAACGTTCGTAACATCGTTTTTAAAATTTTTGATTTTTTGAGATTTCTCGGACTTTCTATTTCGGGGCCAATGACTGGTCGCGAATAGAGCATGCCTCTTCCTGTTTGGCCTCGGATGACCTTTAAATCATGATCGCGGACCTTTTAAGCTTTTTATTCTGAACTCGGTGAAACCAGGTTAGGTAGGATGCCTATTAACTTCTTCAGTCGGTGTATTGAATACTTTTCATCCAACTTCTACAGTTTCAGGGATCACGTCGAGCAAGTGCTGAATATCGGATCTGTTTCAGGCTAATAGATGCTCCAGGGCTTTAACCAACTACATCATGTACGGCAAGCACGATCCATATCATAAAGATGTGAGTGAAAGAAATATAAAATAGTGGGAAAATGGTTGTGTGGGTGAAACTAACTGCGTTGGAACTTGAAGGTGCATTTGAATTGAGGTTTACCCAGGTCACCAAAAGTCTCAAAAACCTATTTCCAAGAAACAGAAAGATCTTCAAGCTTTTTTCAATGAACCAATCGACTTATTTTAGTTCTAAACAAATTTTCTCTATAGAGGCCATCTTGGGACAGGGCTACATTTAACCATTTGAAATTAAAAATTAAATTTTAAATTTCACTTTTGAAATGTTTAAGAAAATTAGGTACTTACAGCCTGAATATAAGCATGTTAATAGTTACCAATTCCACTTTCCACTTGTACATGCCATCGCCATTGGATGAATAAAAGAAACCTTCTCCATGAACCAATTCGACTCCCGACGCTGTTGTCCAAAGGCCTCATTAGAAAACCCTCTTCGATTATCTCTTATTGTGAGAACTGATTTCACAGGAACCATGAAGTGAGGACCGAGAGTGATTGTTCATATCAGAACGAAATTTTGGTAAATTTACATGTATAATATACAATAAGATATATAAACATATGCAATTCAGTATAAAATTATTTGTCTTAGCCACTTCTTTCAAAAAACCAACCTAGTAAAGTTGATCAAAATTAAGGAAAATCTTGATGAATGTACAGTGAGCCCCCAAAACCCCTGTGGCCCACTTACAAGCGGTCACCCATACAAGTATGGATCACGCCCGATGCATGTTCAGAGATCTAACGACACGCATCGAGGACCCTAACGGAGTCCATGCAAATTTTCAGATTTTTTGAAGCATTTAATTGATTTTATTTAATTTTGATATTAGAACCTATTAACTTCAAGACACCAACCTCAAACTTGTCATGACAAAAATATGTCTCCACCTTGGCACTGTCGTGTAGGTATTTATATTCTCCTACTGGGCCGTGAGTTGGATTGCAACGTTTTTCTGTTTCAGCCGTATGCAGCTTTACACTTGTTTGCGAAGAAGACGGTTAGATTCAGATTATGTAAAAGTCTAACTATTAACTACCACCTCGTCGTCAAGGTGCGTCAAGAGTTCATCAAGATTGTTCTTGTCGACGTTCGGCTGCTACTTTTTTGCTCTTGTGTCTCTTTATTCACGTTGTAGACATGTAATATTCTTCTCATGATTTTTAGATGATGTCATTGTACCTCACCTACACGATTGTTATGTTCCAAACCGACATCTCCGCTACATCACCCTCTGACTTAATTTCCGCTAACGCTACAGAGTTTCCACCCAAGTAATTTTGTTTGGATCCAGATTTTTGTGTCGCCTATTTTGGGGGATTGGTAGGCCAAAATGAGTACTTTTATGGTACCTTATTACGTAGTATTGTACAGTTGAGACTTTCGTATTTCATGCGTACACCTTTCACTTGTTTCCAATTGCTGGGTGTAGTGGAAGATAGTACATACCTACAAACTTCTGGGAACAACTGCACCATTAGTTCGCCATAATCCGCTAGACCTCAGGCCAGCCGCATTGCTTCCATATAAGCAGCCCTGATTTCACTGTGCAGTGTTTCTCAAAAGGTATGTTTGCGGTTTCCTACGGTTCGCTGATGGTTTGAAACCACAACTGGTTGGTATATGGGACAGTGTGCATGGTGGTTCACAGAGATACAGTTGCTACTTTTGTGCGTAGGGTGGCAACTGCGGTAAAATGGTGGTTTGATGTTCACATGAATGCGGCAAGTGCGTTGTGCGGCCGGGATCCTGCCAAATACCGATTGGTAGCCACTTGAAAGCAGTGTTGAGGTTGCGTGTGCATACTGTCCCAATCACCAACCAGAACCAGTTGTAAAATGGTTTCAAACGGTCAGCAAACCATTGGAAATTGTTACAGCGAATATTCCTTTTGTGAACAATGGTGTAGTCTGCAGTTGTCCCCAGACATTCATAAGCTGTTCCAGGATTTGTTTGAGAGCCAGAAGTTAAAAGGGTATGCATTGTTTGTTTATATTTCACTCTATTGTTTTGCCCTCTGTTGTTGGTTGCTTGAAAGGTTAAGGCGCCTCAAGTCACCAAAAGGTTTGCCATGGAATAAAGGGAATCACTTTGTTCCATGGTGTTTGCAATCATGAGCAAGGTAATCCGGCTGCGTAAACAGCCCGAGCCGAGCACAGTTCGCGAACATTCTGAAGCGCTCAAGCTTGCTCCATAACTTGTCGGTGTGTCCTTTCAAAAATGATGAGAAAGAAGCAGCACAAAAATAGCAAGCTTGGACAACGCGGGTGCCATGTTCGTCTTTGTACAATTTTGTAGGAGCTTGGTCAAATGTTCGAGAACCACTGCTAGTTTTTTTTTTAGCAGAAATGTTCTGAACGTTTTCGAACATTCGCGAACAATGCTCGGTTGGTGTAAAAGCGTGGTATTGTTTTTGTTTCCTGCTACAAAGTGGATAGCTGTTTTCTAAATTGTTCCATTGCTAGCCAATTGTCTATTCCACATAATTTTGTACACTAATGTGAAATCATCAAGTTCAACTTCCCTGCTTCCTGACATTTAGGCAGTTGTAAAGGAACTTGATTGTGAGTGCTCCTACCATTTTTTGACCAAATTTTATAATAGGTATCAAAGGTTATCTAACTGTAGTTCCAATAATTTTTGTACTGATCCTTATTTGCTAATTTCGAACAAAACAAAACAAAAATTCATGGTGTACTGGATTTTCAAGTATCTCTACTTCAATGAAATGTGCAATGCTGTAACTTGCATGTAGCTTCCGCTCTCGCTTTATTAAAATTTGAGAACAGTTGCAAAAATCTTGACGATAGTTCCAAAAAAAAGTTATTTGGCGATCAACAACCTGGATATATACTGGCTATTTGCGTGTAACTCATGGTAGAATGCTACTATAATAACCCAGTGTAATTTCTTTGAGCTAAAAGCTTGCTAAGAAGTGCATTACTTTTCTCTCTTGGTTCATCTCATTCACATGGTAGGCATAGGTAAATTCATTTGGAGACGTGGTATTTAGGGTGGTTGATGCCCGCCATTCCAGAGCCCCGGCCACGCTAATTCCTGGTTATCGTGTTCAATAAATACGGGATCGTGTGCGTTTTACAGATAGATGCCTACTCTATCAACGCTTGTAATTACGCGATAAATCGATGGATCCTCTGTTAAATTAGCTTCTTGAGCTTCCCCCATACTCGAGAGGTACATCTGATAGCGATAAAACAGTAATCGATATGAGTAGCCGACACGCGACAGTTATTACCCTAGTACCAATACAGATGTCAAAATAATACGTTTCCCTTCACTGAGTAGTAGGTACGTGAGGCTTTGTGCAGTTTCTAATCACTCAACGGCCCACATTCGTTGGTGGGCGACTGTTCAATCACCATCCAATCCAGAGGCTTCAAAAGTTTGAGTCCCTTCTACGCAATATGGCATATGCATTTGGGGAAGAAACTCCCAGTCAGCTACCAGTAATCATCAAACATCTGAAGATCTTCCGATGGGGCTCCACGCCTTTGGAGTTTGAGCCCAACTCATTTTACAGGATATCCAAGTTTCTACTCGTGATAACTACATTTAGCTATATCATTGCGCTGTACGATAATATGTTCTCTTACCTGTCGGGGGCACCGATTGGTCCGTTTACGGATGTTCTGGAATTGGTCGAACGATTAGTAAATTGCGTGTATTTACCCCTACAGTGTAGTTGGATCCTTCGGCACAGATTTGAATTTGACAAAACCATGAAGCGGCTAATGGCGTTGCAACGAGTTTTGGGGACAGCGGAATACAAAATGTTCAAATCCCTAAAACTGTTCCTAATCTCAAGTGCATTAATCGCCGGAACCTACGTAATCAGCTTACCCATATACATGAATTTTGTTCATCGAGGGGAGATGTCCTCGACGTTTCGACGACTCAACTGGTCCCTTGTTCTAACCATGACGTGGTCTGCCTTTTGTCGAATACTGGCCCTGTGCTTCTTCACCTACTTGATTTGCTGCCTAAAAGCTTGTTTTTCTTCACTGTCGATGATGGTGTTTGTTAGCAAAACGGACGTCAAAAGGTTTGTCCGCATTTACAGCCACTTGGTCGACGTTTCTTCCGAAATCAGCTCTTACTTCGATCCTACGGCGTCAACGACTCTACTTTATTGTTTTTTACACCTCATAAAAGTCAGTAGTATTATGATGTCAACTCGAAAATTGGAAATTCTTACGAAAGTTGACCTTGGCCTAAGTCTCTTCTTGATTGGATCATGTTTGGCTCACATCATCCAGGTCTGCCACAGTACTAACGACGAAGTACGTTCAACACAACACAAACAACTAAAAATGTCCAGTAATTTATATTACACGTAGATGTTTCTACGGATTCTTTTGACCGATTTTCATTTTTTCCATGGTGGGTTTCTGATCATTGTGGTAATGATTACCTATTATTCATAATACTTAATGATTATGAATGAAATAGTCATGACCTCTTTCACATGTTTAATCATTATTTCATAGCTATTCACTTTTTTTTTTTTTTTTTTTTTTTGTAGTTTGATCAAAAAGTTTTTTATTGTAATGTTCTCACAAACTACGCAGTCTATGAAAACGTGAGTTCCTAGAGTGAATTTTCTAGAAAGATTTTCTAGAAAATTTTGGTTCACCATTCTTATTGAAGTAATACTAGGTACGTAGGTTTTGGACAATGGGACAAAATTGATAGGTATTTGGTTGGGGGGAGGGGTGATGATTGTTTGTCCCTTTTCTTTCCAAATATGTAGTTATTTACTCCAAAGACACCAACTATTCCAACACCTCGAATAATAAGCCATTGCGAAATAATTTACTGAGTTATCCCATAGTTTTCTATAAAATAAGTTCATCACTTTTTGGCTCTTAATTGAAGTTACATTGACAAATGAATGGCAAATTATGAAATGGACCACCGTCAGTACTAGTGTCACCGTTGGTTTTGTTCCAGGCTGACAAATGCTCCAAAACATTAGTCAAGTACATTGTATACAGCAAGCACGATCCCAATCACCATGACGTGAGTAGATCAATTTGAAAGAAGTGTTGATTATTTGAATAGAGTTACTTCAAGAATTTCAGGGGTAATGTTACCTGTGTACGCTGAATGTGTTTAGAATAAAAATGAGGGCCGATTGTGGTGAGTTTCAGACCCGAAAACAAGTTAATTTTTAGGAGTCAACCACCTACTAACAATTCTAACTACTGACTGCATTTTCAAATTGTTAGCCTTGATCCCACTGCCCAAAAATTATGTGCAGATTGCTGTACCGAGTTGTGTCCAACTACTCTTCATTGCTGAATTATATGCAGGGTTGTGCTTCAATCAATAAACTAACAAAAAATAAAATTAAAAAAATGAGAACTTTGTTCATGCAGCAACAGTAGCACTATTGATCTTCAAGAATTTTCAGGAGAGCCTAAGGAATATAATTTTATTCAACTTTTGAGGGAAATTGTTTGTTTAAGGTTAACATAGCAATGTCTTACTGTTTAATACATAAAAAATCAGGCTTCACCATTGGATTCTTTTTCGAACGCTCCAAAAGCTTTAACCTGAGCATGTCCAAACCCAAAATGGGTAGTGTTGCTGCAACAGAGTTAGTTTCTTCACTGACTGATAAATTTATTTTGAACAAGAGAATCATGATTTTTAGACAAGAATTTTTGCCAAGTCATCCCTACCTGCAAAAACTGATTTGATTGTTTCTGCAAACACCTTTAATTGGAACTTCCTTACATATTATATTATACATACCCGTCATTCTTAATTATTGCCTGTTTCAGCCATACGCTGTGTTACACTTGTGTGTGAAGAAAACAGTTGGATTCAGAATGTGTAAAAGTATAACTATCAACTACAACCTCATTGTCAAGGTATGTAAAAAATTTTCTTTGTGCATGTTCAAATTATTGGAAAATATTTGTTGTTCTTTACAAAAACTGCTAAGACTTGGTTTTCCCTCTGGCTTTTTCCGTCAAACCATTAACATTAAGCAACATTGACCACAATTTTTACCATTTTTATGGCATATTCCGTCTAATATGGCCACTCCATGAGTTTTGAACGACTCCATCAGACATTAGCAAAAATGCCTATGTCCGCTGTCTCATTTCTTTCAGAAGGGACAAGAGTGTTATGAAAAATTAGGTGTTGAGTATTTTTTTTTTTTTTTTTTTTTCAGATGATTGCAGCCTACCTCACCTACACAATAGTTTTGTTCCAAACTGATATTTCTCCAGCTCTGCCTCCCATCCCTGGTTCAACATCCACCAATACTACCTACCAACAATCAACCTAAGTGACTTCTTGTTTGAATAAGTACAAGTACACTGTTGAGACTATTCAGTGTACTGATTCTCCTAATGAATTCTCCAATTCTAATTAATCCTAATGAGGGTTCAAGTTTTAACGGGAAGCTTTCCCTGGCTCTGGGATAGGCAGCACACAGAGGCAGAAAATCAGAAAGTCGGTGAATGATTTCAATGATTATGATTCTTCTTTCAATGGTTCTGAAGATTCCTATGACGATATTCTATGAAAATACCTTCTATTTATCCCTCTATGGGTATTAATAAAGTGATGATAGTGAGATAGAAATGTTCGGTTTTTCACCATATCATATCATTATTCACTTTGTCAAGAGCGTTATTATTAGAGAAGTCTTGAATGAACAAACGGTAGACAGATAAAAATCATCGAAATGTAATCATTAATCACCATCAAAATCATTAAATGTAAATTTTGATTTGACACAAGAGATTTAGTTCCCGCTCTCAGTAAAACACTAATATTATACTAGGTACTATGTAAATATACTGGTACATGTACTAGGGGAAAACAGGATTCTGGAGGTGTATGCGCCATGAAATTTTACAAAACATGTCAACTACTACCCTAGTAAAACTAAGCCCTTGGGGCTGTTTTTGTCCCTCACCAGCTTTCATCACAAGATGGTGTTTGTTGATGATTCAATCTGTTTCTGTTTCGTACTCGACCTACTTGAAAGGCCCCTATGAGGTAAAAAGGCACACGAACAGACCATCAACCACATCAAATGGATCTGATTTATATATATATATATATATATATATATATTCATTTTTTTCATATTTTTATTAATTTTTTTCGATGGATATTTGTATTTCCTTTGACTATTCCGTACTCACAATTCAGATTGACTGCCCTTTGGGAATCCCTGTAGGCGTTGCCAAAAGTCTGATGTGAACTTAAAAACATGTCTAGGTTACAACATGACTAGGTTACAAGTGTTGATGGCAAATGCAGTTGCCAAACTCTAAAATCCGATGTGACGGATGACGATTTGAGTACGCTCATGTTTACTCGAGAAATATCTGATGACAAGTAATAAGCTACAATTTTCGTTGTAAAATTGATAGAACAAGTTGACACGCGACGGTTATTATCCTTGTAGCGAGATATTTGACAGGAGTGTTGTAGCGCGCGTGATATTACCGTTCTCGCTCGCAAATTTCAGAGTTTCCTGCAATATGGCATATGCATTTGTGGAAGAAACCCCCACTCAGCTACCAGTAATCATCAAACACCTGAAGATCTTCCGATGGGGGTCCACCCCTTTGGAGTTTGAACCCAATTCGTTTTACCGGATATCCAAGTTTCTGCTCATGATATCTGTATTCTGCTTCATAGTCACAGCGTACGACATTTATAGGGCATGGGAGGTCGAGCTTTCAGTCGGTCCAATCACGGATGTTCTGGGATTGACCGAATCCTTGGTGTTTGTCATTTATTTTCCCATTCATCACCTATGGATTCTTCGGCACAGATTTGAATTTGACAAAACCATGAAGCGATTAATGGCGTTGCAACGAGTTTTGGGGACAGCGGAATACAAAATGTTCAAATCGTTGAAAATCTACATTATCACAACTTCACTCGGCGTCGGATTCTTCCTGATTAGTTCATTCATGTACATGCTCGTGCATACTCTGCAACAGAAGTCCGCTGCGAGCCGAGTTCTTGAATGGACGTCAATCTTCAGCTCAGCATGCTCTGCCACGTGTCGCATACATGCCCTGTGCTTCTATACGTACTTGATTTGCTGCTTGAGAGATTGTTTTTCCTCATTGTCGATGAGAATTTTAGTCAAAACGAACGTAAAAAGGATTGTTCGTATTCACAGCCACTTGACTGACGTATCTTCAGAAATCAGCATCCTACAGCATCGACCTTCTTACTTTTCTGTTTTCTACATGTCATGAAAGTTATTAGTGTGTTCATGTCATCCTATAAAATGGAACTTTCTGACAAAGCCGTACTTCTCCTGGGTCTCATCTTGATAGGAATAAGCGGTGCACATATCATCCAGGTTTGCCACAGCACTTCCAATGAGGTACGTTCGAATTAATAACGGATACGTATAGATACGCATCTAAGTATAGATACCTGCTTTATCGATCTAAAGGTACAAGTGTACCTACCCCTTATCTTTGGATCAGGTAATCAGTTCAATCAGTCCATATTTACTTCTCTGTATGATTTGAAAAATTCGCCATTACTACTCTTTCAGGCTGACAATTGCTCAAGGGTGTTAACCAACTACATCATATACAGCAAAAATGATCCCATTTACAATGATGTGAGTATCTACTAGTCTGGAGACGTTTTAAATAGATTAATAACTTGAAAACTGAGAGTGCATAACCCATTAGGAGAAAAATGTAAGTTGACCATAGCGCATTAGATTGGGCGCTTTGGTAGATTATTCTGTAAAAGATGAACAAAGAATATAATTCGCTTTTAACTTTGCTCCCGACCCCCCACACATCATAGGAATTATATACTATACTTACTGTATACTATCAACGTTTTCAGGTATTTTGAAAATTAGCGAGGCAAACAGTAATGAAATTTTAGGGGCTATCCTGTGCACAAATAAAGTATTCTAAAGATATTTGCAGATTTGTGAATTAAGTGTTGAATGAAACCAACACAAGAGAATGACCAGTATATAACAATATGCTCATTCATTCCACGCTGTGACACCACAGGTTACATTTTTGTAGATGTTCACAAATTAGTTTGAAGACTGTTTCGATCTGATTTTTTGGTTTCTGCAAAAAAATTATACATGCCTATCATTTTCTACTATCGCCCGTTTCAGCCATACGCAGTGTTACACATGTGCGTGAAGAAGACGGTTGGATTCACTATTTGTAAAAGCCTAACTATTGACTATACCCTCGTCATTAAGGTACGCAAAAAAAACTCCATTCTTTGTTTGAAGGTTCAGAGTGGACGTTTCGGATTTTGAATTGCAAAAAGTTAAACCTTAGGGAGCAATTATTTTTTCATAATTATGTCATACTTTACAATTTTGTCATAAATGTAGGGGAGCACTATTCAAATACAAATAATAATAATAATAATGATGATAATAAACAAAAAACGTGGGCGGTATAGCCCCCTACCAGTCTGACCTTGGTATCTTCATCTTTTAAAATCAGTCCAAGAGGAATAATGATAGCTCAAAATGTTACTAGCATCTACGTCCTGTCCTTCAAAATAAATGCCTAATGATTTTGACAATGTTATAAATTCTCAATAGCGCTACACGGCACAGAATGCTGCGAGCTTTCCTTCTTTTCATATAGGTCCAGATAATTCGAAACAAAGGCATTGGAATACATGAGTACCTACTATTATCAATTTACAATTATTAAACAATAATTTTTTTTTTTTTTTTTTTTCAGATGATCGCTGCGTTCCTTTCGTACACGATAGTTTTGTTCCAAACCGACATCTCCGTGGCTCCATCTTGCCTTCCTTGCTCAACCTCTGCTAACGCCACCAACATTCATTCCCAATCATTTTAACTATGTGGAGTTGTCTGAAAATCCACTCGTTTTAAACATTTTTCAATGTCAGCGGTCACGAAGCCGCGAAATGCATTAAATGAGCAATCATCGTTTACTTTTAATTGGTTGCCAATTTAAATACTGGCAAGGGGAACAGACTAACATAACTAACATCTATGTATCATTTACATTAATCCAGATTCCTCTGAAAAATACTTGAATTTGATTAAAAAAAAAAAAAAAAAAAAAAAAGATTTAGCGGGTATCCATTTCATTCAGAAACCTCAGTGATATTTTTTAAAATAATTCATGCCACTCCATTTTGCCGTACGGTTTGTTCTGGTCGATAGTCATATTTCTTCATTGCTACTAGATGGAGAAGAAATAAATCTTCGTTTTTAGATAAGATCAGTAAGACCCAAGCGATAATGATGAGGCAGTCTTTTCCTATGCAGAGGAATTCCCAGTTGATTAGAACGTGTTTCAAATTCTAAAACAAAGCAAATGAAATAAATAGGATTCAATTTAATGGATATTTAGGTTTTCATTGATAGCTCTTTTTGACTATTCATTTAAATATTTTCTCACTTGGCTAGAGGCAGAATTGCCCAAATTATTGTAGGAAAAATTACTAGATGGGCTCTCGTGAAGGAAGAAAGAATCGTCCATTGGCCGATTGCAGAGGAGGAGAACATAGGCCGAGAAAAGTAAAACGATGATCAAGACGATTTTCTTGAATGTGATCGAATCCCCGACATGGACCATTTGAAAGTGGCCGAGATCGATCCTTGAATACATCAATAATTTAAAATTAACTTTGAGATGGTTTATAGTAAATTTTGACAAGAAATGCCATTGAAATTGTGTACACCTTACCAATCAAACAGGACAACGAGGGTTACGAGGAGAAATACCAGCATTAAACAACTGATTGTGCTGTCCATGAATGGGTAGATTTCAAAAAATCGCTGCCTCGTCTCCAAATTGCTCGGCATCAGTTCAAGAATGAAAATCAATTCCATGAGTGAAAGCCCTCCGAGGAAACCAAGGCACAATTTGGCCAGTTTCGTCCAAGTTTTTTGCATCCAAATGGCAGTATCGAGGGGTGACATTTTTGACCTGTTTGATAAATTCGGGAAGCGTTTTAGTGGACAAGATTGCCCAGATTTTATCTCTACCATCCAAAGGATAGTCTGGATCGTCAGGCCAAGTAGATAGGAACACACTTCACTGAATAAGATCAAAGTAACCATTTTTTCTGTCGTACTTCTGTTCTTCCTCATAGACGTGCTTTATCTGGTATTCACTGAGCATTTTCTTTGGGGCCTTCGTGAATTTGCCGTTGTGTTCCACGTAAACGCTTTCGATACCTGAGAGATGAGACGTTCCTCCTACCTTGTGGATATCTATCGTGAAAAAAGTGGGAACATAATTATACAATTCAGGAAGGTACTACGGAATTGAAATATGATGCGCCACTAGTAGTGCCTGAAGACATTTTTCACGTACATACCATACATTCAGTAACAGAAGTTCAAATAGAACCAAATTGAATTTAAGTTGGCTGAGGTTAAATATCCATTCGATCGCGGACATTTTGATGTTCCAACAACCATTTCATGGAAATTAAAGTGGATAAAAAATCATTTTCGGGACACTATGTCCAAAGAGAGTATGGCCAGCCTTCTGATTATCCTTATTCAAAGTAATGCAACTATCTTGGTGGTATTTGGACAAAGTACTTGTTCAAGTAGGAATTTGAGCTTAGAAAAAACGTCAAAATTTTCACTACTCGACAAGTTTCGACATTGAAAGCAACAAGTTGGTGTATGGATGAAAAAGAAAACAATGAAGGTTTTTTTTCAACAATTTGACAAGAGGTTTCCAAGAGATCACGTTGGATGTTTGACTTTTATGAATTTGGGAGGGAATGCTTCTTGAAAGTCGAAATTGAGCCCTCCTCCAACGAGAGGGATTTTGTGTACTGATTTGTAGCGTTTGTGCTGCTATGTCAGCTAACTAAAAGAAATTAATTTGTTCATTGTTTGCTTTACCATACTTCTGTGCCGATCCCCCATCGCTGGGAGCTGCAGTAGCGAAACGGTGCCACATCATAGCAACAACAGAAACACCAATATACTCTACCTGAGCCCATATGCAAAGCAACGGCTGAGTTCACTATGTCGTCTTCTAGGTCCTTCAGAACTCCGGTGATTTTTGTGTCTGCTTGAAATTTCGTTTTACTGGCTGTAAATTAACAAGATTAATATAATTGGTACTCAGGGCCATTTCTAAATTTCAGGTCCAATGTGAATCACCTTGAGCCAATGGAATGTATTTTGAGGCTACCAATAATCAAAATGAAAGGCTGAAGAGAGTGGGGACAGTTTACACTAAAAGTGGCACAGTTGGTATGTAGGTATCATTTAAAAACCAACTCTCCCACTCACTAAGTAAAATGATAATTTCAAACTCCAGCACAAGCTCGTTCTAAAACGACGGCCTTATCTCTTAGGAACTTTATAGTATTTCCTAAAGGAAAATTTCTTTACAAGTCGATCTTCATGACAGTGGCCCAAAATCAAGGCATTGGTGGTTGTTGCAAGGTTTGACTCGCACAAGTGCTAAGCCCGCACTCTATCGGCTACCACCTAGACGTAGAAACACAGTCCAAGCAAGGTTTCTTGACCCTCCGCTATAGCGTGTTGGTCGTTTTCAACTTGTTTCCTGATATCACATGCATCCGTCGAAATTTTTTTCGGATCTTCTTTTTCTTGGAATCTAACCTTCTATTCGTTCCTCCGTCGGAAACATACATTTTTAACAGCAGTTTTTTCGTTTGAGTTTCATAGCACTGCATCGGTCCAAAAACTTTTTTCGTTCTTCCGTCGCGATTAGCAGTCAACGGGCGTTTGGTATTGGCATTGCAATTTAGTTTTTGAACACCAGAAGAGTCTTGGGAGAGACGGTTGCACACATCCCAATCGCACTACGTCGTCCTCCCGCTTAAATTGTAATATTTGTCCCGCCTGCTTTGCCATGCATGAATATTAAATAGTGGGCAGGTACCTATTGCCGTGAATTTTTGCTAAAGTTATTATTGCCTCTATTTACCCGGATTCACGGTTGATGGTTCGATGTCTATATCGAGGCAGATGCCTCCATGACAAGAAGGAATTCTTTGACCAAATGCAACTTGGAAACCAATTTAATTAAACAAGTTAAGCTCAATGATACTGTTACTTTTAAATTCGCCGTTTATATCAAGATGATTCGCAATTAGGCAGATGAAAATTGAAGTAAATTCGTCGTTGACGATGAAAATACGTACCTGATTTCCTTGACGCGATGGAGTCGTCACTCAACGCTCCCGGTTGAGAGACTGGAGTTCGAAGACCGGCGCTCGTTTGAGCTGGTGACTGTTCAGACATGCTTATGTCAAGACTAGAAACGTTTGATAAATGATACAAAATATTAAGCCAAAGAGCTCAAAGGAAACGCTGTTGTTCGCATACAAAGGGCTAGGGAATGCGATAGATCGTTGGGGGCTGTTGTGGGTGCGTTGCTTTGGCAACCGACCTTACGATATGAAAGTAGCAGCAGACAGAGCTGTGGAATCGACCTTGTTGTAGTGACAGCAACACGATTGCAAACCGTTCAGCAGGCCATTCACTGTCTGATTTGTTGTCCAACTTAGTTGGATTACTATTTTGATTGTTTGCACCACTCATGCTCTGTCTTGCTATCCGACTGGAGGTCCAACTTCAGCCCCAGTCGTGCACCCAGTGCGAACACGCTCGTTCTTCATTCCTCAGAGAACATAGGACGGAGAGAGTCAATTTTTTTAAGAACTTGAGCTAAGATAGCAGCGGCTTCGTACGTAACACAATATTAAGCAGCTGTTGTGTTGTGCGCTGATTTCCGCGCATTTCTGTTGGCATACAGAGCAATCTTCAATCCGACAAATATTCCCTCTGTATGACTCAATAAACTCAGAAGTCTCTTCACTATTCATTTTACACGTAGGTACCATAAAGTATACTTGAAACTCGTAAAGATTGAATAAGAAACGTGACGTGGACACACAAATGCAGAGGAGGAACGACCGAACTGACCTGAATGACAACAAAAGACTGGAAAGTTGGAGGAAATTGATCCGACATCACCACTCTCGCTCCAACTCCGTGGCTTATCGGAGGTCAGACGTTCGTGTTGTCCCTCAAAATGTTCTGGCTTGATTTTGTATAATCCAACAAGCCTATTCACTGTCCAATTCGTGATCCAACTTCGCAGGTTGGACAACAAATCACCCCACATAGTGGAATGTGGGGCAGCTCCCACAAAAAACCTCGATGAACAGGGAATAATATCATGGAGTAGTTTTATGCACATTTTCCTTTTCATTATCCAACTATGGACAAAAAAAAAGTTATGTCCCGTAGTTGGACGCCAAATCGAATGAGATGGGTAAATGAACGCAGCTAGACACAATTGAGAATATAGCAACTTACTACAGCAATAAATTGCGAAAAATGGGGGATTATTGGTATCTGACTACAAACCAATGTACTGCCAATTGCCACTACACCGTTGGGAATAATCTTGGTGGCTCAATTAGCTTTTAACTTCCCAGTGGGCCTTAACACTTCCAACAACATCACACTTTAGCCCTGCAAACAATGACTCACCTGACCCCTGACCTCTGATGCCACCACACTTCCTACAGTTACTTTGCTTATCTTGACGTCACTTTCAGCACAACAACCAATGATATGGCCAGGCCTTGTAGGCAGTCAGTGGGAAATTCATACTCAAGAGTTTCCTCAAGTTCCTGTGCCATTTTTTGCGATTTTCGTACGCATTGACTAATAGAACGATTCGCTTTGAGGAACCATTTTGTTTTCTTCAGTTTTAAAGTTGATCAAGGATGGAAGCAATATAACAATCTATTCCCTCTAATGGTCAAGAATTAGAGAATTTAATTCGATTGAAAATTTTAAAAGGGCTTGTTATTGACGACAGAGCATAGTGGATGAGTACACTACATCTGGATGAGTTTTGTACAGTTGAGAGAAGAAAAATGGATGATTCATAACTTCAGTTATCATATCACGTCAGAAATCTATATTCTCCAACATTGGTATTAGTAATTTAAGCACAATAAACAGTTTTTTATACACCACACTTAATCTCAATAATTTACAGTTAACAAGTGACGATATAATCTTGTATTTCCTATGAATAATTATTATTCATCGACAGTAACATCAATTTTAGCGAACGTTTATTCGACTTGTAACCCAACGATACGACATAGTCTCGAGAATGACCATCTTTTTTTCTTTTTATATATATATTTTTTTTTTGAACATGGTACTAATATCGTTCGATCAGCTTAGTTGGTGCTTCTCTCAGTGATGAGTACCTACGGTATATTGGTGATCATGAAATTAAACTTACGTTAGAGAGTGAAACTAAACAAATTTAAATTACATACATACAATATCATACAGAAGAATTGTTTATACATTCTTTGGTATTACGCTGTAAGTCGCTTCGTACTCCGATGCGGCAATAACTTTTGGAATTAAGAGTTGAACATTTTGTATAATTTACACATTGCACCTACCCATGGAACTGATACAAATTTAGGCCTTGGTTTTATGATTGTTAGCGAATTCAACCTAAATTTGTTCCACCTAATTTTAATCTGTAGATGTAGGTAGGTAAATGATTTGGATGAGTCTGTTGCGCTATCCCCATTGCTACAAGTGGGAGGTGAAACTGTCAAAAATGTACTGAAACACTTGTTCAGTTAATATTGTTAGAACTCACAAATCTCCAAATATACATTCATGTTCGTTTTTTCTTCTCATAACCATGTTCATTATTAAATACTATATAGGTAACCATACTCGGACTTTTATAGGAAAATATTAACGGTGGGAAAAATCATTTACATCAAGGGCAAAAATAATTTCTTTGACGTTAGGGTTGAGGAGAACTCGAATCAAAAAGATATGTGTAGGGAGGCCTGGGTAACTTCAGTTGAGTGTGAAATGCATTTTGGCTGATTAGGTTGGGGCGAAATTTTCTTCCATTTAGTCATGTCGATTGTTGCGTCAAATAATCATTTAAAGATATTGGATATAAATCTACTATGCCTATCAGACTGGCGTGTTCCTCATCAATGAGGAAGTATCTCAATATTGTTCTCGTACGCCACACTTTGTTCATCCTGCTGTTCAATGTGAAGTACATCAAATCACATTGGAGTGGTGATGAAAATGACTTTAAACAAAGCAACAATGGCCTTGCGCGCAATTCGTTCTGAAACCCTTTTTGAACTCATTCATTTTTCTTTGTAGTAAACAATTTCACTATCATAAGCTAAGGAGGCGTAGAATGTACATCAAAATACTGGAATTATGTACAATACGAAGTCAGGATTACTCGAACACCGAATCACTAAACCTATCGAAGTGCTCATCCGTCATAAATTAAACTAGAGACAGCAAACACAACATTTCTACTAATGGTTGACAGAATATGCAGCTTTTTCACAATGAAACGATATAAATTGTCTGGTTGGTCTGCAAACAAACTTACGCGGGTTGAGATGTCTAGTTTTCGATTCCTTGATATTTATTTCATGGCAAATGGGAACTATTTAGACTCTTGGAATAATTAAAACAGTATAAATCTAAAGTGTTCTTTGGGAGTGCAACAGTTTCGAACGGCAAAATTTCAAAAATATGACGCACATTTGCCCACAAATTATAACTTTTCATTTTTTCGATGGGATCCCACGAATTGAGGTAACAGAACGTTTTAAGTAATGATATGTTTATTAATCACAAATATGGTTTAAGAAGCGCAAAATAGTGACAATTCTTGTTATCATTCCGTCTGATTAGAAACCAAATAATACCCCTACTAATGAAATGGGATTTCGCGTAAAGAAATAACTAGCATAAAAGGCACGTAAATTGTAAATGTTACGTTGAAAGTGTCGGTTGATGGGAAAATTTTCTATAATACTGGAATTTGGTAACGGATAGTTAACAAATATTAGGAGGTGTCAATTAGAACACTGACGAAAGCTTTTTTCCTCAGTGAAGCTGACTTCTAAGCCAAAGCAGTAGTTGTCTCAACTACATGATAAGGTTGTTATGATTTTGCAAATGAAAATCAATATTCAGAAGGAAACGTAACATTTAGGAAGGTAATCAACTTTAGGTTCCCTGTAAATCCTACGTACCTATGCAAAAATGCGAATTTGCTGACGGAATAAACGGAGAAAAACTTCATTTTAATTTCGATTTGTGAGGAATGAAGTAAAGCAAGTGCCAAGAAATTATCCAAGGTAACAAAAAGTTTCAATACCTCTTGAACGTACGTCGAATTTCTCGTCATTCTTACTAATACATCCTCACAAATAAAATAAAAATATTGATGTTTCTTCAATCCTTTTTTGTATTGAATGGGACTAATCTAATTAGGTACAGCTACCTGTTACAATGTACCTACGAGTATTTCGGTTCATGAACGTTAATATCATTTGTACACCCAGGTGCGAAACTGCACGTATTTGTAGTCTCTTTTGAATAAAATTGTGGCAGTAAATTAGCTTGGGGAGTAAATTGACTCTGGACACCGGACATTTTCCCCTGTAACACTTGATAACATCAGGAAATGATGGGATAGGAGAAAACCAGTTTATTAACGTTTCACAGGGGGCCAGAAGATTCACTTACAAAACTAAAGAGGTTAGAGGGGCAGTTGTTACGACTATCTTGCCTCTGATTGGCTGAACACTGATCAACATTGTTGGAGAGCAAGATCAGAACTCCTAGTCAGAAGCCAGTAGATGAACTTGGCCATTTATGTGAACATTCCTCTTAACAAATTGGAAAATTTCTACTCGTCTGAAGCACTCACTCAGGATTGAGCACATTCTTCATCACTGGATTTCATTATCTCATTCTGTCTGCACCTGAGTGTACCAAATCCTTATATCGTTCTAATGATTTTGACACATTGTACTCACTTCATGTTTTCATACAATATTGTGCTCTCTTGTTATCTGTCTTCTTTCAATATTAATTTTGTTATTATGTTTTCGGGTTGTCCATTTCTATTGCGTAGGGGCTGATGCCGTCTTGAGATGCAATTGAGATCATCGATTGACCTAGCAATTTTGTCGTTTGTGGAATGAAGTCAATTTAAACATTTAGTGATCTTTAGGACGCACATCAATGGAGCCTGAGGATTCAACATATCTCGAATAATCAAATAAAACTGAATGTCCTCATATTATTACGTCGCATTTTTGCGAATAATATGAAGATAAGTAACGTGGATGTAGTTTAACACCCTTAACTAATAAAGGGAATGTTGATTCTGAGGTAACAGTGATAAACAATCAGCTAAACTAATGGCTAGAAATGAAGGTTTCCTGCAGTCAAACGGTGATTGCCAGGCTAGGACCCCACAGTAATGAGAGGAGAGGATGAGGATGGAGAGGAAGATTGTGATAAGGTTGTAGCCTTTTACATAACGCTTACTGGTACTGTCCGTACTGGCTACCGAACTGTTGCTGAGGCTGTCCATATTGAGGTTGACTGTACTGTTGTCCGTATTGGGGCTGTTGACCATACTGTTGCTGTGGAACGTAGTTGTTCTGAGCCCCTCCCAGGTCCGCAAGGAAGGGGTTGGACACCGCTGAAATGATCAATCAATCGATTAATTCCCAAGGAATCTACAAATATACGGAAGGATGAGTTTGGAACTAATCCATGAACGCCCACCTGGTTTTTGGGGCTGAGCAGGTGCTGGAGCCTGATATTGTTGACCTGGAAGGCCCAAAGTGCCTTCAGAAGTGGTCGAATATGTGGATCCATACCCCTGATTATCCTGAGCTAGGTCGTGAAGGCGATTACTGGATAGAGCTCGAGGTATCGGGTTGCTCGGTACGCCATGAGGTGCTAAATGCGCCATTTCCTCAGCCACCTGGATCATGAAATCGTATGCACCAGATTCTCAGTTAAACCATGGAAATTAGCGTCCAATAAGAGCTCCAATAAGAACCGAGATGGAAGCCACCGGATGGAGCCGACAAACCCCGTGTAAAATTAGGGATTACGTGTATCTCAAGCACAAGTTAAATATATTCTAAAGGAATACAAACCTGATGTGGGTCTTCGGTTACAGGAATGTTGGAGATGAAACCTTCATCTTTTCTGTAAAAGTTGATAAAAATGAAAGCGCCCAGAACGACGAGGCACATGAGGCCATATCCTCTGAATGTTGCTGTGGATCCTGAATCACAAGAGTTAAAATCATTTGGGATCTTTTCATTCCATCCAACGTTTTGAATATCTCCTTAGAACTCACCGAAGTACGAGACAAATATACCGCCGAAAACTGCACCACAGCCTCTACCAAGACCATGGTGGAGACCTTGGAGCACTCCCTGAGCAGAACTTCGTAAATGCTGAGGAGTATTGTGAGCGATGTATGAACAGCAAGCTGCCCACACAGCAGCATGAGTGATTCCTGTTCAGAAAGTCAGCAAGGACATTATTAAATCATCGCGTCGGCTGAAGCATCTCTGTGAGAGAGGAATAAATATTTTTATGCATAACCTGTACAACTCACCTTGCATAAATTCGAAGGGAAGTACCCACCAAGGGTTTTTCAGATAGGAAATGTATAGAAACCTCAAAACGTTACCTACAAGCCCAAGGCACAGGACCTGATGAGGAAAGAATTATTTTTAACGAATATATCTAACAAATAAATTTAAAGTGAGAATTATTCAATTTGTTTTTGCTTCTCACCTTGACGTGGCCCATTTGAGCGATCAGTTTGAAACTGAAAAAATACGCGAAAATTTCTGAAATATGGTTGATAACGGATGCAACGCCGAAGAGAGTTGGGGTGCCACCGAAGTCTTGAAGGTGCCAGAAGAGAAACGTGAATATCAGGCCAATCCCAAAGCCCATGAACCATGCGACAAACAGGAACGAGCCGCATTTGAGGTTGTTGAAGTGCTTCAAAACCGTAACCCATTCTGGAATCTCTCGCATCGTCTGGGCGAACATTCTCGTCTGTAGGTGATCAGATCTTGATTAGTAGTGTGAATGCGTAGCTACTACGCGCCCTTGATAAATGTATCAATAATCTATCTTTTACTACTATGTAGAAATGTTTCTGTCTCTCATGCTTTATAGACTCCTAAATGACACAACTGAATTTTTGGTATGCTCAGATTATACTTTGTTCTCCCTCGCGCAATGCCTGCTTTTGTCCTCCTCCTAAAGACCTAAAAGAGGTACCCAGCGGGGGAGACTCAAGTGTCAAACCCCCATTTTCAGGGGAAGGAGCCTTCCTCAACCGACCAAAAAGCCAGAGACAGGTTTAGACACACAAAAGGACTTATTGGAGGTCAGAATACTAGGCAACCCTCCCTCACTCGCAGATCTCAAACCGCTAGTTGATTACTTTATGCACTGAGGAAGGGTGTTATTTATTATCTTTAGTTGTGTTATCATAGTTTATTTACAACCTGAATTGAGGTAACTCTATGTCGGAAAACCGTGGGATAAATTGATCTAACAATCAAATTAGCACAAAGCGCATATTATAGTTTATTTGCGACTCCATCCTTGGACAACCTACCTTGCCAACGCTGGGCGTAGGTTGCATCGCAGGAGCTGAAGTATCAGAGAGCGCTGGGCAGTTGAGCTGCTGTGCCAACTGTTGTTGCAAAAAGTCTTCTCGAGTTGGTTCGGCTGCAAGGGGCTTCTCAACGATTCCTGTCTGCTCGGGAATTGGTTCATACTTGAAGTTGATTTGGGTAGCTGATATAAGAGCGGCACCTGAGCAGGAAAATTCTCAGATAATTCAAGTTATTATATCAATTTGGAATGACACTGATTATGCTATTCCATCATTCGGCGTACGTACCCATAAGTACAGAAAATGTAGCGAAGCAAATAGTATAATTCTTCTCCTTGAGGTCTGGAGTGCATGGATGATAAGGGAATGCTGTCGAGTGATCAAGTGCAATTCCGACGAAGAACATGGCCAAGCCCCAACCCAAAGACCCGAACATTCTTTGATGGCCATACCTAAATAAAGGAAGGAATGAAAATAATGAAGACGCTTTCAATTTTAGGGAAGGAAAATTCAACTATGAGCGTGTCCAGTGAAGTATACCGATCAGCATCTTCTCCCAAAAGGGTGATGACTGCCGAGTCTGCTAGTGTGATGGCTGGAGCACTGAAGAATTCACCGATGATAACGAGGAGCAGGAGAAGGAAGAATGCTTTTTGAATATCCTAAAGAATTAAACACAAACAATCACAACACTCACTAAGCTAGATTAACTCGCACAATACCTAAAATTGATACGCCATTTCACACACACCTGTGTTCGGTAGACGATCGACGAGAACATCGGTTTGACCCAGCTGCTTTGCTCTTTCTCATCGTAGTTCACCAGTCGGAAATCCTTGATGTTCAGAGGGGAAATACCTGGCTCGCTCTTGAATCGAAATGGAGTGCTGATGGATCTCGTGTGGCGGATCAACAGCTCATCGTGCCCTGGCAGACAGTTTTATCAGGTACTGTACTTTGCTATTTTTGTTCTAATACTACTAATACTACTGTATTGAATAATAGTACTTCCAAAGTACAAAAAATATTTGAATTATTGAGAGAAAATTACATTTTACATCGTGAAATTCGTATAATGCAGGTTTCTGGAAAAAGGTATCACATGATTTGGGAATAGAGAATACGATGCATCCAGAAGGTATTAGGGGGAATGGTTCGGGAAGATTCCAACATCAAATTCAGCAACATTTGCATCTCTAGTCAATTAATTGGGGAACGGGATTCACCAAAAAGGTGAGCTTCTTTCACTGAGCATTAGCATTATCTATGTGTACCGTCAGTGACTAGAAAATGGAATGAGTGCGAACAATAATAACAACAGAGACATAAAGGAACAAGTGGCACATCTCTTCTCCATGCAGTTAGTGTTACTCATGGGTTTGTTTACTTTCACGTTGAGGTCGTAATTATTTAAATGCAAGGTTTCCGACTATTTTTTTTTTTTTTCAACCACACCTTTAAAACGACAAATTTAGTCAGGCGTTGCTTTCGAATTTTAAAAACCTTTATTTTATGTCCAATAATGTGAAAATTTTAGATTGCATGAAGATGATTTGTGTAAATCCTAAATTGCGCTCTGAAACTGAAAATTTATGGATGGGCGAACAACTTGCGAATCAGAGTTTCTTTGCACCTTCTTGTTAGATCCCGTTACTCAAAAAACTGATCAGCTTAGCTGGTTATTCGATCTACTCAGAACCAGTAAGTTGTCTCTACTGGTGACGTGTTCATTTTCTACGGAACGTTGATCTACATTACGACACACTTTCATTGAGCTACTCTACGCACTCATCCGACGTTGTTAAATCTTTGACTGAGCCTTTTTTCGAGTTTATTTATCAAGGGAAACAACTTCACTGGTAGAAATTGGACGAATCTGCAGCAAAAGGGTGCCTGAGGATATATAAGGGATGAAATCTTGATTTGTGACGCAGAACGGATTCCATCAACTCAACGATTACTTCTGAGGAGTGATTGGAAATTTTTAAGTGCCAAGGAGTATTTCCAAAAACGTAAAAGTTTTAAAGACTCCCTCGTGACATTTCACATGAAAAATGTTTTCATTATGTTCATTTCGTCGATGAAAAGGGAATAATGCTACAATAACGAGAGAAACCTTATTTTTTGTTTAACTTTTTATCATAAAGTTGCAGATTCGCCTCAGAGGCTGTACGAATAGGGAAGGTACTCAATCAATCGAGGACGGATGCTGTACCAAATTTACCATGAAGTTCCACCACTGTTTTACGAGTGAACTCCAACCCGAAGTTACACGTACATAGGTGAAAAAGAGGCACCAATCAACAAGGTGTAAATTAGAAAATTTCAAATATCATTTTCGTGTATTGCAGGTAACCTCTTTTTCACTATATTTATGCTGAGTCTTTTCAGCACAATAAAAACATCGAAACACGTTATTATCGCTCAACGGTATACTTACGAGCTGGAAGAAAGGTTAGCTAGGATAAACTGCAAAATTAATGAGCTTGTCGCTAGACATACTTGCAATGTTCTCATGACCTAATTGGAAAATTAACGACTTATTATGATTTATTTGATCGAGTATATTTTTAAATATCGTACCGTCTGGACTTTTATCGTGTCTCTAATTCAAACAATGGAAGCATGAACAGTTCAATAAATTGGGGGTTATTCAAATCTAAAAAGGTAAAACTGAGTTTTTTTGGGAAAATGAGGTTTTGAGCTACCTAAATTGCTCTCATACGAGGCTCGAGAAAATTGACAAAAGTCCGCTTCAAATCTCGATAGTCTTGTTAAATTCAGTTTTCTTGACGTTCGGTCAAGTGTTATGACTAAATTTACCAGAGTAGCGCAAAACCACATTCTCCGAAAAATCGAACTTATTTTCGTGGATTTGCGTTTTGCTGATTTGATCGGAAGCTTTTGTGTTCGCATCCATCTGCCCCGGACACAAAAAACTGTACGTAGCATGAAAATGGCCCACTGTACTTGACGCATGGAGAGTAGCCATAGCAAAAAGTTTCTGAGTAATCCATCAAATCAAACTGTAATTTGGCTCGATGCCCCCTTGGGAATTATATTTGTTGTTAACAACGTTTTCCTGAGTTTTATGGATCAAATGTACTATGTTTTGCTAAAATGTATAGCTCAAAACTAATAAGAATTTTTTCTGTAAATAATTTGTTTTCTCTGACGATGCATTATAAAATCTTGTCTAGAAATGCCTAATTAGTGCGAGGATTGAGAAATGTATCTTACCCAAGTCTTCGACGTAGTAGGGAGCTTCTCTCTTGCGCAAATCGCGAACTTCCGGTGTATCGAGATAGATGTGAGTTTGGTTGTGAACAACGCAAGACTTAGCTGGCGGCTGGATGAAACCAAGAGGTAGTGTAAAGAGGATCCAGCTCAGAAGGCTGAGGAGAAGGATTTTTTTACCTTGTTGATACCTGTGAAAAATAAATTGTAAAATATAGGGTAGCCGTTCTGCCGAAAATATTCGCTAAATTATAAAATCTTATTTGAATGAATAATTTGAATACAACAATCGTTCGGACAAAAAACAGTTCAATGAGAGTTTATGTTCAAGATTTTTATTATTAGATGATTCAGAAGTGGTGAATTATGTACATTGACTCCGTTTGGGTTCCACTTATCACATTTAAATGGAAAGGGAAGTGAACTAAACGAATACACAATACTTGGAGAATGGATTTAAGAGAATTTGAAGGGCGTTGGGGGAACTATTACACAGTAAATCTAGTGAGCCGGGGCCCGGCTCGACTGTTGCTTTCTCATCGTTTTTCCCATACCCTGGTGACCTGACACCTTTTTTCTCTTCCATCGAGTCTCCAGTGAATACTAAACTGTCGCTAATCTACGAAGCGAGTAAATTTTTAATTTAAACCATACATAGACAGGGTGGCCGTTATTAGAGAAAAATCGGAATTTCAATGACCTTAACCCGAAATTCAATTTTAAATTAAAGAAAAATTACCCCTGAATTTGTTAAGATTTTTCAAATCACAAAAACACGTTCCAGAGGCATTTCGTTTTTTAAAATGATATTTTGGGCTATACTACTCTTTGACAGCACAGCCAAGTTCAGTGGCTTGAAGAAGCAAACGCTCATAACTTTACAATGAAATTTGAGAAATGGTCATTTTTGAGAGCCTAAACTGCCAAAATGTATTCCTGTCAAGTTATTTTGACTGTATAGTCGAGTACAGCGACTACAAATACGCAGGTATCCAATGTTTCTTGATTTACAAGGAAATTTGTAACGATTAAATACTGATCTAATACTGACAAAGCAATTGTGTTTTTTTTTTTTTTTTTTACAAAATTGAGCCACCGGGACCGACTTTTATAGACGTTATCTGTGCGCATAATATTCTTCAGAATTAGTTATTTGATGCATATGAGCCCTAGTTCAATCTGATCGGACGTATGATACGTGTTGAAGATAAGAAAAGGGTGTTAATGAGATCGAAAAGAAAGTGGGATGGGATGTTCATGATTGAACTTGAATAAGAGACTTTCGATGAAAATGGAATTTTAACATTTCAAACGTTCCTTGGACTATTGAAGGGAAGTTTGTTTAGATGGAACCTTTTGGTATATTTCTTAGCGAATTAATAAACCTGCGTTGTAATAAGATAAATTTGACCTTGATGATGGAGTGAGCGTTAATTACGTTGGTACACACTTTTGAAGGGTCAAATCTATTTTTAGAGTTTGGTCAGGGTGAGGTAGGGACGCGTATTTGACCTGTTAATGGCTCATACGTTTTACTAATGTGAGATTTTTTTATAGGAGGAAGTGAGCGGGTACTGGTGGGAGTGATGTTAATACGTACCTATCGGCCAGGCTGCCCCAAAAAGGCGCGGAGAGGAACTCGACGAAAGGGCGCGAGCCGATGAGAAATCCGCACTGGCCCGGATTCATTCCCATTTGCTTGAAATAAATGCCCATCAGCGGGAAAAGAGAGCCGAAGGCCGAGTAGAAGAAAAAATAAAAGGTCTTCACTGACAAAAGCTCCTGATCCACGTTCGAGCCGCACAGCATTTCCAGGATGTCGGATTTACCACGGATTTTGTGCGTGGCCTCTTTCGGCTGAGGGTATGCTTCGGGGTCCACTTCTCCCAAAGCGTCAGGATCAACCTTAGGACGGACTCCAGGCGTCGGGCGAGCCGACATTGGGATGCCGCCGTCTTCGTAGTTGTTCATTTTTAGACGGACGAGGGCGAATTTGACGAATAAAATACGCGAGCCGACTCGCACCTACCCCCGTGGAGAAAATTTCTCTCCAACCGTCACTTGAATCCGAACACTCGGTCTACCTTCCGTACAGAAGGATCAATATGCCCGAGTTGCGCTTCTTTCGCTTCTCTCAATCAATAGGTACCCGCCCACTCTCTCAAACACACTAACCCACTAACCCCATCTGTGACAAATTGTAGACATTTCTGATTTTCTACAGATATATAGATTATTACAACACCAGCATTGGAATCATCACATTTAGGCAGCTCTGTTCACAAGCTTAAAATTATTCAAACTATCGACTAGGAACTAATAATAAACCTGTGATATCTTATCTAATATAGCTAAGTAGAAAAGAAATACAAGATTAAGTTAAATATTTTTAATAACAAAAATAGTCGATGAAAAATATTGTGGGAATCACAATACAATTGTAGAATAGATTGTCAATAAAAAAAAATCTCTCTGAGCAAGGACCTGCCATTGCAGGGCCAGCAACCAGGACTTTCCCAGCCATCTAAGGTTACATCCCTAACTTTCAGCTGGAGGCCTGAAGAAGGGGTAATATATATGTATATAAAACCGACAGCGAATCAAACGTTTTCAGTTTTGTGTTACCTCTTGAGGCCATTAAACTACGCTCTACCTTTTTTTTTTTTTTTTAGCCAAAAACCTCTTTTTCCTTCAAAAATATCATTTTAGTAAATTCACATCTAAGGCCTACACTTCTTGTTCTTGACGCTGCTTGCAGGAAACCAAGCCAACTGTAAGCCTTAAATACTCATACATTAATTTAACACTCGACTCTGATTCCGTAGACACTCAGGTGAAAAGAATATTATTCGACATTAAAGCTCTAAACTTAAATTGCCTGTATGTTCTTGACTCTGTATAGCAGGTATCAAGCCAAGCGTCCAATTAAATTTGAGTAACAATAGAATATAGAGGGTATACATAGTAAATATACACAAGAATTTCATGAGAATGGAGAAACGACTGTGGAGCAGGAGGCCTTTTCCTTTACAATAATTGGTGACCGCGTCATCTTTTTTTTTTTTTTTTTTTTTTTAGCATGCCTCAACATTTTTGTTGAAATGGCTGAGAGTGATAACATAATTAACCTATGTAATCACGCCGCAGGTCAACTTCTTCAATTAGTCCCAAAATTTGACAGTATACGTTTCGTAATATCTACACAAAAAATAATAATGTCCGTACGCCGTTTTTGGTAGTACACAATTTTCTAAAAATCTGAAATTTTGGTCAGGGACCTCTTTCCGGCTCTAGCTGGCCCTCCAAACTTTTCAGTTCGGTCAGCCCAAATTTGGGAGGATATGGGTACAAATGAGTTTTTTGAAACTCAATTTTCGGATTTTTTGGGAAACAAGGCGGGTGGTGTATCATTTTCTTCCAAATGTTGAATCGATTTGAATGAGTCCGGGACCTTCACACTCACTGTTTCCCCATCAAGCATTGTGGAAGAATTCGCAGCATTGTGGTTTTTTTAAGAGGAGACAGCAAATCGCGTTACCTACGTCGACTATGGCTTACAATGACGTAATCAGCCGGCCACAATCTGGTCACACTCGTCGTATCAACCTTGTTTTAGCCAGCGCCTACGTAGGAAGTCAGCAACACTAACCTCAAATCTCTTCCTTTCACGAAAGCCATTGAACTGTTGTTGTTTTTTGTGGGTCCAATACTTTCACTCGGTTGTTACCCAATTTTCCTTCAACATTCCGTTCTAAGGCACGCTGTCGCTGATCGTGTCGTTTTCAATTTGTTACTTTTTTACTTCTCGATTATGGGTGAGTCACTGAACAAATTAGCTTGATTAATCAACAGGTCTCGGAACGGGGAAAGGGTGTGTCTGTGTACACAAACACTTCAGGGGCTTCGCTCGGTTTTTGACTTCCTTTGTTCGTTGTATATAATGTCAAAATCGAGACGTGGTGTGGATAATATGCCGAAGGAACAAATTTTGCTAAGGCACCGCTACGCATACTCGCAAGAGAGCTTTGGAAAATACTCCGAACCATCTCTCAGGTCTGAGTACAGGAATGGTTAGTATCGTCACCTTTCACCATTATTGTTATGCTGTACATAATCTGTTTATTCAGGTGTGCATTTGAAAATCTGGAACAATTCAGTGCATGTGAGAATGGTGGGTGCAGGCTGAAAAAAGATGAAAGCATGGAGTGTAGAAACTTACGATTTTGTCCCTTATTTTTACAAATACTGGGTGTAATGGCAGCGACTTGATCATCAATGGGCGATCCCAAGTGGAGTCATTCACAAAAGAGGGCTCTTTCATGGGGTTGTTTTTCTATGCACATTCACCAGGTATCGACAAAACATCCCTTTTGATTCATTATCCAGGTAAATCGTGTGACAATTTAACATGGCCAACTCTCAGGTATGATGGGAAAATTCTTTACTCAGTGTCGTGGTGCGTAAATCAACCGTTCCACTGCTCGGACATACTGAAGAAAACGCTCTCCGCTGCAGGAATTCTGACTTATTCCTTTTTCGTTATTTCCAACAGGAAGCCGTTGCGATGAGTGCATGGCGCGCGTTCCCTACGCCACCTTCATCGCCACCATCATGTGCATCATTGGCGTCGGAGTGTTCTGCGCCACAATGTACCGAGGTGCTACATTGTCGGCTCTCATGCTAGACGAGGTCTTCCACCTTCGATTGTCCTGGTAAGAGAAGGTCCTAGGTGAAAAACGCTGTAAATTCATCCACAACGGCTTGTGGTATTATTCCTTGGAGCAGGAGTCCTGGACTCTTTCTAACCGATTGTGCGCCCAAAATTTAGTTGAAAATGATCCTTCACCTGCCTAGTTAACGAAAATCGAGCTTCATAAAGCACTGACGTTAAAGGTGGGCAGCCTTCAAGGGGTCGATCCTTCAACTCATTTGCAACAAAAAGTGTCACGAGGACTTTTCTTTTTAAAGGCTTCTATTTCGATTTATCTGCGATTTAAGATTTGTTTCATGTTTTGGTTGGTTACTCCTTGAACAACTCCTCAACCTATGTTTTCATGCAAAAGGTCAACCCCTCCGATTCGGCCCAAAAAAATTTTTTTGGACGTTTCAAGGTGTCTAGATCAAAATTAGCAAATGTTTGTCCGCCGTCCACGCCGACTTTGGTAGTAGAAAATTTTCTACAAATCTGAAATTTCGGTCAGGGGTTCGTTCATGGCTCTAGTTGGTCCTCGAAACTTTTCAACCCGATCGGACCAAATTTGGGTGGGGTAGGGGTCAAAATGTGTATTTCGAAAAATGGATTCTTGAGATTTTTTGCAATCTACACTTGTGGGGTATCATTTTCCACTAGATTTTGAACGCTGAATCCAATGAAATGGGCCCCAGAACAATTGGCACCCACCGGAAGAAGTTATGTGTCAAAATGGGTACCTGTTTACCCATTTTGGATGTGTTTTCAAGATTTCTGGTACCTAGGCGTGTGGGGTATCTGTTTCCACTAAATTTTGGACGCCGAATCAATTGGAATTGGTCTGGGACCCACCACACCCATTGTTTCCATTAACCCCATGTTGAAGAAATGAGTCTCCATGCGCCTGGTCCGAGGAATAACCAACCCTTGTGAATGAGTTTGCAGCGTTTTTGACCTGACGCCACTAAGAAGGCCGTAACTCCATTTGTTTACAAGATAACCTCTAATCAGAGTACACCGTTGGAATGAGCGTCAAATTTACCTTCTGATGGGCCCCTCAGCTCCTATAATACCAGAGTAATGGTATTCACTAATTCAGCCTAAAGTAAGGAAATTGATGAAAACGCGAATCCTTGTCAACTTTCAGGGTAAACGAAAAATATTCGCCAAAATTCACAGCCTTCTAGCCCCAGCCTCACAGCCTTTATTGTAGTGAATAAGGTACTTTCATGAGAAAACCGCGTTTTTTGTAGTATCTTCTAATTTTTTAAATATTTAAAACGTCATTTTCACTCTTTAATTATGATGTTAATTGTGGAACAATTCACGTATCGCAAACTATCAAATGTTGGGACCGATTGGACCTTTGGCATGAAAACAGGTCGAGTTGGGTTGGTTATTCAAAGGCTAATAAACCAAAACCGAAATGTCAGTCCGCCGTCCGCTCCGTTTTTGGTAAGCTAGTGAAATATTTTCTAAAAAAAAAAAAAAAATTTTGGCCAAGGAACTATTTTTGGCTCTGACGGGCGCGCACCGGAGTTGGGTATGGGTCAAATGCGTGCTTACCTGCCTATTGGAGTAAGTCCTGGACACTTGACACTCACTGATTTCCTCTTGACTATTGCTCTAGGGAGTAATAAGCGGAAAAATTCGCAGCGTTTTGATCGTGACATGTCATCATGGATTGATTATTCAAGGAATAATAAACCAAAAATTGAAATTATGCATGGAGGATTCATTGATTCAATGATATGTGAATTTGTATGATAGGAGATAAAATTAATGTTGATTTAGCCTCGAAATTGAAGTATGAATTATGCATGAATGAAGTACTGCATATAATGTAGTGCTACTACCTAAGGAGATGTGAAGAAATAGTGATATGGGTATTATTGTTATGAATAGATGCGCAATTGGATTACATACATGCTAGAAGCCCATGTATAAAAAAAAAATTGTTTTTATAAACATTGACATACAATTAAAATGAATTAACTAAAATTGGTCTGTTGTCCGAAGCATGACAGCACTTTCGTATTTTACCTTCAAATTTTCTTCTCGTAGGTTGGAAGCAGTTCAGACCAGCTTCGTATGTATAGGAGCCATCATGGGGGCCCTGGGCTTGATGATTCTATTCGTCGGCTTTTTGGCCACCGGTGCGACACGCTACAAGGTGTACAGAGCATGGAGCGCCAGAGTCGGAGGTAGAATATCCTGCGCTGTGGTGAGTCATAACACAACTACGCTTAGTGAGAGAAAATGGTTTAAAAACTTGTTAGAATCATTTCGTTGATCATTGTTCTTGACTTTCAGTTCATGAGCATCACGTATGTCCTTCAACTTGGTTGGATTGTCATGTTCATCTTCCTCATCATCGTCACGGTTTTCTATACCATTTTCTGGGCTCTGTGTTCATCTGAAAGAGTCCAAAATAAGCAGTGCATAGATTTCACTCAATTCGGTAAGAATTGCAGAGGAAGAACAACTTACGCCATTAATTTTTAATTTTTTATGTTACGGTATCGCTGCATGGCTTGATAATTGTTGTGACTCAATTCATCTATTACAGATTTCATGTTCCCGAAAGGAACGCGCCGCGAAGATATGGAAGTGTGCCATCCTCAGGAGATAAAACTATTTTGCAAAGACTACGTAGAAAAAGCTGAAGTCATGTTCATTCTGGCTAGCTTTGCTTGCATGCTCGTCATCCTATCACTAGTAAGTGGACAGTCATGGACAAGATGATAGGCTCTGCGATAATGTGGGCGTGAGGGGTATCATTTTCCGCTAAATATTGGACGCAGAATTCAACGGGACAGGTCCCTGAACGGTTGGCGCTCACCGAAAGAGGTTGTGGGTCAATATGGAATGTTGGACGCTGAAACACTCCACACTCACTGTTTCCCCTCATGTTCTCAATGCCCCTGGTCCGAGGAACAACCAACTCCCAGTGAAAGAATTCGCAGCGTTTTTAAAACATTATTTTTTGTCCATTACTTGATATTTCTGCAACATTGTGATTCTCATGTGCGTGTAAACTTCATGACAGCATCGGGAGCAAAACACATTATTTTTCTCCCTTTCTTGTCTTGAAAATAGTTCTGGTCAACATAAAACAATATCTTCAGCAGTATATTAGGTTCTGAGTTGATTTTGCTCAATATAATAGAAAGAGATGCGATTTAAGACTGAATAAATTGGTTTTATACTAAAAATTTGTCCGGATGAATCATTCTTCTTGTTATCTTTTCTCAGAGTAACAAAACTCAAAATAACAAATCGTCGAAACGTTCGGCGGTTTGACAGTCTTCCCAATAAAATTTTAATGTACCTAGGGAGTATATGAGTGGAATATGGATTTTAAAAAGAGCCTTGTGCCTGAGGTGCCCTTTTGGTTGGTTATTCCTTGACCAACCCGTGTGAAAGAATTTGCAGATTTTTTAGTTCGGAAATAGGTTGAGAGACGATTAAATATGGCTCATAAACTGGCTGAGGAAAGAAAATGCTGATGTTGATCAAGAATATCAAGATGGCAGGGGGTGTGCAGGGCAAACAGTCAAAAAATGACAAATATCCCGTTAGTTCTGACAATATGGTGTTAAGTTACCGTCAAACTGGGACAGATATTCTCATGTACCGCTGCAGATACTTCCTGTTCCTAGCTCATACTAAATTTATAACTTCTATGAACAAATCTAGTTAATACTGAATTCCAATTTGAAGATTTTGCTGTCATTTATGGGCGATATTCTCGTTTCAGGTGCACTATCTGATGTGCTTGTCAGCCAACTACGCTCATATCCGAGACCACGAAAAACTTCAGGAACTTCAAGAACTACAGAACCTCCACGATCTGGAGGGCCTCACAGAGTCTAAAGACCGATTCTAACGACGACTTCCTCCCTAGGTATGTCGTTGAAAGCTGCTTTTAAAACAAATAATAGTCCGGCAATTTTATAATGGAAGTCACAACTCCCCAATATCATTAGGTTCGTCGTGTAAAATGGTTTTATTGTAGCAACGACTTGGATTTGATGCCCTGCTGCAAGATTCAGTATTTTCCCATTACGCATTGAATTTCACTGACAGATCTCATATTTCGTCTTCCTGCAGTGTTGTCAGTCTGAGAATTCCTATGTTCGATGGTCTGTAAGAAATTCTTACACAATGCAGAGGATTTCTTTGACAAATTCAAATAAAAATCATCACATTGAGTAAACATTTGCGGTAGATATTGTCTTCTCCAGAAGCCAATTGTTCTCCAAACAATTGTTAAAATTGCAAGATGAGCTGGGAAGTGGTGCCATTTCATTGAAATTTTACAAAAAGGCTCCTCTCAAATGTTTACAAAGGGTGTGGTTTGTGGGTATTATTTTTCAATTTACAATATGCGAAATATGAGAGTATTATGATAATATTATTCTCGACCTTATATTCAAACATTTTGAATGATCATCTTCGTTTTTGTTTTCTGCTAAATATTCCTTCATGACTATCCTAGATTTCCAGATCGCATTGTTTGGTGCATGATGATGTTTTGGTGCAACCATTTCAACAAAGAAATTGCAGGTACCTATGTAAGAGAAAGTATTGCTAGCTTTTTAAATTTATTTATTTAATTTTTTTTCTACTGAAACATCAGGCAGCATTGCCTTTGTTTGTCGAGTGTAGGAATCAATATTGATGTCACTCGGCACAGGGTTTTTTTTTTTTTTAAGGGAAATTTTAATATGTCTGAACAATTTGTGTAAGTTCTTCTTTTGTTCCTTTTGGACTAATGAAACTCCTGAAGTAGTTGTGCGTTACACTCCATATCAATTGATCATAATCACTTGCTCAGGCATCAAGACTGTCGCACATATCCACTTGCGAAGTCCAAATAACTGTTTCTCATAGTATTGTTTTAATGTTCTTCCAATTGTGACTTTAGTATTGTGCCTTAGCTCACAATAATGGCCTGATATGAGGCAGTGCACTACTGCCTGCTTGATTCACGTCTTCCTTTTGGGACCCTGTACATCGGTAAAGATGACTTTGTGTTTCAAGTATTCGTTACAAGGTGTTTGATACTTAGGAATCTGAAGATGTACAGTGGGAACTTCTGTCTTGCACAGTAAACATAGCACGTAAATGTATTGTAATCGTATCAGGGAGACCTCAGTGACAGCACAATTTCGCATCTTAAACGCGTCTCTTTCAAAGGGTTCTTTCAAGGCAAAATGTCGCCTAGGTAGATGTTTCTGTTGAATTCTCAGTTTATCCAAGATTGGGTTCTCTCAGGCTCAGATTCACATAACGAAAATCTACCCCCCGTTCTAAGACAAACGTAAGGATTCCAGTGGACATCCGTCCAATTTTTAAGATAAATGCTCAGCTTTTGGCTCAACTTTTTCAATGATCAACTACAGTTCAAATATCTTGACCAAGAATGCTTTTCTTAAAGATTTGATCGGCAGTATTTAGTACTTCAACTTATTAAGTAATTTATTGTTATTATTGCACGACATGGGCCAATCAATCTTTGTGTGTTGGCATTTTATTTATTTCAATTTAGAATTTTAGCTAGAGTAAGATTATGTATTATGTTGAATTTCTCATATTATGAGGGATAATAATGATTTTGATGTATTAGTCTCCAAGTAGGTAGATTATTGATGTTTTTTGCTTGTCCAATAAAATGTATGTAGTGCGCCCAGTTTGAGAATGTGTTCAATTCTAAGAAATCAATAGTAAATAATATTGACTTTTTGAAATTAATGCATATCGTAGCACTCATCACATATCCGCAGTACCAAAGCCATTCTGGCGTAATGTTGGGTTCATAACAGGCAAAGTGTTTTTATTCTCTTTGATATTCCATGTTTCCCAATTGGCGTAAGTCCCATATGGTTTTTGTTCCACCCCTTTGTCAATATTTTCATTCCTCATATGTGCGTTCATTCTCATTTTCTAATGATTTCAACACATGTCAGACCATGCCTGCAGACCAAAAAATATTAAGGCGAGTGGGGATAGAATGTGCTCATCAGAGGCCGGACACCTAAACTAACCATCCCTCTTTCTACATGTCTGGACGTTAGACATAAGAGATTCCTCTGAAGAATCATTTTATCTTGTGACGAGAGGACGTCGTTTTGTCCCCAAGGCACGCAGTGAGCTATTTAACCCCCCCCCCCCCCCCTCATCCTCTGGTTCCACTGGATGTTCCCTATTCCTCGCCCATTATTGATTCCCCTTCAGAACTCCTAAGCCGCTCGAGGTTAGTAAAGATAAGTATTAACAATTATTTTTAAGAATACAGTGCCCCCCCCCCCCTTTATCAAAATATCGGCGTTCTGTATCTTCTTCATTCCAAGAAATCAAAGCCTAACCTAGCCCAATTAACCCCTTATCAACACTTACCACTCTAAACCTTCCTATTTTTATTTCAGTAAAACCACAAAGAGGTTAGGTTAGCATTGCAACGCTGGCCATCCCAACTATCTCCCTTGTAAAGCATGTATTTGCAACCAACGAATTCAAGGGATGATGAATGACATATATAGCACGCAGCCTTAACTAATACCTCCAACTCCTCTTCTATCCCTTCATCCCTGCTTTCCTATAATCTCCTCCTATCCCGGCGTATTAGCTCCTAAAACCATATTCTAATCGACATGCGTTTGCACATTACACATACTAAGCGTACTATTTTTGACTGATGTGATAAAAGAAACCTCAAATGAAGAAAAAAATTAGGTAGTAGATTATTTTTTATATAAGTTGTATATAAGCTGGAAATATAGCTTACACTTGATAACATGTAATTATGTTATCTTTAGCCTTAAATTTCCCGTTTACTGTTCGTGTATTTATACATTGGTGTTGACTGCTTCTCCCACAGTTCTGTCTACTAGTGAACACATTCATGCTTTAATCTTTTTGCATCTCTACTTGTGCTACTGCTTTCCATTGTCTTGAAGAATAATCGTCGCTCACATCATGCGTGAGTAATTTCCAATGGTCATTTTGCTCCCCTTGTTCTGGTTCTTTCAAAATATTCGTATTTTTTCGTCCTTTGATCTCTTCACTTCCGTGCTATAGGGGAAAGTTGAGCTCTTTTCAAGTGTTCCATGCCAAATACGATGGAACACCTGCGTATTTGAACCTATAATGACCACAGATATAGCATCCTAGAGCTGTCCCACGTTACAGATTCTGAAACGATTCTGATGTTGAAAGTAATGATTTTGGTTGTATTTCTTAATATGGTGTTAAGTTCATTCCGTCCCATGTTTCTTCTGTCATGTTGAGTTCAGTTTTCCTTGTTAAGTTGTACTTTTAGGTTTCGTGACTGAACCTCAGTTGGCATAATGAAGTATTTTTATATATTTTTATAATAATGAATAAATTCTCTCGCTATGTAATACTGAGTTTCATACAAATATCCTACTGTCCTCTAACGTATAGAAGGTCATTCTAAGCGGAAAAAACAGGTATCATGTCCATTCACTGTAAAGCCTAATGCCAACAAACCGGAGCACCATTGACAATGAACAGACAAATAATATTCGACTTAATAATGTTATGACTATAAGGCATTCTCAAGGTGAACCAATGTACGTCTATTTAATTGAGTTAAAGCAGATCAGTTCACCTCTAATGGAAATCATCGGCAATATCAAATTTAAATTTACAGGTGGCAACACTAGATCAGCTTTGCAACAATTCATTATTTTATTTTATTAGCTACTCAGTTTTGAGGCTAGTTCTTTTGGCTTTTGAGTGTGCGGTGAAACTTGTAAAATTTTGCAGTTATTGTGCAATGATATGTGTGAGCATTGCAATACAGCAACAACAGCTTTTTAGGCGGGTAAAATAAGTTTCCTTCATGCTTCACTGCTGCATTTATGAATGTCTTTAGATGACCGCAGACTTCGAATTTGGGACTAGAAAAACCAAACGGGTGTAAAAGGGGGCGATTTCAGCTTCCTCTAGCAACGACTTGACACTCCCAATATCTGACAACCCTACAGTAGACTCAATACCTTTGTTGGGATCGTGTTGTACGAAAAATATTTAACTCTGGATCTATTTTGGTTTGTTATTAGACCTACTAATTTGAAAATAGCTATCACAGTGATACCTAAAGAAAAGGAAATCATTTAATCTGCTCAGCTATCTTTAGCGGCTTGGTGTGACCTCTCCTTGATGGTCGCCTGTGTTATCATTTTCATTGATCCATCGTACAATTATAGCGCTAATCTGCTCGTATGAGCTGATATTTATCTTATTCTGTGCCAGTAGAACTCTAGTCTCAATCCAATGGTTCATCACATTATACTCTTATTTTTCTGCGGCATAATATGCTCTCTCAAGGAATCGTATGGCGCCAAGAGCTCACCTAGGGTAGTGATAGTGGGAGCTGGAGTGGCAGGAATTTCAGCCGGTGTTTCCCTCGTTGACAAAGGTTTCGAAGATGTGACGATTTTAGAAGCTGAGAACCGGATCGGCGGACGAGTGCACACTGTGCCTTTTGGTAAGAGCTTCGTTTGTATGGCTGTTGAAAAACCAATTCAGCAGTACTGAGGCACAAACAGCGCTTCCCGGGCAAACTTCGTTGCATAGCTTTCATCTGGGTTTTGTTTGGAGCAGCCCATATTCTTCTGAATGTAACCCTTATCCTTACTATTAATTTACAAATTTTGGTATATATTTAATTTATACTTAAGGTATAGTTGAATCAAAATCTGACTCGATGGATGTTATGAATGAATTTACATTCGAATGGTCATTCGATAATTCAGATTATTTGGATACGAGATATTCGATTACACTTAACTCTTTCACCAAATAAGACTTATGGAAAATGGCAAACATCTTACAGTGGTTTCGCATTATGCCTCCCTCAATTGGTCTTTGTGTTCTGTACTTGGGCTTTGAGGAGCTCTTGACCACAATTTTCTGTTCAAGGGCCCCACACGGTCGACATGGGAGCTCATTGGGTTCACGGTCAAGAAGGGAATTCAGTGTACGAGATTTCCAACCCATTAGGTTTGGTCCGAGTTGACGATTTTTCAGCACTGGAAAGCACATTTGTCGTCAATGACGGGCGCGAACTCAATACTTCAGTTGCCTCTGAACTGAATGAACTCGCCTTTTCTTTGCTAGAAGACAGTGACAATTTGAGAAGTGAAAATGGCTCGTTGAGAGACTACATTATGAATAGGTGAACACATTTGTTGCTACTGATGCGCAATGCTCCTTGAACCCTTATTTGAAAAGAGTAGCAATCACGTCACATGAAATTTACGAATTATGCCATTATTACTGCAGGTTCAGGCCTATTGCTGAGAAAAAACTACAAAACGAACCTCTCCTGCAGGCCTTTATGAAGATGGAAGATGGACTGAACTGCCTCAGTAATGGTTGCGACAAACTGAGCGACGTCTCTGCGTCTGGAGCAGCCTTATATGAACAACATGGGGATAATAATTGTTGGTCAAAAGGCGGATACCAGAACATCATAGACCTATTGCTGGTTAGTCTTTACACTTGGGGCTTTAAATGCTTTGAATTAGGGTGTAGGCATTTTAAAAAAATTACAACTTTTTGGCTCTAATGGTAGGTACTCAAGACTTTTCAACTAAATCGTCCAAAGCCAAGACGGTATGGGCAAAAGATAGCATTTAGAAACTGGTTGTTTTGAGATTTTCGGGGAACTAGGTATGTGGGTACCATTTTTGGTTGGTTATTCCTTGAATAATCAACCTGTGTTTTCAAAAAGGCAGGTGTTTTCCCGTCATTTACAGAACCAACATCCTGCTGTCCCAGGCAAAAAAAATCCCCTAAAAGGGAAAATTGAACTCAACTGCGAAGTCTCCAACATAAGCTGGGCAGGCGCTGAAGCCGTCGTCAAATGTTTGGATGGAAGATCCTTCATGGCAGACCATGTCATAGTCACAGTGTCTTTAGGCGTGTTGAAAGCTCAGCATTCAACACTCTTCTCTCCTCAACTACCAAACGATAAAATCGTGGCTATAAAAGTATGTGGGACTGGTTTATTACCATAAACGGAAAGAGTAGTTGAATTCTACTAACAGTTTCCCATTCGATTGACAGAATATGGGATTTGGAGCAATAGGCAAAGTATTTCTGAGGTTTGATAAAGAATGGGAGTATGGAAACCAGCACTACATCTTCATTTTACGTTTGGAAAATTCTACATCACAGAGCAAAGTGAGCATTACTACCAACTGTTGAATTTCATGGGAAAATTCCTTCCACTCGACGAAACGATATTTTTCAGGAGTACGCATGGCACGATGAATTCTACGGCATTTTCCCCGAGTCCTGCGTGCCATCAGTAAACACCATTTGGCTGGCAGGTGACGCGACCAGACAAATGGAAAATCGTACAGAAGAGCAAGTGTTGAACGAAGTGTCACAGACTCTGAACAAACTTCTTGGCAAGAAATACAATCTTCCGCGTATTCAATCAATCCTGAGGTATGAATGGGGGCGTCAACGCTAAGTAATGAAGAGACAAGATATGAGCAGTTCAAAAAGAAGTCATCACGTTTCAGGAGCAAGTGGTACAGTAATCCTCATTTTAGGGGGTCCTACAGCTACATTACAGAATCGGCGCAGAAGCTCAATGCGACTAATGAAGCATTGGCCCGGCCATTGACCAACAGTCTCCAAAAGCAGGTAAATATTGGTGATAATTTGATAAAACCTACAACCAAGGATGTATCAAACCTTTGGCGCAATGAATTGAACCGTTTGCCATTAGAAGAAGTTATTAGCGAGCATGAGGTAGTTGTGTATAAATGAAATACTCACAAAACTGGTGTGAATCTTCCTCGGGTAATTTGTATAACCCAGAAGGGATAAAACTCCTTAGAATAGGACTAAGATCTACTAGCTATTGACCACTTTCTTCTTCCTTCACACACCTCTTTCTGCTGTGCTGCTCAAATTGAACAAATGTTATAAATTATAAAATGAGAATGATATTATAGGTCAACCTTCCCCCTTGGGGGGGGGTGTTAGGATTGACAGGGAATTAAGTCTATAAAAATATAGACAAAGACGTGGACTACATGATTTCTCCAATATTCAATTTAATATCGGATTTGTAGGCAGTTTTCTCAACTGGAAAACCTTCATACCAATTTTCCCAGAACGTTATTTCTTTTTTAATAAAAGCACTAATATTTCTCATGTTTCTCTCTACCATTTTAATTCAATTGCCAACTGCTGCAACTGGTTATCTATTCAATCAACTACACAGCTCAATGCTGTCAACCAAAAAGAGGAGATATAGAGATCACGAGCTCTCATAATAAGCAGTATCCAAATAGATCGTTAATATGCCTCTAGGATAAAATGTGAACAGATGCCACATGGTCGTTAATAATAATAATTTAGCACAATTAGACCTGTAGAGAGAAGCAGAGTGACTGGACATGCTCTTTCTCTATCATGAGATAAAACAACATGTAGTTTGTGTTCTCAGCTGAGCACATCTCAAAAACGCTGCAGATTCTTACACAAGAGTTGGTTATTCCTCGGACCAGGAGCATGGAGACCTATTCTAATCGATTCAACATCCAAAAATTAATGGAAAACGACATCCCACACGCCTATGTCGTCGAAAATGGGGGAAACAGTGGGTGTGGCGGGTATCAGACCCATTCCAATCGGTTCGAATCCAAACTTTAGTGGAAAATTAAACCCCACACGCCGAGATCGCGTAAAATCTCGAAAACCCATTTTTCAAATTACACATTTTGACCCCTACCCCGCCCAAATTTGGTCCGATCGGGCTGAAAAGTTTTGAGGACTAACTAGAGCCAAAAACAAACCCCTGACCAAAATTTCAGATTTTATAAATTTTTTACTACCAAAATCAGCGTGGACATTAGCGAATTTAGATCTTGACACCACCTTGAAACACCCACACAAAATTTTTGGGTCGAATCGGAGAGATAGACATTTTTCATGAAAGGTAGGTTGGTTATTCCTTGAAAAATGAGATCTTATTATAATCAAAACTATTTACAGATTCTACTCTTTGCTGGTGAGGCAACACACAGCCGCTTCTACTCCACTGTACATGGAGCATTGGACAGCGGGCGAAGGGAAGCTAAGAGGATAGCTGAAATGTACCAGCAAATTGTGTCCTAGCACTGATCAAGTAGATGAACTAGGCCAATAAAAATTTGAAATAAGGACCAAAACCTTCAATTTATTTCAGATACACCCTGAATGAAATAACGAATGTCGTTTTCAAGTTACGATTAAAATTAAAAATACAGTTAAAAGCACAAGTCGAGAAAAGAAGATTAAATCAAGAGGTTGTGGAGCCAGAAACCTGAAAATAAAAAACATATTTCAGAAGAAGGCCGTGAGGAGTAAGTAATAATAATAACATCAGTAATATTACAATGGGTAAGATAGAAAATTATTCAAAATGTTACCTTAGGTCTGATATCAACTTAGACCGGTTCTTTTTCAAGATGAGGGATAACCATAAGGGAGGTAATTTGTAGACAGTTGCGTGAATTTAACGGTGAGGAGGTGGTGATTTACTTAATAGAGCCATTCTGACGCTTTGGAGTCACAGCTCAGGCGTGAGTGGGTGATGAATGGGTGGATAGAATAGAAAAGGCTCAGCAAGATCAATCTGTCAGCACAACTGCTTTGAGTTGCAAGGCTAGTGTTGATTCTCATTGGAGGTTTAATGAGAGCCACAACCTGAATTAGCAAAGAGGATTCACGAGAGGAGGCACACGCGCAATTGACCTACAACATTGTGAATGCTGTCAAAAGGTTTCTGGCATTCATTGTATATTTATTGTATTTAATAACTTCTTTTCACTAATTGCTCATTGAGCTGATTATTTCTGTTAGAACCACATTAGAACAATATTCAAGCCTTCCTCCACTTACATTTACTGATAGGAGGCCAATACAACAACCATGTAGACAAATAGAATGAGATTACACTCTTCATTTCCGAAAAATGATGTGTTATGGTTCGAATGCCCAGTTCCATCATCATTACGGGATACGTTGACGAAGAAATCTAAGATAACCTAGGGTCGAGCTATGACTCCACGTAGAACAGAATGGCTCTTGAATGAGAACTAGGTCAATTTGCACATTGAATTGACTCACGAGAAATCTAGAGAGTTTGACCAAACAACCAACTAAATAAGCTCAATGAGAAAACTTTCATGAAAATTTCAATTAGTGAATCTTCTGATCGGTAGAAATTCTCGTGAACCATTGAACTTCACGCAGGATACCTAACCAGTGTGGGATAACCAAAAAGTAAGTTGTACTCTGATATAAATGGTACAGAGCAACAGGGACCACTATGGACAGACCCGAAAGACAATTGGGATCTTCCAATAAAAGGGCGAAATTAATGCAAGAATTCTGTCTTTCCGGTTGCTCCTCAAACGATTCAGCCCAACGGCTTAAAATTACTTTTTGGATATCCCTCGTACTGATAACATCGAGCATAAGAATATTTTATATAAGTAATAAAAAGGAAGGAGTATACGGCTTAAAACTTGTGTCTGGAAACACCGGAACTATTCTGCGAGTTGCGGGTTCGGTTTCAACTGGAACACAAGCCGGGTTCTGCAAACAGCTTTCAGCAATGATCAGCAGCGATCAGCAGCAGGATCAGCAACGGGCATTTCTCCTAACTTTTCTCTCTGCATGATCTCTGCACAATCTCTAACCATAACGAGTCTACAGCCTCGCCTACACTCAACCCGGCTCCTGCGACCCCAAAATAAATAACAAAGCGTTAGACAAATTCTGACATATTTACTTTCAATTATTGAACAACAAAACAGAAAAAAAAACTATTTTCAATGTTCTTAATTCTTAATTATGGTCAATGGCAAAGGTTAATACCCGGAATGAATCAAGGTTGGGGGCAATACATGCAGAATGGCTGACGCCATTCTCTGATGGGTTCTGTTATAATTGAACAGGTACATAACACAACTTGACTGGTTGAATGCGTCAATTGAACAAATGTGTAGAATCAAATAATTTGAATAGATTTTCAAACTTGAGACAAATGACAAAAACCTATGTTTAACGTGTCAACCATTCTTCGGCCAGTTTTCAATAAAAACAATTTCAGACGGGGAACCTGCTGAAGAATATGGGGAGTTGTTAGATTCAGTGAAAGGCAATGTTATCTTTCTGCACAAACCCAACAACAGTGCTTGACCCTTCATTGTGATACCACATGAATGTGCCCTCAAGCGTGGTTAATAAACACCCAACAATTAAGGTTGTGATAGAAAGACAGAAACCGCACCATTAAGTACTTGGGCGGATAAGGTTCGTGACCCAATTTAGCCCCCACACCACACAATGGAAGAAAAGGGCTCCCTTAGCGGAACAGGGGTATAACGATATCACATAGGTATTAGTCGATACTGGTGAATGGTAAATTCCATACAGAGAGCGGAGTCGGGCATATTTTTATTCATAAATAGGGTTGTGAATCAATTAAAATAACACCTCGACCTAATGACACCTAATTTTTGAGACTAACGTTTGAAAATTTGATTCACAAAAAATTAGAAACACAAGTGTGAATAATGGTTAAAAAGGAAACGAATTTTTAAATCACAAAAAAAGGTCACATCACAAAATTATTGGTCAGCAAAGCCAAGAGAAATGAAATCACATTGAAAAATACACTTATTTACTCGTGAATTTAACAAGAACACACAAGATTCATAATGTTTTTAAAATCTTATATTTTTCGTGGCTTGAATAAAAGTTGTAGGTTTCTGCAATATTTACGTTTCAGTGAGTTGTATCAATTTTAAGATAGCGCAAAATTTAAAATTTCCGTTTTTTAATTTTAAATATTTAAGCCATCATTGGCCTGGGCAGAGAATGAACATCTTTAATTTTAAATCCGCACATTGTGAAAAGTGGAGATCTAAAGGAGGAACATGTTTTTATGAATATGAACAGGTATATATGAATACACGGGTACTATATTACAAAAAGAAAAGTGAACTATGAGTTGTGAATGTCAGTTACTTTACATCTACGATAATTAAAAATGAGAATTAGGTCACATTAATGAAAATTCTTCTTAATGAAGATATTTAGATATATAATTATTTATGGATAAAAACCTGCCCAATCTAGAAGAGAGCGACACAAGCTGGAAGATCTAAGGATAATTACGTTAACAATTATCATCGCAAACCCATCAAACAAAAGATGTCTGATCACAGCTGGTACCGCTTTCATCTCTTTGTATGGAACACTCAACCAAAATCGGTCATTGGAAGGAGAAATACATTAAACTAACAAAAATGGTGTTATATCAAGAAAAAACGTCAGTTCCCAAAAGAAAGATCTCTACGTAGTATTACGATAATTTACGAATAGACCTACCTCAGATGGTAAAAATCAATCATTCAGCGCATGATTACTGCGCTCCTCCAGTTTATCTGCAACATTTCCAAACGAAATTGTAAGTAATGGGATGAGAAAAAAGTCAGGTAATCAATGTTAGACCTTTTCAAAGTCTGAGAGAGATAGAAAGCACCTCTCAGGCCTGACAAGGACGTGTTTGATGTTGCATTGCGTTGTCACCGAAGAGATCACAGAGACTTCAAGGTAAAGCTTTGCAATGCTTAAGATAATCGAGAGAGCATAGTGACAGTGCTAACGATGAATTGTGATTAACACCTTGGTCAGCCTTCTAATTGGCTGAAACCAAAGAACTTGAGTGTCTTGCCCTGGCTTGGGGGCCTTTCAGACAAGAAAATTAAGCTCTGTTGGAGAATATCATCAGCGAAGTTCCCTGAAGAGAGTTGATGAAGCAGTGGTGATGTGTTGATGGTCACACTTGCCACACAAGAGCTGTTGACAGGGGTGCACTAAGCAGCAACCTCTTTCCATGTGACCTATTTACTAAAAACTGGCTTTTCAGGTTACCCAGCGAATTAGGTAAATGCAAAGATTGCCTACCATGAGAGCCCAGTACGATTACTTAAAAAGAAGACTCATAGCTTAGTACTAAAATTGAAAACTCACGTCATCAATGTTTGACCTTTTCAAAGTCTGAGAGAGATTGAAAGCATCTCTCAGGCCTGACAAGGACGAGTTTGATGTTGCATTGCGTTGTCACCGAAGAGATCACAGAGACTTCAAGGTAAAGCTTTGCAATGCTTAAGATAATTAAGAGAGCATAGTGACAGTGCCAATGACGAATTGTGGTTAACACCTTAGTCAGCGTTCTGATTGGCTGTAACCAAAGAACTCAAGTGTCCTGGGCTTTGGGGCCTTTCAGGCAACAGGAAAATAAGGCATTGTTGGACAATATCAGCAGCGAAGTTCTCTGAACAGAGTTGTTGAAGCAGTGGCGATGCGTTGATGGTCACACTTGCCCCACAAGAGCTGCTGACAGGGGAGCACCAAGCAGTAACCCCTTTCCTTGTAGCCTATTTTCTAAAAACTGGATTTTCAGGTTACCCAGCGAATTAGGTAATTGCAAAGATTGCCAACCACGAGAGCTCAGTACGATGATTTTAGAAGAAGAATCATAGGTTAGTACTAAAATCGAAAACTCACGTCATCAATGTTTGACCTTTTCAAAGTCTGAGAGAGATAGAAAGCATCTCTCAGGCCTGACAAGGACGAGTTTGATGTTGCATTGCGTTGTCACCAAAGAGATCACACAGACTTCAAGGTAAAGCTTTGCAATGCTAAGACATAAGAAAGTCGGGAGAGCATAGTGACAGTGCTAACGATAAATTGTGGTTAACACCTTGGTCAGCGTTCTGATTGGCCGAAACCAAAGAACTCAAGTGTCTTGGGCTTTGGGGCTTTTCAGGCAACAGAAAAATAAAGCATTGTTGGACAATATCAGCAGTGCAGTTGTCTGAACAGGGTTGTTAAAGCAGTGTAGATGTGATTGGCTGAACTAATGAACTCAATTGTCTTGTCCTGACATTGGGGCCCTTCAGACAACAGAAAAATTAGGTTTTGTTGAACAATATCGGCAGCAAAGTTCTCTGAACAGGGTTGCAAAAGCAATGTTGATGGTCGCACTCGATGGGCCCCACCAATGATTCTTAAAAACTGGGTTTTCAGGTTACAGGGCTTATCAGGTAGCTGGAAAGATTACGTACGACATAGAGCTCAGTGCAGTGATTTTAAAAGAAGAGTCAAAAGCAACCAGTGTCACGTTCTCTGTAGCTTGAGCGACCCACCCTGGAGCCTGAGATTCACTGTTGATGGAGTGGAAACAGAGATTCTTTTCCTTCAAATCGAGTCAACCTCAAATGCAGTGTTTTATATAAATTAAACCGTACACGGTGCGCAGCAATCAGTTCGTGTCTCATCTGAATTTGAACGGCGGCTAAACATTAGTAAAAAACGACAAACAACAACCGAAAGTATCAAAGAAGCACTCCCAAAATGCCATACACTGCCTCCATTTACGGCAATCGCTTCAAAACCCGTCCTCTGAGAAATTCTATTGTTTCAGCCAATTATGACAAAAACTGTCGCGGTGACCAAGACCTTGAGATGGCTCCCACCCAGAACGAAAACAATAAAATCATGTGTGCTCTTTTCAAAGTCAGTGGAGCATGAACAATCTACACAGGCCTGACAAGAACAGCTTTGATGTCGCACTAATTTGTCGCCATAATAGTCACTAGACATCATGGTAAAGCTTAGCAGTGCAGGATGATACAAAAGATAACGTCTATAATACAGTTTTACTCACCGTGAGCGAGATCTCTCGCGCGATTTACTCTTCGATTGAGAACGTCCACCTCTGGAGCTCTTGGAATCAGAGCGAGAGCGCGACCTGGACCTCGAGTACGACCTCTTCCGAGAGCGGCTCCTCGACCTCGAACGAGACCTTGAGCGCCTGAAATGTTTGCTGTTATAGATTAATAACAATATGAGAACGTGTCTCATTGGGGAAAATTGTTGTAGAACAGTTGAGAAACAAGGTAGTTGTTGTTTTGTCGACGTGAGATCTTACCTCCGACGGCCTGAGGATCTGCCACCTCGCCTGTACGGGGAAGATGGTCGACCATAGCGAGCCATCTGGACCCTCAACTCCCTACCGTCCAACATACGCCCATCCATAGCGTCGAGTGCGTCCTCGGCATCTCTCTTGTCATAAAATCTGAAACAACATAATTCGGTTCATCATTGTACTCGTACATGACCACAAGGATAAGAGTTATCCTACACGGAATACGATCTCCCTACAGTTTTACTTCATAACGACGAGGGCGACCACATTGCAGCACCAGAAGTATATAGTATGACGTTTTTCCCCGCATCAACGTCATTTTCCCCTCATTCTGTTACCTCTGAAGTCCTGAAGTCTCTTGAGAGATTTGGTTGTTCTAATAAGAGGTACTAATCTTCATGATTCGTTCTCGAAATAGGCCTATTTTATATGAAATACTTGAAGAAGCCTGCATAATTCTGCAGGGTATCAATTTGGTGAATATGTGAATTTGGAATGTAAGGCGGGTAAGAAATGAAGATGATGAAAAATCGTGTTCAAAAGAGTGCATTTCTGACACATGAAGAGATCAATACTAAGCAAAAATGAGCACGAAGCTAAAGGCCAAACTCCTGCGTCACCATTCAGCCTCGCGGCGTGAGATACCAGCCGGGACGTAGATAATTGCAGTGAACTTCAACAGAATCGAGTTATCTGCTCACCTGACAAATGCGAAGCCACGACTCTCCCTCGTGAAACGATCCCTCGGTATGTAGATATCACCGACTTCACCACAACGCTCAAAAACCCTTCGCAAATCTTCCGGCGTCGTTCTGTAGGTCAGGTTGTCGACTTTGAGAGAAACCATCCCGTCAATTCGGGGAGGTGGCCGTCCGTAGCTCATTTCGCTACGATGTTTCCGATCAACTTTATTCACGATTCGGCTGAGCGACAAGAAACTGGAGTGGAGAGAAGAGAGAACGCCACCATACACCAATAAAAAGGCAAATTCCTATAACGGGAGACGGAGCGAATCTGCCAAGAAAAATGGCCGACCAGCCGAAAGGAGAGAAAACCAGTGTTGCCAGTCGACGGCCAGCGTCAGCGCCATCTGTTGTCCGGTTATGGCACTAACGTTGGCCGAGAAAGCAGACAGGAAATAACAACCAGAAACCGAATCACCGACGATTAAGAAATTTTACAATTTCCATCGCTAGTGAATATACGTAAGAAACGCAATTAACAACATTTTGAACGCGTTCATTGGGTAAAAGTCACAGCTTAGAGGTCTGTAAATTAAAATTCACTCACCTGACGAAAGCGAAGCCTCGGCTCTCTCTCGTGAAACGATCCTTTGGTATGTAAACGTCACCGACTTGACCGAACTTACCGAAAATGTACTTCAGATCACCGGTAGTAGTGCGGTAAGTAATATTGCCGACTTTGAGCGACACCATTGATTCGACTTTAGAGACTATGCGGCCATAACTCATTTCAAAACGCGACGGGCACGGTAGAAAAAGGTTCGATTTATTTTTTTTTCTTCACTTCATTCCCGGAGGAGACGAGTAAAACAACATCAGGTAGTAAGACACGCGGAGTTTGTCGACACGAATTGATACAAAATAGTTAAAAACGGATTTTCCGAGTAGAAAAGACCCTCATTCAGTCAAACAATGTCCAAGCTCCAAAACACAATTTCAGGAAAACTCTCTTATCTTGCTATCATTTCGATAAACATAATTCTTCTTCACTTACATCTCTTGATGCGCAATGGCGGACATGGGCTTTCCAATCTGACAGAAGTTGGAGTGTGGTTTCCTTGAAAATAATTATTTAATAATTACCAACAAATATTGTTAGCGACTACCTAGCAATATTTTAATGAAGACAGCACCGGTGGCCCTTTGATTTAAAAAAAAGGTGTTGAAAGTAAAAAACAGTTTACCCTGAGCGAAGTCCTAAAGAAAAAAAAATATATTATTTACTCTAAGACATATTTAAATATCTACTCAAATATTCTAATAATAATTATTCTTATTAACGTGTTTTAGAGACACAATTGACAGTTGATAGACAAATTGATAGCTGTCTCCATTTTCTTGGAAAACTCATCAGGCTGATATTGAAAATAATGTCAACGAATAGTCGAGGCAGTAGAGAAGCTAACTGATCTTACTGAAAATCTGGACGTTTTTGCATTCATGAAACACCATTTTATGAACCTCATGAGAAGTATCAGCAAAAAATGTTTGAGGCAGAAAGCAGGGAAGAGCCTGTAAGCAGTGTGTTGACTTTCGCAGCCAACATTTATGTCAGGGTTGGCAATTGAAACTGGACAACGGAGAAGACTTGAAAAAATTATCCTGGTGAAAATTCAAAAAATGCATAGTCAACTCTACAGCAAGAGTTAAAAGTTATGATGCTTAAGAGCATGAATAAGCTCCCCGTCAAGTTGACAACAATTGTCTGTAATGAACGTTGTTTACTTGGAGTTAACGGTTATGCATACAGGCAACCATTTGAAAGCATAAAAATTATGACCAGATTATTCATTGGTCAGCTTGATGAAACAGATGCGTGTAAGGGAGAGATTTTGCCAGAAATGAAAAGACTGAGATGTCATTTGAAAGCCAGTGGCATCAGAGTCGGTGATTCAACAAAAAGGTCATCTCTTCAGGAGTGGAATGGCCTTTCGAGAATCGGTGCTCAATCCCACTTGAATTGTTTTTAACCATTCGTCGAATTCATGTGCGATTTTTTCGAAGCTTGTTTATAAACGCTAAATTCCTTCACAGTGGTTGGCAGCAGGAGCATGAAAACTCATTCCAATCGATTTAGCGTCCAAAATTTAGTGAAAATGTACCCTACACGCCTAGGTACCAGAAATCTTGACAATATACATTCAAAGTGGGTAGATAGATACACATTTTGACCCATTTCCTCTTCCAGTTGGCGCCAATCGTTCCCGGACCATTGGATTAATTATCCAAAATTAGTTGAAAATAATACTCTCACCCGCCTAGAACGCCAAAAATCAATTTTTCGTAATACACATTTTGACCCCCCCCCCTCTCCAAAGAAAGTATTTTGCTCTCTTACATGATGTTATCATTACACAAACAGGACAAAATGAATATATATTATTCAAATGTTGTCCCTCATTTTAGCCTCTTAATTTGAAGTAACCCTTGAATTGATAAATTCGTTATTAAAATTGTATATTGGTTGTTTCTTTATTTCCAATCCTTAAGTTATAAACTTAAATATGTAGATACTTTTAAATAATTTACACACGATGAATTTCAAGCTCTGCTGAAGCTTTGTTAAAAGGTAAAACTGAATATTCAGCTTTTACACTTGTTTTATGTATATTATTCAAATTTGACAACATTTAACAGTAAGCTCATGTGAAAGGTGCGAACTTAGTTCGTTTATACAACCCAGGTTGGAACATTTGAGATGTATGTGGGTAAAAAGTGAGTTTTTTGTAAGTTTACAAAAACCCAAGGGTGTATTATTCTTGTATGTAGCATTATCAATTGAAAATCCTCCTCATAATCATTTTACTATATCATCTCCTAAATATGGGATTGCGGATATTAAATTTGTTACTACTGTTGCCCCCCATAATGATATTTGCCCTCATGGGAATCCCTCATATCCTAAAAATGCTGCACCTATAACTATAAATAAAATAATTACTCCTACTCTTCATGTAGTTTCCTTTGGGCAGTAAAAACATTTCTAATAAGAATAATGTATACTGTAGAACCTTCTTCATCCACATTTCATTGATTTACTCCATTCACCGTCAATTCAACAAGTCATAATTCAGGGTTTGGATGCACAGCTGAACTGAAATATCGATTGTCAGTAATACTCGTAGGTTTTTTGACGTATGGCTTTCCAACTTATTCAGCGCTAAAAGTAATTTACTTAGCGCCCTGAAATATTCCTAAATTAAATACACGTTCAATTTCTATTATACCCTTAGAATGATCATGACCAAATAACAACTGCATTTTCCCGTCACATTTTAAATAATTATAAATAGGTATAAAAGGTTTCGGATTAACACCCCTAATTCTCATTCCTGCGTCGATCTCAGATTTCCCCCAAATAATTTAAAAAGTGCAGCGTTTTTGTATTTTTCAAAAGTCTAGATTCGAAGCGCTGCAAGTTATTCCACAATGGTAATTACGACATTTTAAAAAAATAAATGTATGCGACTTTAGGCCTGTGTTTCTCTAAAAAAGGAACATTTCAATGTAATTTTATCTCCGCTCCATCTATTTTTATTGAAAAGTTATTCACCGCTCCTTAAAATAGGGTACTGAACAAGCTGGATGCTTAAGAATGTTAAGTTTCCGGCCAGGTAGCCAGAAATGTTTGAGGTAGATCTCAGGGTGAATCAAACTTCTTCGTCTTACAGAAGGTAAATATTTACGAGAAGAAATCCGACAAAATGTCGTTTTTAGAAACATTGTTTTATTAGTAGTGATGCTCGAAAGAAAGTATACGCGAGCGTTTGACAAGAAACAAACAATTCTCAGGCAACCTTCGTCGCAGAGGTGCTGACCTTGGAGACATATGGAAAGGTTGCGATTCACAACACACGGAAATTTTTATGAAATCAAATTAGATTAATTATATTTCTATAAAAATAAAATACAATGTTGGATAAATGAATGCACTGACCTGATGTAACTGTTTTTATGTAACATGAATAGCTTTTCGATCAGTTAACAGAACTGGTTTTTGGGGAGACAGAAAGGTAAATAATACATTATTACATAATGGTTCAGATGAAGTCGTCATATTCTTCAGGAGCGTAGGCGGAAAATTCAGAGTAATCATCGTCCCTTTCGACTTTGATTTTCGCTTTTCCCTTGGTCTTTTTGCCTTTATCGCCTTTTTCTATTTTTGATTTCTCTATTTGTAAATTGCCTAGCTTCGTGTGGATTTTCTTGATGTCCGTAGATGACATCTGGACGCACAGCGCTTGAACCAGGTCTTCCGTAAAAGCGACGAAATTTGCGTTTTTGACTCCGTCTTGGACGTATTTGAGGATATCGTCTTTAAGTTGATCGTAATCTTCTTTAGATTCGAGGATCTTACCAGTGAGGGAGACTCCGAACACCTCTTTGGCGAGGCACAGGTCGGATTCTTCTTGGAGTTTCTGACGACGAAGCTTCTCAGCCAGCTTTTCTTCGGGCGTCATGTCGGCGATGTCCTTCTCTTTGAGACCTTCTTTTCTGAGACGTTCGCGCTCTTCGGCTTTATCGCCGAGCTTTTTCAAATTCTTTTTGCTCGATTTCTCCGTACCTTTCGATGGTGGTGGGGGAGCGTCTTCAGCCTTTTCCTCGTCATCTTGATCCCAACTGTCCAACACGTCCTCCTCTTCATCCTCACCTTCCCATTTATTTTTGACCAATCCCGCAGCTTTGGGGGCGGCACCATCTTCGAAGAAAATATCGTCCCCACGTGGAATCTGGGTGACCTCGGAGGCGCTCATTCTGGAGAAATGACTCGGCTTGTTAGGCGTTTTCACTTCAAATTTCAAAAGGCACAACACTTCGATCGCGAAGGTCCGAATGCACCACCGTTTTAGTCGCACTCACAACTGGTATCAGAAAACAGAATGTCTGTGATGTTTGAAATAACAAGAAAATATGTTCCACTTCCAAGTGACCATGATCTAAAACTGCACTTGAGAGACTTTCTAGTCTCTTTTTAAAATAATAACCTTGTTTTTTGTAACCTACCGTATTCGTCTTGACTATTCTGATGATGTTAGGACGTGTCATGACAATTTTCTTCAATGTCCTTGTAGTGCTAAAATGCGTGCAAATGTGACGACCAGTAGAAATCCTTGAAGAAATTAATTTCTGATTTAAATCCAAAGAAATGAATAATTTACTGCAGCTTCCAAGGAAAGTGTCTATTCAACTTTAGCGACCGCAATGAAGTTCTTAAAAAGCGACCTTAGCTTTTCCCAGTAGAGGAAAACAGCGTTTTTTGCCCATTATTTTTTACCCTCAACAAGAACATTGTAACAGTAATTTTGGAAATAACTTTTAAGATTTGAAAATTGAAGCCTAAAATGAGCAAAATGAGAATACATTCGTTCAACATGCAGATTTTGTCGACCTATCAGGGCCCACAGGATTTAAGTATTTTTTGACATGTGGGGGACGCTTTGACCAGAAAATAATTAAATGACATTCTAAAACATATTTTCGCAATATACAATTCTATTTTTATTATCCATGCTTAATGAGAAAAATAATTCGCTCACTAACCTTTAATAACATTCTTTAATGAATTGCATTGTATTTGTATATGTATATGCAAATGCACATAGCTTTCCTCTGTAGTTCCGCAAATCACATAATTGCTGTCCACATTGTCTACTTTGAGACACATAAATCATTTTTCTTGTTTTGCCTATATATATAAGACAGCCTATAAGACACCATAACAAAACAAATGATGCTGTCAAATGTCAACCAAAGAAGATCAAAAGCAAAGTATCAGCATTTATCAAATTATACATCAGGAACAACTATCGATATAGATGATGTATCGATACTTATTTTTCATTGAAAAAGGATAAAGTTCCTCTTCCCCTTCCTTCATTTTAACTAAAAATGTGTGTCTTTGAGGCGCAAATCGCAAATAAATTCCATTCTAAGAGAATGGTTGCATTTTTTAGGTTAATATGAAATAATGAAGTAGGAAATCTCTTAAAATATTCTTCTTTTTTTAGAAACTTTTAGTTATATCAGTACAATGAACTTATCTTTCGATACTAAGCGTCATAATCGATACAGATACACAAGATATCGGTAAATACTATCGATACTAGTTGTAATTGAATGTATATTCCACACCTAGTGTCAACACTCAATACCTATACCTAACAACTACACATGATTAAAGTACTCAAGTCGTACACAGCATAAACTACCATACACAAAAAATGACATGAGTTGTTGAGATTTGCTGTGCGTCCGAAAGGAGTTATAGACGATCATCATGTATTTCTATTAATTCAGCGCTCGCATTTTCCTCGACTGATCGCTGCATTTTTGTATTTCAAGAATGGATAACCTCAGCAGGTACCCACTTTGATATAAATGTTGTAATTGATCTGTAATGTTGTTGATTGTTCCTGTTGATGAGCTATTACGCGTTCGAAACCACGTGCATCTCGAAGCAAATTTCAACTGCAATTAAAACGAATGTGTATTTCGTACCTTCATCGTTGGTTGGGGTTCTAGTACATTGTACTAACTCGTGCTATATTACGCCCTTATATTATACCTAGCTGCTGGTCTGTTACAGAAAACGCTCGCGTATCGGCAATGAAGACGAAGGAAGCGAATTCATGCCTTTGTCAAAAAGGATTAACAATCTTCATTTGAACAACACATTTTCTTTACCCAAACCCCTAGGGGATATTAACCACTCCAAAATGGTTTGTATAACATTTTAATTTATATCATTTTTTAACAAGTAGAAATTACCTGAAAGTTGATGAGTAGTGGCTCGTACTCATCTGTTAATTATGTAGTCGGCGCGTCAGTACGGCAATGTAATAATAGATAATATTGAAGATCTGTCTTGCCTACTTACTATGTACCTTGTAAGACAGATTCTTTTTCTAGTTATTAGTCTGCAGACATGAGCAAATCCGTTGTAGCAACATCAACGTCCAGTCGGCTACAAATCACGTGACATTCTGTACCTGATTCAGTTTCTACTGGCATGTGGGGTGTTCTATTATGATCACTGACTTCTTCGGTGTATAGACAGTGGCGTCAGGATTGTTATCCGTAGTTTTCAACAGGTGGAACACCTCCCGTTCGAGTTGTAGAAGGGTTTGTCTTCCTATGGTGAAATGAAGAATTGAAGAGCACGTTGATGGATTCACGGGTTGAGCGTTCTTGAAATTGATACGACCCAGATGACACGTATGCAAGAACGCTTCATTTCTTGGATTCCATCCGGCTCGATTGCATCCACGATTACTCAACATTTTCCAAAAATTCCCACCATTTCGGGTGATAAGTTCAGGAATTGATCGTAATATTGTTAGTTAATTTGTAGCAAACAGAATTCAGAAATTTGAAGTTTGTTGGCCTGTTTGCCCACCCATTGGGTCTTGTCATCAAACTAAAAAAATTCCGGCCGTTTTCCGAGTTGCCTGTTGCCAAGTCTTTACTTTGTTTGCTGATGCAGCAAATATTAGCCATCGTTTGCGAGCCAAAGCCCAGTAGATTCTAAGGGAGAGTTGGTTCAAGTTCCTTAAAACTAGGAACTCTCCCAAGTTATCATAAAAGTCGATGTTATTTTAACCCTCCCCTAATGCCTGTAGAGGATGAAAGTGTGTACTCATCAAAACTCGTATTGCTTGCTCTAGAAAGGTATCCCATCAACAAGATATTGAATTAAACCATTTTTATTGCTCATTAGCATACCTACTTGCTTTGTTCATTGATTGAGATTCTTAGAAATGCCCTGACAGGCTGTGTTTTTTGAGCTCTCAGCCAGGGAAGGATTTTCCATCTACAATCATGAAGGTGCTGCTTGAACCAACCCTTGATCTATTCTGCGCTGGGTTATCTTTTTTGGCGTTCATAGTAATTACCTGTAGTTTGGCATTGGGTGCAGGATTGCGATGTAGCATATCATGTGACGTAAGGCGCCATGATATCGTAGAATAAAAATTTGTTCATGTCGGTGAAGCCATTTAGGAGTCTGAGGCTTGACAGCTGATAGAAACCTCTTTACATAGTACATAGTAATGTATTCAAATATTGTTGCTTATAGATTGATCAATTGACTTCTTCCGTTTTCAGGAGGGTCACAAAGATCTGGTTAACACCAACGAAAGGGTCTCCTCGCTCCACTATGATATTGCTCGCGGCATCGATGATACTCCTTTAGCGTCACCGCCAGACGTCCAGTGGGCCTATTCTCCTGAACTAGCACCGTCAGAGAACCCTTTCTACTATGAACCAAATCGCCTTCTGTTCGAACTCTACCAGCAGAGGATACAAAGGCAACCGCCAGGCCCGCATTTCTAGTTTGTACCGATCTGTTGAAAGCTAAGAGCACCGTTAATTTATTCGTTCCATTTGAAAAATAGTTCCTCACCATTCTCTTACTTAAAGGTTAGGTTTAAATAACGTGTCCCAGGTTTTTGTGATATGAGAAACCGCGGAGTGTTTATCGACGCTTTCCACATTCACCTCATCACCTCGGCCGCCTAATTTGAATCTTCTCTTTGATGAATTGTAGAGAGTACTGTTCCCCATCACTGCCTCTCTCCCTCTGATATAAATTAATCCATAAATTGCAACAGCCTCTTCTAACAATTGTCTTATGATTTTGCCGATCGTGCTAACATACGAAGTTTGATTATAAGAGCATATATTCCCTCCTTCATTAGGATTAGTTCTTTGAATGACAACTCTTTTAATATTCAACATCTTAATTAGTTTACGCTGTATGCAAAGTGGCCATGAAATTCTAATGTAAAATTGAGATTGGTTGTATCATGTGATTTACTATTCCTTTCTGAATGAAGAAATACCTGCCTACCATACTACCAATAAAGTTCAGTGACGCGCTGCCATCGATATAGTGGGGAAATAAATAAAGTTTCTTAATTCGGTCCGTGTGGCTTCCATAATCAACTGGCTAACTGTGTATTTCGTGTGATTAAAGAATGTTACGCCTAATGTCTAATGTTGGGCCGGAATTACGATCAAGCGGTTCATCACATAACTGAAAAGTATGTACGTGAGAAGTTGGGCAATCCGGCTATCGTGTAAACAGTAATGTGTTGTGTTACATCCCTTGTTTACTTGTGATTTCCCTTACGACGATTTTTGTTGTACTGCGTTGTTATTTTCGAAATTATATGTCATAAAATAATTTGTCCTTCAATTTTTCCTTGTCACGTCGTGCAGTGGAACGTAAAATTTACGTACCTACTTGCTTGTTTAGAAAATAAATAATAATAAATTGTAACTTGCATTTATTTATTTATTTTTGTAAATTTTCGGGAAGTATGGTATCTCCTTATGTATGGACCTTAAACTCATGCAATAGTTTCAAATTCACGAGTAGATCTTAATTAAGGCTCTTGTGCATCAGCCCTAAGGAGATTGTCTGACGAGTGAGAGGTCAATTATCATCAGGGTCTATGTCAAATTTTTGATTTTATCAACCCACTCATTTCAACAAATGGTTCGTATTGTCCTTCAAGCAATTAAAATTTGATGATTCCTCACGGATCTTTGGTTGTTGAACAACAGGAATATGACGTCGGTAAGGATATTTTTTTTAAAGAATTTCGAAATAAGTAAGCGTATTTATTTCAACTAGAACAATTTGGAAAGATAAGTTGGGCACCGAAAATGTGATAGTGTGCTTACAAAATATAACAGTAAATATACTAATGTCGTTGTAGATCGGGTGGGTGGATGGACTTCTCTAATGAGCTTGTCCCTCATGTATGACTCGATTTTTTTTTTTAGTTAATCGTCATACGCGTCGAACAAGGCGATGATTCGTCGAAAGCTGACCTTCTGAGTCGTGTGATTTCCAACTCGACACTGGCGGTTCTGCGCGGAGCGGGGTGGGGGCTAACGACTCACCCTTCCTTAACCATCAACCCCCTCCACAGAGCAAGATCGTTTCATCCCCCTCCCGAATAACGCTCGAAACCTTTTGCCATCCCGCTAATTCCTAAATTCCTCTAAACGTGACGACTGATTCGTTTATGTTATTCGAACAAGTGGAAATTAATGTAATTGGTGAGGATCGTTCTCAAGCAGGGAGGTAAGACTTATGGTGGCTGTTTCAACGCGAATCATCAATAATTTGTCGATGAGCCGTCGTCAAACCCGCGATTGGACTACTTAGAAAAGAAGAAATTTTCTTATTGATCATTAAACAATATCAAACCGTGGATCGATGGTTGATGGTGGTACATATTATGGTCGGTCAAAGTCAAAACTGACTTGATCGCCTGACTTCTGGCCAGTTGTGCTACAAAAGAACTACGTAGTGTTATTGCTCAATTACATAATTTAAAAAATAATGAAATCCTATAATTGTTTTTTTTTTTTTTTTTACCAAAGAAAATTACATCGTTAATCAAAATCTGGGATATAACGGAACGTTCAATTGGTGGTGATGTACCTACCTGCCTCTCTTCATTTTGGATTTGTAATGAAAGATTCTTCTAGAGTGTTTCTGTAAGAAAAAGCATCCTACTCAGACGGTTTTGTGTCCTCATTTCCAAATAGAATAAATTTGTGACACGAGAATGTTTTTAAATATTTTTTTACTAATATTGGTATGCTACAATGCAGGCAGGTAGGAGCCTAGGAGCTAAATGCCGAATTTTCGGCCCTTTTTAAATGTCGAAAAAATTCATACAGGTGGTAAGGAAGGATAGCAACGAATTAATATATATTTTAGCCCAGAAAAATGAGGAAAAATCGATTTTTGTAAGTGAAATCGGGTTAGTCTCTCTGTTGCTGCGCGCAGAGGGAGCCTCGGACGGAAGTGGTTTCCTCGACGCCAGCGCACTCTTCGCTCGTAAAACCGAACTCTCTTTACAGCTAGGCAGGTGTTTTCGTGTGGTTTTGTTGTCAGGCTTTTTACTCTTCGAGAAAGGTGAAATCGTGGAATATTTTTACACTTTGTGGATTAATTTCCGCGTTTGTTCGTCAGTTTCCGCGTCTCTAGTTCGAATAGAAATGTGTGTCGAGCCATCGAGGTGAACGTGAAGCGTGATCGGGCGTACGCGCGAATTTTTTTTCTCCTTCGAACGAACGTAGAGCTTGTAGCCACTTCGTTGACCCTATTTTTGGGGTTCACCGCTCATCTAGGCTATGGCACCAGCATACCTTCCACACGGTACTTCTTGATAGTGACTTTTCCCCAGTTTTCCCGAGTACTTTTCCATTAAAACTAGTTTTATCGACAGTGCCTTTCATCGTATTCCCAAGTGTTCGGATTTCAACCCGTGCGAAATATTGACGAGATCGTTTCATCGGAAATGTTTCCTTCTATGTGCTCCAGATGACAGTTTCGACATGGATTGAGATGAATTAATTGTTCTTATATTTTGTGGTGAGTTGTTATTCGCGTTCTCTGCACACTATACCAATTATAGCTTTGACTTGGTGGGAATTTACCACAAAATTAACCTCCTAGCTCGAGTTATAAGCCAGTCTAAGAAGTAGCACAGGCCGTTTCTAATTGTTTAACCTTGATGAACCGAGAGATTTCTTCCTCAATTTTGCATTTTCCCTTATTTTACGCCTTAGCGAAGGCTTCTCCATCGATTTGACGGTCTGTTTCATACAGAAAGGTTCCGAAACAGATTGTGAGTAAGCGACCTACTCTGAGGTACCGTTACCCGAGGTAACTTCGAGCGGCGAATTAGAAAGTTACCTACCTATACCTTCTCGCGGCCCTGTTGATTTTTCGCGACCGAAATACCTCGTATAGTTGTAATGTTATCCTTCGATTTGGAACCGTAGAGACTGTAACTCCAATTTTTTCAACAAGTGGCCCGACATGAGTCATTCTGGCTGTTTACCTCGCTCTAACCGTGTTTCCATGATTTTACCCAATCTGATCAGAAACGTATCCACTTTGCCTATCGGTAACCATATTTGGCAATGAAACAGTACATTTGCTTAAGCCCGCATTGAGGAAACATCCAGCAACGCACTATAAAATTCCCCGTTGCAGTTTTGTCCCTCCAGATAGAATAGAAAGTCTTCCATAGGAATTCCTTCATCTGGCAGTGAATCTGTATATGAACGCTGTCGCCAATTCTTATTGGCTATTCAGAGCTGCCGCACGTTTGCTGACGTTGACGCCTTAATGAGCATAAAATAATTAAGGCGTTACAATCAATCATAATCTATGACGCCATCAGCCTAATAACCAGGCTCCATGTGTTGGCCTCTGAGTACTCAGCTCGTTTTAAATTTGAAGCTATTTGATTCTAATATTAACCAGGGTAGTAAAATGAAAAATCCTGTAGCACTGTAGTAAGTACCTGTAATTTTCGGCGTAAAGGTCCCTTATTTTCCTGCAAAATGCAGTCCTCGAGGTTGCGTTTTGGATAGGAAATAAATTATTCGCATCAAATACTGATAAAGCTCAGGTCTTTGTGAACATTTTTCAACAACCATTCGAGCCGAATGATGTTGAGGATCCAGAATTTTCAAGAGATGTACGTGAAAAATTGGAACTCTTTTTCAATTTTCCCTCTACAATCCCCTCTTTCACTTCCGGGAAGGAAAAACACACTACAGTGGTCTCCCACCAAAAGCACAAGGGCATGGTATGATGCTACAACCGCTATTGAAAGCCATGAAAAGGAAAGCCCTGATATACCTAACGCAAATATTATGAAATGCGATGATGAGTTTAGCTTACATCCCCTCCAAGTGGAAATTTGCTATCATAGTGATGATTCACAAACCCAACAGAAGCAAGAATGATCCACATATTCACTGACCGATCAGTCTATTGACTGTATCCTCAAAGATCTTTGGACGGCTTCTACTACCAAACTTACTCAGCCACCTTAAAAACCTCATAAGTAGAGTATCAAGTTCGGATTTCTCCCACTATACTCCTACACACAACTACACAAGAGTAGTGAAGCAAATCCTACTCAAGTATCGAATGAAACGCACATATCGATACTTTGGAGTACTGGCAAGATATACTTGGAAGAATAAAAAATTGAGGAGATATTTAAAATGGCAAACTTTTGTCTATTTCAAAAAGGCTGTTCACTCAAGAAGGTACTTCAAAATGACCAAAACCGACTGTACCATTTTTTCATCCCTCTACCACTTAGAAGATGCCTTCAGGATGTATTGGTGGGCTGTTTTGGTCAGAATATTCTCAGTTTTGGAGAAAAGTCTCTCATAGGAATCAAGATTATGATAGCTTGTCCGTACATACCTGGAAATATTTTTAGGTTATTAGAGGCACGGACAGGCTATGGTGGACAACATGAATTGGGTTTGAATTTATTGAAGGATTTTTTGTTGGTGGTAGAGAAATTGAAGTGGTTGTTGATTTATTTGTTTCCCGTGAAAAACATTTTTTTTTGTAATTTGACTCCATATGAGTAAATTTTTTGATACTGGCCAAAGTATCGATTCCAGTGCTTATATTCAAATCTGTGGTATGGATACCAAAATACTTGGTCAAATTTCGTTACTTTACCTATCAGTATCTTGGTCCCTACCTACTGTACACATTTGACTACCCACCTGATGTGAAAGTGGCTCATTTTGCTGACAATTTGGCAGCGTTAGCCAAAGGGGACTCAAACGAAGCTGTACATGAACTACAACTCACATACAGTCATCAACGAAGAAGATGTCTGGTAAAAGAAATGGAGTGTCGGTAAAACCGGCAAAGTCACATAAACGTACCTATGAATGACCAAAGATGTCCTACCTAGTCCAAACGTTGCGTTTGAGCCTCACCAAGCTGCTTTTCTTACTAAAACCAGCATCTACCAGTTTTACCACCAATTGTTACCAATTTATGTACCAGTTATTCGACCAGTAAGGATGTATGGATGCAAAATATTAGCTTCAGCTTGTGATACTCAAATCAAGAGAGTACCAACCATCGAAAAACCGAGCAACCAAAAGAACCGTTTGTGGAGGAAGTTCTCCAGACAGCAGCTGAACGATTCTTCAACAGGATCAACGACCATCCTAATCCAGAAGATGGAACAGTGATTTGGCACTATGAAATGTTATATATTCGCATAAATTGTTGATTACTTACTTATTAAATGTATAGTGAAGGCTATCGCCGATTGTCCAGCACAACAAGAGTGTAATATTGTTACAATAAAGTTATCGTTATTTAAATAAAAAAAAATGTTTGTTTATTATACTTGAATTCCATTACTCATACAAGAATAAATTTCAGTTTTGAGAAAAGAAAACTCTTCTGTTGCTTACATCTCATCTATACTAGATGGCAACACAATCGCTTGTTTACAGTTCTCAGTTCATCAGTATGAAACATGAGTTTTCAAGGTATTTCTGGGAAGAAAAAATGATTGTTATTCTTGAAGTTATTCTTGAAGTTGGTTATTCCTTGAATAATCTAGAGGACAAACTCTCCGATTGGCTCCAAAATATGAAACATTTTATGTCTAGACCAAAAAAGCAAAATGCCCATCATCGTCGTTTTCGGTAGTAGACAAATTTCTAAAAGTTTGAAATTTTGTCGGGAATCTATTTATTTATTTAGTTGGTCCTCAAAACTTATCAGTCCGATCGGACCAAATTTTGGGAGGGCGAGGGTCAAAATGTGTTTTCGAAAAATGAATTTTCGGCTATGTAGGGCATCATTTTCTACAAAATCTTGAACGCTGAATCGATTGAAATGAGTTCGGGACAGTACACATTCACGGTTTTCTCTAAGAGTAATCAATAATCAGAATAATCAACCTTTGTAGAAGAATTTGCAGGGTTTTATGCGTGTAGTAATTGAGATAGTTACCAGACTGATTGCTGAAGTTGGAATCAATTACCGTAAATATGATGCTGATATAATTGTTTTCTGGTTTATACATCCAGATTTACGTGGATATGATAAAAGTGAGCTATGTTTACTCGAACAATAATTACTAGATATAGTTACTGTTTTGATAAGTATTGATACAATTTTGATTCGTAGTTTTTCCGTGTTCCTCCAGTGAAATTAATCAGAGATGAATAACTGAGTATCATTTAATTTAATCACATAGAGATAGACCTAGATGATACACCAGGCCTGTTTTGATAGCAGTGCGCGGCTGACACTGCTACCAAAATGGAATGTTATCATATTCATAATCTGGTTTTATCTTAAGAGCCATTTGTGACATTCTGTATTTTACTGCACCGTCGTTCTGCAATCGCGTTGTTAATCAATACATTTTGATGATTTTGAAGACCAGATTTAGGTGGTGTTAGGTGATATTAGGACTATCTCGATTTTCACAGCCTTTTACCCTAATACATTCTTTCAAAATGCTTTTCACAAAAGTTTTACTGAGTTGAATACATTGTACTAAGAAAATTAACTGTTTGTGAATATTATGAACTGATTCAGGTGCCTAGGAGTTGATGTACTCGTAGTATGTGTAATAAGTCACACGTTTTTAATTCAAAATCAAACCTTTCTTTCATCGTATATGGGCGAATAGCTCTGAACTGCACTACCCCGGTTTGGCCTCGTAAAATGTTCTAATCGGACAGCTGAGATGATATTGGGATACAACTGGGATGTAAATTTAAAGCTATTTAAAAGATAATGGTGGGATAATAAACGGGGGAGATTCGGACGGATTCTCAAATATCATTTCAACGTTTTAGAAACTCAATCATAGATTTCTTTTTCCAAAATTGAGAAAGAGTATTCTGCCTCTTGAAAACTGAAGGTAACCATGGAATGTAAAGATCGTGTTTTTTCGCGGGAGACATAAAAAGTCATTTTACAGTTTTTATCTTTTCCAAAAATTATCAAGAATTTCTTTCTTTTTCACCTTTTTCTTCTCCTCAATCACAAATCATAAGAAAATTGACAAATTCATTACAAAAAATCATCATTTTCTTCGATATCAACCATAATTTAACATTACGTAATTTTTTAGTATTAATCGAAAATTTTGTTAGAATTTTGAGATTTGTCTTATAAATTTTAGTGTCAACATTTGAGAGAATTTGAGTGTGCCATGTTTTTTTTTACTTTTATAGCAAAATGGCATTATATATAACATAGAACACTCCCAAATAAATAATATAATCAACTCGAAACCCCACTTTTGTAGTAGATAGGCGGGTACCCATTTTGACCCATGCCCGCCTCCGTTGGGTGCCAATTGATCTGGAACCCATCTCAATGGATTCAGCGTCCAAAATTTAGTAGAAAACGATACCCCACGTGCCTTGTTTTCGAAAAATAACGAAAATCGAGTTTAAAAAAAAACACATTTTTTACCCACATTATCAAATTTGGGCCGATTGGGCTAAAACGCTTCGAGGACCAATCAGAGCTAGAAATAGGTCCCAGACCAAAATTTCAAATTTTTAGAAAATTTGCTACTGGCAAAAACGTTGCAGAGGCGTGAAATTGGTATTTTGAAAATGGGGTGTTATGGTTAATCTTGAATTACAAATTATCTGTAATTACAAAATTATCATTGATGACTCATTTTGATTTCTTCTTCTTCCAGAATCAACTCCGTGCTGACACTGTTCGAGTTTCGTCAGCTCGCAAGATGAATTTCACGCCTTTCGGCACAACTTTCAGCGGTGCGCTGCCTCCCACGGGCAGTACGGTCGCGCAATTCACGACAGCCAAATTTGCGCACCAAGTGAGCGGTGGTGGTGGTCAAGTGGTCGGCGTTTTGTCTGCTGACGAAGCAGGCGTCACCTATTTGCGTCCTGTTGACGCGAACGGGTTCACGTTGAATCTTGCCGGCCAAGGCGGCGGCAACAATTCCGACGGATCGGGACCTCAGGTTTGTTGGTTGATTTTGATTTCAACATTGTAGTTTACTTATTCCATTTTGCGCTAACGAGTAGAGTTTGGTTGGAAACCTCGGCGAAATGACCGTGTTATGAAGAGTGAAAGCTGACAATATTACCTGCCCCAGGGCGCATACTTGGGCCCATGATTAGTGTTAGCAGGCAAATACAGTCCTGCGCAAGATGAACACACCAATGCCCTTTCTAATAATAATCCTTCCTCTTCTCATGACGACCTATCATCTAGTTTTAGAGATAATATTTTTCCAAAAAGCTTGAGACACATTGAAAAACATTTGAAGACATTTTGCGTTGGTAATGACTCGGCGGAGGTCACTCACTAGTTTCTTAGAAGCCTTCACAACAATACATTTGATGATGAAATTAGTGTTCATCAAAACGAGTGTTCTCTGCAGTAAAACGCTGCATATTCTTCCTCAATGGTTTATTATTCTTTAGAGCAGGAATATGGGACAAAACAATGTGTCTCAAACTCATTCCAATAAATTAAAATTTGGTGGAAAATGATAACCCAAACCCTCTGGACCCCCCCCCCCCCCCCCCCCCCCCACCCCCACCCCCAAACTAGGACAAACCACACAAAAATTACGAAAATCGATTTTCAAAAAAAAAAAAAAAAACACATTTTTAACCATATCCTCCCCAAATTTGGGTCAATCGGCTGAAAAGCTTCCACTACCAATTATAGCCTTAAGAGGTACCTGACCAAAATTTCAGATTCTGGAACTAGGCTTGCGGGGTAACATTTTCCACTAAATTTCGGATACCAAATCGATTGAGATGGGTCCAAGACCGACTCGCTCCCACTGGAAGTGAGTGGGTCAAAATGGGTACCTACTTGAAATACCTATTTTGAAAGTGGGGTTTCGAGACATTTCATAGATTAAAGCATGTGGGGTATGCTTTTCCACTAAATTTTGGACTCTGAATCGATTGGAATGCGTCCTGGACACCTACTGTCGTCCCCATGCTCTTGGAATAATCAAGCATTGTGGAAGAATTTGATGCATTTTTGCAGCATAGATTTTCCTATTTATGCCGCCTCTTTTCGGGAACCTTGATAAACACTACATACGTGCGTATCATGAAGAAGATGAGCATTATGACTGCAGTTTTTGGTTTATGAATTGTCCTGTGAACTGGATTCTTATTATTATTTGAAATAGGAGATTTGTGTTGGATTTTGTTTAATGTTGTTGTTTAGGTGCTATCGCCTCTGGTTCAGATTTGTCAATCATCTTGCGTGGTTTTCTCGTGCTTGGAAAATTGGTCCGTTTATTCTGAGTGCCGGTGTCCTTTTCAAACTTCTGTGAGAACTCCAAGTTCCGGCTGGAAGCATACGTCATTAAAGAGATCGGCCGAGGTGAAAGTTGGAGAACGGGGTTCACCCTCCTTGAGACGTCCTCTTCTTTCTCTTTCTCTTTCTCTTCCTCTTCCTCGCCGTGCCCTTTCTCTCGCGAAGGCGACGCTCCCCCTCCCGTTTGAGTCGTCGCCCTTCTCTACGTGCGACCCCTTCTTTCGAAATCCAAAAGGCCTTTCTCCTCCACCGAAAGAAAGTTTTTGGAAGAGCTGTCCTCGGCTCAACATTTTCTATTTGACGCGTTTTGTCACATTTTTCGTTTTTTAAAATTATTTTCCCTCTCCTTTCCAAACTGAAGTGGCATTTGGCAAAATCGTGAGCCATGTAAACATTCGGACATTCCGCTACTCCCCCTGCAAACGTCTGAAGGATGTCCCTTTTGAATTTTATTCGAAAATAACTAACAAAATTAACTCAACAATAATGTTTTTTTTTAGGATGTCGAAGTAATGGCCAATCCTTGCAAGAAACCCTGTTTTGAATTCAAGCTTTATCCTGAATCAATTCCAATACGTTGATTACAATCTGAAATCAACAGCCCTTTTTGGCGTCAGTTGATCCACAAAACTTTTATACTGATTACAAATTTTTGGGGATTTAGGGGCTAAATATTTATCAAAAAGTCGAATCTCCGATTATGGTTTGTGGGGTGCATTTTTGATAATTTTGGACCTAATCATTGAGAATTTCCTGAGACGATGGCGCCACGGAAGAAGTTTATGGGTCTAATGGGTATCTAACCATCTGAATGTGTGTTTTCGAAAATTTGGTACCTAACGTTTGGACGCTGAATCGATTTTAATGAAGTTGGGATACATCATACTCACTGTTTCCCCCGAACTTTTGCTTCAAGGAATAATCTACCGTTATAGAAGGTTTTTTATCGTTTCAAAAACTTTTTTTTTTAAATAACGAATTTAGATTACATAGATAGTATATGTTGATCCCTTATCGATTATTTTTGTGAGCACTTCTTGTGCTGATTTCATCTACAAATCGTATATTGTATTCGATTCTTAGTATTCCGTTATAAGTAATGAACTCAAATTGATGGTACCGCGCGAATCAACGATAAAAACCAATGCAGTTACGTGCGCCTCTCATTCTTATTTTTAAGCAGTTTTCATATTACGCGCCAAATTCATTGTTTTTATGTTTGACCACGTAGCGTTTCATCTTTAAAAGCTTATTTTAGTTTTAAATTTTTGTGAGGCGCAAATACCTTGTATCAAACCGCACGAAATTAATATTTTTTCTATTGTACGGTTGTTACTCGCACCTTTTTCACCGTTTTCAGTTATTTTTTTCAACAGACTGAAAATACTCCGCGTCAAGTCTTGCCCAACGTATTCCTTTTCTTCCGAATAATGTGAGATTCACGTGCTCCCTCAAGAAAAACAATGAAACGGATGACGCGACTGTGGCTCCCAACTGTGAGAAAATGAACGCGACGTGGGGAAAACCGCCGATTGCTCAAACGAGTTTGTTCGGTAGCGTCTGAGAATCGACGGTGGAAAATGTTATTTACATTGGACGAAAGAGCTCGCCTCAAAGCGGCGATGGAAAAGACCAGGTCTAATCATGTAAAAAAAAAAAAAAAAAAAAATTTTGAAAACACATATTTAAGATGTGTAATAGATAGCTATTTTGACCCATAACCTCTTCCAGTGGGTGCCAAACGTTCTGGGACCCATTTCATTGGATTCAGCGTCCAGAATTTAGTGGAAAATGATACCCCACACACCTAGATTGCAAAAAATCTCAAGAATCCATTTTTCGAAATACACATTTTGACCCCTACCCCGCCCAAATTTGGTCCGATCGGTTGAAAAGTTTCGAGGACCTACTAAAGCCATAAACGAACCACTGGGTACCATTTTCCACTACATTTTGGACGCTAAACCGATTGAATGTGCCTCCATGCTCCTGGCACGAGGAATAACCAACCCCTGTGAAAGAATTTGGATCATTTTTGATCTACAAATCTTGAAACGCAAAATGACCAATTTTTCTGGCAAATCACGATGGAAACGGGTTGATTATTCAAAGAATACTACCGAATATGATGACTTTCGACCACGCTTATACCCCATTTATTCTCTGATGAAAGAGGTTATCGGTCAAAATGGGTACTTACTCGTATCTACCTATATCGAATGTGGGTTTTCATGATTTCTGTTACCTAGGTGTCTGGGATATCGTTTTCCCCTAAATTTTGGATTTTGCTGAATCGATTGGAATGAGTCTTCATGCTCCTGGTCCGAGGAATCACCAAGTTTTTAAATTTTTTTTGGTATGTGACCCACTCTGGAGACCTCAAAGTTACACTCAACACCAGAAATCCACCAATCATAAATTTTAACTGCGCTAATGTTTTTGGTATATCCCGAAACTGAAACATATCTGGTTTATCACGTTCTAAAACTCAGTTCAAGAGTGGGCAAAATTAACCTGCAGGAACTGGCTTATATGCGTAGAATAATATTTTGGCGCAACTAATCTCGTCCTTGCTGCAAGGGATGTACGTGGGAATTCGCCAGCGGGAAGCGATCCGAACTTACATAATCCCCCCCCCCCCCACTCGTCCGAGGGGCAGGACAATCAAGCTATTTTCGAGCGGTGCGTCGCCTCGTAGAGACGGATGGCGTTATTTTTGGGTTGACGAAGAATGCAAACACATGTCACGAGAGGTGGAACCTTGACAAACCCCGGTTTAAGAAGTGAGGATTCGAGTTGTCATTCTGAAGCGTCTTCTTTCGAATGGTTTCAAGAAGTCCTTTTTGGCCTTGGACGAACCAAATCTGCTTCAAGAAGGCTTGCCATTGTTTTGGTTGATCATTCCTTGAGCCCTATGTCTTCATGCCAGAGGGTAACCTCTCCGGTTGACGCCAAAATTTGACAGTATACGTGTCATGATGTCTAGTTCAAACAATTTAGTAGAATAATCAACCAGAAACCTAAATGTCCGTCTGCCGACCGCGCTATTTTAGGCAATAGAAATTTTTTCCAAAAATCCGAAAATGCGTAGGGCCATTTTAACCACTCAGGAAGCCATGAGAGTCTAATTCTCATATGCACTGCTCTATTAACCATTTCAGAAGGCTTTACTTCGTTACTCTCGCTCTGGAAATGGTCCAATCTTCAGTCATCCTATCATTGATTGAAGGTTCCTGTGGTCAAAGCTCGACTACCACTTTTTACCTGGTTTTCCATTAATGAAGCTGTTGTCTCTATTCAGACGCATGACGAGTTGCTGAAGACTTGAGCAGATCATATCGATGATGATAGCCGACTCTGGCCATTGACTGTATCCATAAGACTGGAATCGTCTCTTCATTCTTCCTGAAATTGGCTTCTGGACCGATTTGCTCGATGATTTCCGTTCACCTTGTTCGGAGGGATGACGCGATTCATTCCCGTTTTCTGCAGGAACACCTACTACGACATCTTGGCCCTTTTTCATCGCCTCTTTAGAGTATCTGGGTCTTTTGGTAGGAGGAGGTATTCTCTGTAAATAAATTAAGAAATAAAGAAAGAACGAAAAATAATGGCTACCAGAGTTTGGATTTTTGACAAACATGCCACTGAAAGCTCTTCCAAATAAGCAGGTTCCAGTATCATATACCTCTCGGGACTAGTATCATACACCTCCTGTATAATACTGGTAACTGTGATATCAGTGGCCCATATAAGGTTTTGAGAACGATTGCAAGTCACAACTAACTAAAATAACCTCAAAAATGCAACCTCAGTTTTTGAAAATTTTCTTGAAGATTCTTAATTTGACATAGAAAGGCTATATAACACTCGAGAATTGAAGGTTGAAAGGTCCTCAGTATCAAACGCCCCTCAAATCGGACTTAATTTCGAACAAGTTTTCGACAAAAATTATATCTACGAGTCCAAATACATGAAAAATCGTCCCTACAGGTCGTCCTTACAATGATAAAATATGTTGGGAAAAACTAAGCAAGCACAAATTTTCTTCTTTATCCAAAACTAAACAAAAACGCTGCAAATTCTTTTCGCAGGGGTTGGTTATTCCTCGGACCAGGAGCATTGAGGCATATTCCAATCAATCAACGACCAAACCTTGGTGGAAAATGATCATACTCGTCTAAATTTTGGACACTGAATCCAATAAGATGGGTTCCAGAACGATTGGCGCCTACGGAAGAGGTTATGGGTTGAAATGGGTACCTATCTACCTATTTCGAATGTGGGTTTTCGTGATTTCTGTTACCTAGGTGTGCGGGGTATCATTTTCCACTAAATTTTAGACGCTGAATCGATTGGATTGAGTCTCCATGCTCCTGGTCCAAGGAATAACCAACCCCTGTGAGAGAATTTGCAGCGTTTTTCATTTGAGAAGAAATCAATTAGATGCAGCCTACCTAAGTATAAGTACATAGAATATGGGAGTTGACCATGCTGCCATTCACCCCCCACTGTGTGATCCATAAGGGGTGGGGTGGGGTGTCCTATATTTGTCAAATTCAACTCTCCCTGTGTGGTGACGTCTTTTAAACCCCTCAATCGAGAGCCTTTGGAACACATGCACAATTCCCATTACTCCAACATACCCCAAAATTCCATGAACCTAAAAACAATTAAATTGATACCTCGCTGCTTAGAATTTCAATATTGTCATTCCTTTGAAGAAGTCGATTCCCTTGAAAAATATAATTGTTTTTCCTCCTCCAAAAATACCAGAAAAACAAATAAATTCGACAAAACCTGATGTTTCTTGCTTACTATTTAAGATTTATCTATTATTAGTAACGACTTCAGTTCTTTTATAGCGCCAAAACGTGTGAATAGGACCTAATAAAATATTATTCGGTGAATTGAACGTAGTCGGAATTGATTACTGTAATAAAATTATTTTATTTTGGACAAATGGGATCTTTACGTTCACAACTTACGTATCACGTGGCATTCATCTGTATGAGAGATTTTAACTCGGACAAAAACATTGCCATAGCATGTGCATAGTTCAGGTTGAGGTTGTAACGAGCCTTTTCTCATTTTACGAGGGCATTCGCTCGAGTTGGAAACCTTCGCGTTTTTGTTCGTTCGACCAAACCAACCAGAAACAATCGAGTTGTGCTCGACCGTCCTCAAACCAGACGGTCTTTCGACTCTGTTGACGGCAAATATCGTAATGACCTGGGAATAATACGCTGATCGCTTCTCCGATAAGGAATCCTCTTAAGAAACGAATTAAGTGAGGCATTTGGTTGGCGATCGCTCTGATGAGACGCGTTGTACAGTCCGAGGTGACGAAATTCCTGAAGAGTTTCCACTGTATGACGGCAAACTAAATCGTTTGACCTATCAGAGAATAAATGGGGTATAAGCTTGGTCGAAATTCGTCATATTCGGTAGTATTCTTTGAATAATCAACCCGTTTTCATGGTGATTTGCCAGAAAAATTGGTCTTTTTGCGTTTCAAGATTTGTACATCAAAAATGCTGCAAATTATTTCACAGGGGTTGGTTATTCTTCGTGCCAGGAGCATGGAGGCACATTCCAATCGATTTAGCGTCCAAAATGTAGTGGAAATTGATACCCCACTCGCCTAGGTACCAGAAATCTTGAAAATACACATTTAAAATGGGTAGATAGGTACCCATTTTGACCCATAACCTCCAGTAGGCGCTTATCGTCCCGGGACCCGTCTCATTGGACTCAGTGTCCAAAATTTAGTCGGATTGTCAGTCCGATCGGACTGAAAAGTTTTGAGGACCAACTAGAGCCCTAAAAGAGGTCCCTGACCAAAATTTCAGATTGTCAGAAAATTTTCTACTTCCAAAAACGGCGTTGAAAGTATCAATTTCCACTATTTTTGGACGCTGCGTCCATTGAATGGGTCCTCAACCCATTGACTCCCACCAATCGGTTTTATTCTATCATTTAGAAAGTTGCTTAGTCGAGGATCCGCCGTTTTTTGGACAAGAAAATCGTCGGTGAAGCGGCAACATGCTGTAACTCAATTTTTGGCCAAAATGAGTTAGTAATCGATCTTTATAGAAAATTCCATGACGGATCGATTGGTGAAGTCAGATTATCGAAAAAATCACTTCCAGTGTTAATATTAACAGTACTGCCAACATGGTAACTGATAGTAACTGATAGTAAAGTGAGGCAACATGCTACAATTCAGCTTAATTCTTCATTGGTAGAAAATTAATGTTTAAATTAGTGTAGATTGATCAAAGGGGGTCAGCCATTCATGGAATTGCTTCAAGTTTTAGGATCAAGAAAGTAGTTTTGAAATTATTCAGTTTTTTGTCTCTCCTGAAAAGTTGATAAAATTGAGTTATAGCATGTTGCCTGTGTCTGAAACATTTAAATTATGATGGAAATTGGTATTTCGAATATGCCTTTTGAGTTTTCTACATTTCTCTTTCTTTCAAAAAATCTAGGCGGCTCATTTGCCGATAAATTTTGGATGCTCTATTAATTAGGTTTAAACGTTATGCTTCTGACAATAACAAACAAACTATTTTGAGATTTGGTAGGCACTTAGTTGAGGAAAAAGTAGCTTGTTGGAGACCTCAAGATACGCTCTTTGACCCGAGCGATGCTCACCAATAAATAATTGCAGCGTTTTTATTTTAATGAAGTTTCTTTCAGAAGTTTTGAAGTACATAGTACTGAGTTTTGGGCTCGTACGAAAATCTCCATTTACAGACGTAAATCAACATTCTGGAACCCTCCAAGGAGAAGCGAAGGGCTCGGAAACCGTTAGCTCTGCGGTCGTACCGATAAGTTCTCTGGACGATATTCATCACCGTTACGCTCCTCGAGGGAGAAAAACGTTATCTTTTTTTTCCACCTGAAGGAAAATAATCAAAAACTCAATTGAATAGAGTTGGACGCCTTTCCTTGACGCTGAAGAGGAATAAAAGAAAATCAAAATAATTTGATTAATCATTTCTATTTTGTGTATTTCTCTTTCATTTTGTGGAGAACATTTTGGATGTTTCGAGCAAATTTCATCGTCTTACAAGATCAGAAAATAATTGTAATACGACTTATTTTGTATCGCAATAATTCATTTTTATTGCATTTAGATCGATGTACTCATTTTAGTTGATTACTCTCGAAAATTGAGTTTCAAAAAACACATTTACCTTTACCCTCCCCAAATTCGGGCCAATGGGGCTGTATTCGAGGACCAACAAGAGTCAAAAAGTGGTCCCAAACCAAAATGTTCGGCATTTAGAACATTTTCTTCCGCCAAAAACGGCGCAGACGGACATTTCGGTTTTGGTTGGTTATTCATTGAATAATCAACCTTTGTTTTCTTGCAAAAAGGAACCTCTCCGATTTGCCCAAAAAAAATTTTTTTTTTGAGAGCATAATGTCCATCCGCTGTCTACGCCGATTTTGGTAGTTGAAAATATTCTCTAAAAGATCATTAAAATCAGGGACCCTTTTTTGGCTCTAGTTGATTCTCGAAACTTTTCTGCCTGATTGGACCAAATTTGGTTGGGAGGAGGGGGTAGGGGTCTAAATATGTATTTCGAAAAATGGATTTTCGAGTTTTTTAGCAATCTAGGCGTGTGGGGTGCCATTTTTGACTAAATTTTGGACGCTGAATCCAATGAGACGGGTCCCAGAACGATCCCGGAAGTGGATCCCTGTCAAAATGGCTATCTATCTACCTATATCGAAATCGGGGTTTCGAGATTTCTGGTACTTGGGCGTGTGGGTTATCATTTCCCACTAAATTTTAGACGCTGAATCGATTGGAATGAGTCTCCATGCTCCTGGTCGGAGGAGTAACCAACCCTTGTGATAGAATTTGCAGCTTTCGTTCGATTATTCTTGTTGGAATAATACACTATTGTATGTGTCAAAATTTTGATAGAGTTTTGTGGGAATCATTTTGATTCGGTGGCCTGGCGCTTTCGGGACTCCACCGACGATTGGCGCAAATGACATCTCTTTCTTCTCCGTCATCCTCACCATATTTGTCATCTCCGCTCACGTTCCACCGTAATGCAGGGGAGGGGAGGGGGGCTGATTTGCTCTGTCGTAGAGTATAGTACAACCCCGGGCTCCGTTTATCAATGAAGATGGAGGTCGTTTCAGTGCATGAATGGCAACCGTTGACTGTGGAAGGGGTGAAGTGCCCCGGAGGGAGGAAGTGCAGGGCCGTGGAAGGGCCAGGACGACCCCACCCCCGCGAAGAACATCAATGACCGGTGCAACCGTTTCCTAGGTAGTGGTGGCGGTCTCATTGTCAAAATACTATCATTCCCTAATACGATGCTCGGCACTGAAGAGGGGGTGCTCCGGGGAGGGATTGCACAGCGGGTCAAGGGGGGCAAGGTCAAATGCAGGTGGAGTCCCCTTCCGATGAGTCATCTTTTGACAAAATAGCGCACACGACGAGGCGGGAGTGATCCGACGCACCGTTTTGATCGTCAAAATCCTCGGGAGGGGGCGGGTAGGCCTGGGGCAGGGGGCCTCGTAGGTAGGGGCTTCTCCCCGAAGGGGGGCGGCCCTTCCTACCAGTGTGCTCCACTGCGTCGTCGTCGACGCCGATTTTTCTCAACTTCCTTCTCCGCTCCGACGTCTTTAGATCGCTCCTGATCGAACCTGCTCATTTTGATCGTTTATTTGGTGTAAAAACCAACCCTACCCACAAACTACCCTGCAATTCCTGCATTATACTTCGTACCGTTCAATCATCTTAACGATCAGGATTATACTAACACCACACGATACTCTAAAATCAACCAAATTCTCAATTTTGGGTTCCTCTTCTGTAAGCTCAGCTCAATTTTACGAAATCTGAGTATCCTAAAACTCCATTGTTTGCATATTCCACAATATTGTACAATATGTGGATTTCAATTGATTTTGCATGAATTGAATTGAAATAGAGTTTTTTGTGTTCTCCAATCTGTAGGATAAGTCGATTTGATTCGACTCCAAGCAATATTTTCTGCATTATCCTTGCTAGTTTCACCTTGGCCTGCCTTCGCCTGGTAGTCCTTGGACGAATAACGCTCGACTCGAAACCCGTTGCGTGCGATTCACGGCCTGACGGAATAATTATTACCTTCTCGAACGAGCAATACTCTACGCGTTGCAAAAGTTTTGGTCAATCAGATTATTACTAGCGCTCTCCTGAGGCTACTTTCACGATTCGCGGGGTGTTGTGAGTAATTTTTCATCGAGGTGAGGTTATAAATAGGTTTCGTAGATATTTTAAGTCGGGTTCAAATAAATGAGAACGGTTTGCGAGTCAATATTCGAGTGTATTCAATCTAAATGTAGATAATCTATGGAGACGAAAATGCCAGTAAAGCTTACATGTCATTCCCATTGTTTTTGTTTAGCGATAATTTCATCATCCCCTATTCCACGACTTCTGCTCGTATGTACTCTTTCCACTGTTTGAACTCTGTCGACAGAGAGCAATTTCGAGCTTTGACTCGATTATTTGCTCTGCTTTATTTGAATTATTCAATAAATGATAGAGATTTTAGTGTTTGGTTGTGGTATTCATCAACTTGTACGTGACTTATAAGGGATGGAGCAAATAGATTTGACGTCGAAGCACTAAAAAAAATGATTTTATAAACTAAAATTGGCTGTTCTTGTGTTTTTGGAGGGAGAGGGGGTCAAGAGTCAAATTCCCATGTCCAATGAATTCTTCGAACTTATTGAGGGCGAAATTTTGTCCGTTCAAAGCTTCTACGGAGATTGTAGAGACAAAAATGGGCGTTTAATGTTTAAAAATATAAATACGAACCGAAGTAATCAAATCTGAAGTAAGAAAACCGATTTTGAAGCAAATTGAGTGAAGACTATGCCAGTTTTTTGTGTATCAAATATTTCGAGGTATCAAGTTTTTCCGTGTTGTTGAAACGTAAATGCTTCAAAAATTGCCCTTTATCCCTTAACTCCCAAGGTTTTCTGTTAATTTCATTGCTAATATGCTCTTTATAGATCAATTCGCGACCCTTTTACTGTATATTTTGGCCAATGTTCGGGGTTTTTGTGAGTATATTTATTGAAATGAGTTCTACCTTTGGTTTATTAGTCGTATTTTTTTTTAAATTTAATTTCAGGGCAAATCAGAGAGATACAATTTTAAGTCCACGCCTTTATTTGGGTGCAAACTATTTTCGAAAAATGTCAAATTTGGGCCATGGACTGTAGTTGGTTCTTGAAACTTTTCAGCCCAGTCGGCCAAAATTCGAGAAGAGTGTGGGTTAATATGTGTTTTTTTGAAACTAAATTTTGGGGATTTTTGAACACTAGGCATATGGGGTATAGTTTTTTACTAAATTTGTGACGCTGAATCCATTTAGCTTGGTCCCATACCGATAGGTAGCCATTCTAAGGGTATATGGGTCGAAGTGGGAACGCATCTAGGTACCTATTCTGTTGCGGGTTTTTGAGATTTTCGGGTATATAGGCGTGTCAGGTATCATTTTTTCTAAATTTTGGACGCAGAGGTAATTAGAATGAGTCATCCATACTTTGGTCGTATTGCTGCATACCTTGCAAACCTTGTTGCATAATTAACCTTTTTTTTGGGGGGGGGGGGGGGGGGGTTGGTTATTCCTTGAATAATCAACCTTCCTTTTTATACAAAAAGTCTTTTTCATGTTAATCTCTCCAATTCGCAAAAAAAAAAAAAAAAAAAAATTTGGACGCTTTAAGGTGTCTAGATCAAATTTAGCAAATATCCGTCCGCCGTCCATGCTCGAAATGGGTGGGGTAGGGGTCAAAATGTGTTTTTTGAAAAATGGATTTTAGAGATTTTTTGGAATCTTGGTGTGTGGAGTATCATATGCCACTAAATTCTGGACGCTGAATCCAATGAGACGGGTCCGGAACTATTGGTCAAGGAAACCCAGAAGAAGTTATGGGTCAAAATGGGTGTCTATCTACCCATTTTGAATGTGTGTTTTCGAGATTACTGGTACCTAGGCGTGTGGGGTATCATTTTCCACTAAATTTTAGGCCCTGAAGCGATTGGAATGTGCCCTGGAGCCGCCACACCCACTGTTTTCCCCATTTTCCTCATGTGAAGAAAAGAGCCTCCATGCACCTGGTCCGAGGAATAACCAACCCGTGTGTGAGAATTTGCAGTGTTTTTTTCATTGAAACCAAAAAATGCAGTAAAATTTTGAATTTGATAAAATATGATTTGGCTTGGATAATCAGAAATCTAGATCAATGTAATTTATATTCTTATTTTTGAACATTAAATGATTGTTGGCTGGAGGTTAGCAAAAAGTGGTCAATGGTCGGCTGAAAACTGTTTGTTGCTTGAGCGTTGCTTATAATTGAACCAAATCCCTTGTTACGTAATAGCAAGTGAAATTTAATGGTTGAAAACCGGCAGAACATGGCAAGTGCAGGGCGCCGCTTGGGTCCCCGGACATGCTCCGGTTAATCAGCCGATGTCAATGAACTCTTCATCCTCTTCCCCCCACCTGGGCCTCCATTCAACACACCTGCCTTGTTCTTGAGGTGGGCATAGTCATAGGACCGAAAGAATGGCATCCGACGGTCAGGTTGATGTTCGCTCATGGCACAGGTCGAGAAGAATGGAGTGAACTTTTTGGAAAAGACGCGTTCGAAGACGAAGAAGTCGATTCTGTTGGATTTCTGGCGTCTTTTGTGGCTCGTCAAAATGGGATTCGTCAGAAAAATGGCATTGCTGAACATCAACCCGAACGATCCCGCAAACAGTCGAGTACGAACACGAAATTTAATTGAGAAAATTGAAATTAGATTTTGTGCAGGGTGGAGCGCAAAAGACAGATGAATCACAACCTATGTTTTCATGCAAAAGGTCAACCTCTCCTATTCGGCCCATTTTTTTCTGGGCGTTTTAAGGTGTCTGCAAATCTGCAAATTCTTACACACGGGTTGGTTATTCATCGAATGGGGAAAACAGTGGGTGTAGCGGGTCCCAGACCCATTCCAATCGATTCAGGGTCCAAAATTTAGTGGAATATGATACCCCACTCGCCTAGGCACCAGAAATCCTGACACATACAAAATGGGTGGATACATACCCATTTTGACGCATAACTTCTTCCGGTGGTTGCCAATCGTTCTGGGACCCATTTTATTGGATTCAGCGTCCAAACTTTAGTGGAAAACTATACCCCACACGCCTAGGTAGCAGAAATCCCGAAAACACATGTTCAAAATGGGTGATAAATACCCAATTTGACCCATAACTTCTTCCAGTGGGTGCCGATCGTTCTGGGACCCACTTCATTGGATTCAGCGTCCAAAATTTAGTGGAAAATGACACCCTACTCGCCTAGATCGCCCAAAATCCATTTTTAAAAAAACACATTTTGACCCCTACCCCCCCCCCCCCCCCCCATTTGGTCCGATCGGGCTGAAAAGTTTCGAGGATCCGTCTCGGCCGGGAACAGACCCCTGACCAAAATTTCAGATTTTTTAGAAAATTTTCTACTACCAAAAACGGCGCGGACGATGGACGGCATACGGCGTACGGCGGACGGACATCGACCTTTTTTGATCAGGACATCATGAAACGTCCAGAAAAAAATTTTGAGCCGAATCGGAGAGGTTGACCATTATTATGAAAACATTGGTTGATTATTCAAGGAATAACCAACCAAAAAGTCAAATGTCCGTCCACCGTCCGCGCCGTTTTCGGTAGTAGAAAATTTTCTTAAAATCTGAGTTTTTGGAGATCTAGGCGAATGGGGTATTATTTTCCACCCAATTTGGGACGCTTAATCCATTGAGATGAATCCAAGAACGATTGGCACCGGAAGAGGGCATGGGTCAAAATGGGTACCAACCTATTGCAATGAGTCCTGGCCACTCCACACGTGGTGTTTTCCCCATACTCTTGCTCTGATGTAATAATAAACCATTGTGGAAGAATTTGGAGTGTTTTTTGTCAGTATATCTTGATACCTACGCAAGAAGTCAAATTCAGAGAGGTCTGGCATCCAAATTTATCTTTATTATTCATGGAATTATAAACCAAAAGGACGGCTGGTGGTCGTCATGCCAGAAAAAGGCATCTCGCGTTCGTCCGACTGCGACCGATTATTGCTGACTTGAGATAATTTTTTCATCCTCAGTAAAAGCTCGTCTTCTAAAGTGAATCGATTCTCTCTTTGCGATTTCTTCAGAAACATTCTCGGAACCGTAGCGTTGATGTAGATAAGTCGATGCGTCAGCCAAAACGTGAAACGGTGATCTGCGTAAGGCGATTTTCGAGTACTGTCGTCTTAAATGGCACCGCACGATTTCCAGCTGGCTCCACGTTTTATCTGCTCACAGATTTATCTTATCTATATTTTTTCTTCAATATCGTTCGGCGGCAACTAGATAGGAAGTGGGGCTAGCAACTGTCTACACAGAAATCGATCGAAACATTGAGGATTTGTTTGTAACAACTGATTCCCGATCATTTTTGTTATCTCTGCGTTCTGCGTATTCAAAACTCCGTCGTTTCGATTGTTGGTTGTCGGCGCTCATTAGGATGAAACGTCATCCATAATCCGCTCGGAGGATCTGAAACAATCAAATGAACGACACGAAAACGCCGACCAGAGGTGCTGCCATGACATCAGACGGCCTTGAAGCTTCCCAGAGCGAGAGAGATGAACTGCCGAGCGAGAGGGGCTGTTGATGTTCGTGATGGAAGAGACTGACGATAGGAAAACCTTCAGCTCTAAACGCATTGTCCTCCATCGAGATGATTCCCGGCGGTGATTAGTGTGGTGTTCTTACTGCACGAGTCACTTGATTGCGAGTATAAGAAAAATTTAGGCGTCTTTCGAATTCAAAAGACCTGTTGTTCAGTTATTCTTCTGAAACAGCGCACCCTTGTCGAACAAGAAAACCTCCATTTTTCGCTTTCGATTTTATTATTCACAGTAAAGTAAATACAACTGATTACATTTAGGCATTCGCATCGGCCAAAAACATGATTTTTTTTTTTTTTTTTTTTTTTTTTTTTTTTTTTTTTTTTTTTTTTTTTTTTTTTTTTTTTTAACGTTTGAGAGTGTGTAGTTTCCAAAAGCGAAATGTCAATCCGCCGTTTAGTCCAAGAAAAGGCCTTCAATGCTTCGAAAAAATGGAAAAATCTGGGCATAGACTTTATTCGGCGTTTAGTGTATGTACTATCAACTAGGTTTCCGCCCGTATCCCAAAAAAGGTAAAAGCTGTTACTTTGAAAATGGTTATTCGTGATTATGGTTGATTTTTCTTTAAACAATCAACCATATTTTCATGCCAGAGTTCAACCTTATCGCTTGGCCTCAAAATTTAGTATTGTACGTTTTATGATCTTCTAAATCAAATCGCTGCAAATTCATTCACAGGGGTTGGTTATTCCTCAAACCAGGAGCAAGTTGACTCAGCGTCCAAAATTTAGTGGAAAACGATACCCCTAACGTCTAAATCGTAAAAAATGTCAAACATAGGGAACGCAGTTGGTGTGGATTGTCCTGGACCCATTCCAATCGATTCAGCCTCAAAAAGTTAGTGGAAAATGATACCCCATTTCGCCTAAATCGCCAAAAATATCAAAAATCCATTTTTTGAAAAACCCATTTTGTACCCACACCCTTCTCGAATTGGGTTTGATCAGGCTGAAGAGTTTCGAGGACCAACTAGAGCCAAAAACAGGTCCCTGACCAAAATTTTAGATTTTAAGAAAATTTTCTACTACCAAAAACGGCGTGGGCACCTCTTCATTTGGGAACCTCATTTCTACTCATGTTGCCCCTTGAAAGATTGGAACTCGAAAACAGCCCAATCGGCCTGAATTATGGAAGGTATGGGTGAATGTGTGTTTTTTGAAACTCAATTTCCGGGATTTTTTGAATACTAGGCATGTGGGGTATCATTTCCCATTAAATTTGGGTCGCTTAATCCTTTGTGATGTGTCCTGGACCGATTAGTGCCTACTGGAGGTGTGTATGGGTCAAATGGGTATCTACTTACCTATTTCAAAAGTGGGGGTTTGCGATTTTTTGTACCTAGGCCGGAGGGTTATCATTTTCCACTAAATTTTGGGCGCTGATGGATGGTTCCCAGGACAATTGGTGCCCACTTGAGGTGGGTATGGGTCAAATGGGTTCATATTTACCTTTTTCGAAAGTAGGTTTATGAAATTGTTGGGTACCTCGGCGTGTGAGATATCATTTTCCGCTAAATGTTGGACGCTCAATTGATTTGAATGAGCCTGGGACACCCTACACTCACGGTTTTCCCCATACTCTTGCTGCAAGGAATAATTTGCAGCGTTTTCGATACTTCAGCGTGTGTCGCTTTGAACGCAACATTTCAACGTGTTTCAATTCCGTGGTTAATTTCATTAGTTGCTCAGCACACAGCGTGCGTCTGTTTGGAAGCGAATTTCCTCATCCATTAATATAATGGAGCCCCTACCCTGTGTATTTCCCCCTTCTTGGGGCTTTTGTCATCTGTGCACCCCACCGACGGACATGTAGAGGGGCGAACCACGCCCTTCCTCTTGCTATTTATATATATATTATAACCCCCGTTTAACCGTCCTCTGTGGGAATTCACGTCAGTTGGTTCACTCCTTTTGCCTTTTATGAAACTCGAACGGGCCTCTTGAGAGTGGGAGAGCCGTTATTTGTCAGAATTTGAATCATTGGGTATTAACTGTACGGTGGTGTAATATAGTTACGCTCCGACTCTCTTTACCTGAATTACTCTACGACGGTTAATATTCAATGCAGATTTTCCCCGTGTGGAAAATCGCATCTCTGAATCCTCCAGTACTAATCCCTACCTATTTTGAGAAGTAAATACATAACCGTACTTACCTACACATCACAGAATTTCCGAATTGTGCGGTCTGGAAATATTTCGCGCGGAATTTCAAAAATTAACGCCAAATGGAATAGGACGTAACCTAAATGCGACAACTTGGCGCTTTGCAGTATCGACTTTGACCTCGTCCCGTAACCAACCTGATAGAAAAACAATGCACTCTACCAGTGAATGTAATTTACTTTTAATTCCAAATAAAACTTTGTATACATTTTCTAAAGACAATTTTTCTACACTTTGTCCAGTGATTATGTGAATAACATACACGGATCGAACGTTCAATTTATTATCATCAACCCATTGAAATTAAGAGAACAAGTCCAGCTAAACATGGAAGTTCAACGAGGAAGATTTGATGAATTATTGTGGTTTTATCTTGTCACATTGTCTTCATACTTTCAAACTCCGGTTGAAATTGACTGAAAAACCGCACCAAAAAATGTTGGTAACTTATTCTTACGAGTCATCGAATCAAATACGATTACGGTTGTAATTTTTCTTGCAGCGAAACGGTTGCTAACCTTTTTCCGTGTAATTATCCTCTCAAACCACCATCGTACGGAGATTTTGAACGTCGAGAATTTCACTTCGTCGTCGTATTCACGTCGAATATACGGTTGCCAGCGGGTCACAGGAAGTCGAATGACGAGTCCCGCATTTATGCGGCTTCCCGCACCAATCCTCGTCCGTGATGTTGCTTATTGTCCTTGAAGGAACATTTTCTAATGGAAAATAACACCGGTCATGAGAGTGTTTGGATCTCGAAAAACAATTGAGAGGAGCGAATGATTTTAATCTGATGTCCCATACTTCGAAGCAGAAAGATATGTTTTTGTTTACCAAGAAAACTACTCGTATCTTGACTCGAACCCGCTAGTTAGGCTCATACTTTTGTGTGGTTTTAGTGTACTATATTCAGGACATCCTATGATTTCATGCCTGAAGTAAGCTCTCTCTGATTTGCCCAAAAATATGAGATTTAATATGTCTAGGTTCAAAACAGAAATGTCCGTCCGCTGTTTTCGGGAATACGAAAATGTTCTGCAGATCTAAAATTTCGGTTAGTGGCTCCCTTCCAGTTCTACATGGTACTCGATGTGAATTTTGTAAATTGTTTTCTGAAATTTTTGGGAATCCAGCAGTGAAGTATTATTTTACACTTAGTTTTGAGCGCTGAATCGGTTGAGATGAGCCCCAACTAATTGTCGAACATTTGGCAAAAAGGATAACATTTTGAAAATGGGTTCTTATTTGATGGTTGATTATTCCCTAGAATAAGATTATGAGAAGAACAATGAGTTGGAAGGGTCCCGTACTCATTCCATTCGATTCAGAGTCCAACATTTAGTGGAAAATGATACTTCATATAGCTTTTTAGGTACCCATTTTAACCCATAACCACCTCTAAAGGTCACCAATCGCTTCAAGACCAATTTAAATGGATTCAGCATCTAAAAATTAATGTATAATGATACCCCCATGCTCAGTTCCCCGAAAATTCAGTTTCAAAAAACGCATTTTTACCCACACACTCCCCAAAAATTCGGCCAAATGGTTTCGAAAACCAACTAGAGCCGGAATGAGTTCCCTGACCAAAATCTAATTCTCATAAAATTTTTGACTACCAAAAACGGTGTGGTTGGCGGATGGACAACTTTGTTTCATGATCTAGGATCATTAAACTCAAAATGTCCAATTTGGGAGCAAATAGGACAGCATGACATCTGGCATGGTTACATAGGTCGACTATACAAAGAGTAGTAAACCAAAAGAACAAAAAAATCCCAAAAATTGTATTTGCAAATAAACATCAGATTTTTTCTTCAGTGGACCAGAATAAATGAATACTTACAAAGAATTTCCAGAGTTTACAAAATGTATGGATAATTTGCCTGGATTATCCTTGGATCGCTGTTGATGAATTGCTGTGAAGTAATATCCACCCTTTCCCCACTTTGGCTTTCGCATGTCTCCTCGTTTTTATTGGAGCAAATACCTCGATTTGTTTATTCGTTGTTCATTTGCGAGTTATTTAACTAAGGAGTTTTTAAGCAAAAATGTAGCCTTTGAGCTTCTCCCTCCCCTAATTTAGCTGGTAAGAAAGAGATTTAAGAAAATGGTTGCGATATTGTAACTGTGGCGTGTCCCACTGCAGTGATGATTTACTGACCAACCTGATAAATTGTACAAAGAGAATCGCTTCTGTTTTCCATTCTAAAACTTCATTGCTCCACAACTCGTGCACTGAGCTCTTAAGAGAAAAAAAGGGTTTTGTAAGACATCGAAACGAGGGCAATCCGTAGTCACGGATCCAGTGGAAAGTAGGTCCACATCTGAAGGGGTCTTCTGACTCGAAAGACGTTTACTGAAGGTTTACCCTTGTGTAGGTGAGGGCTATTCCAACTCGGAGGCCCCTCACCTTCACCTGAACCTCATCACGTCATCGGCCGACAAAGGGTACCGTTCTCGAAGAGGACAACAACCTCGAGCCAGAAAAAAAGGAGTTACCGACTCCGAAAGAGATTCAAGATTTTGTTCACCTTTCTTGAGGTAAATTTTAAGGAGAGCTGGAAAAAACTCTCTGTGGCTCCTACTCGATGAGTGCTGCACTTGGCCGAACCAGAAATTCCCGCTTTCCTACCTGCTACTATCAGGTATTTCTTATAAAATTTAAATTATTATTGTGACCCTCTGCAAATTATTTCAAATATGATTCACTCGTATGTACCTTTGATCCCCGAAAAATTGGAAAAATTATTATAAAATCACTTGTCTCCGTTGGTAGGGATCGAGCTAAAGGTAATCATTGACCGAAAATTCAAACTTAGAATAAAAAACTTAATTCCAAAACGGCGGTGGTTAGATATTCTGTGAATAATGACCCCAATCGCTCGAGAAATTGTCAATGAAATTATCCTAAAATGTTTTAATGTTGCGTGTACAAGATGTCTTGATTCAAACGGTGCCAATTCCCCCTGTTTGATTACTCCTTGGAGCAAGATTAGTGGGAAACAGTGAGTTTGTAGTATCCCAGACTCGTTCCTATCAATTCAGGGTCCGAAATTCAGCGGAAAATGATACCGCACTCGAATAGGTACTGAAAAATCTCGAAACCCCACGTACGAAATAGGTTGTCAAGTACCCATTTTGACCTATACCCTCCTCCATTGGGCACCAACCGCTCCAGAACAACCCATCTCATTGGACTCGACGCCCCAAATTTAGTGGAAAATGGTTCCTCACATGCCTAGTTCTCCGAAAGTACCGAAAATCGAGTTTCAGTAAACACATTTTTATTCATAATATCCTCCTCAAATTTCGTTCGATCGGATCGAAAAGTATCGGGAACCAACTACAACTAGAAAGGAATCACTTTCCAAATTTTAGATTTTTAGAAAATTGTCTACTGGCCAAACGGCTTGGCCAGCTTGATCGGACCGATTTTGGGGGAGGTATTTCGAGATTTTTATATATCATTTTTCGCTAAATTTCGGACGTTGAATCGATTGAAATGAGACCGGGGTACTCCCCCCTCACGGTTTTCCCCATAATCTTGCTCAAAGGAACATAATCAACCATTCTAGAAGAATTTATGCAGTCTCCTTGATCTAGACGTCATGAATTGCGAGCAAATGTCACATTTTGAGGGCCAATCGATTTTGATCTTGACGTAAAACATAAGTTGATAATTCAAGGAATTATACGCGAAAATATACTTCAAAAACTGCCTCGATCTTTGGAAACTCACAAATATGTTTTCAAATCCCACGTCTTTGAAGTTGGATGCTGATAATTGTTTTCAAGGACGGCCATTCTTTATTTAGCGACAGCTCGAGACCGTTGAACCTTCCCAGGTTATCTCTCAAATGCGCTCGTTGTGAGTAAGCAAATCTGGTTACCAGCTCTCTTTCTTAGGCTCATTTTACTTGCATTCAAGACAATAACGGACGGTGCCGGTCGTCTTCCAAGGAAAATGTTTTTTCGATCGTTTCATAACTACTTTCTGTAGTAATTTATAAGAATATTCCACATTTAAAGTAATAAGTACAAGCTTGCCCTCTTGGATTACAGATAAATGCGTATGCTTTCTCTAATATAATAAATAGCGTACATATTACGGAGTAGTACATTTCCTACACCATGGATTTCCATATTTTTTTGGTCTATATTTTCTACATATTTTCCTCATTAAGTTGTCACCGAGCTGAGTTGAGCTGCTCGCTGTTTACAGATTATTCATGCCTTTTCTTATCAACCACTCGGCATGGAGGCTTGTTATTTTCCAGTATTTGTGACGTGAAAACGCCACTCCACTGCCTCGAAACCTTGTTTGTCAGTCGACCAGCGTCTTAAAGGTAATTGACTCGAGAATGTTGGACGGTATCCAAACCAAGAGGATTTCTTTTGTTTCGGTTCGAACTCCGCTTCATATTCGACGGTCATTGTTACCATTGTGCGTCTAATAGAAACCGAATACTGAGGAAATTGAAAAGAAGGTCGTTGATAAAACAGAAACAAATTCCACAAGGGCGTAATCTACTGGTGGTCATGACAAGTTAATAAAACTCTCAAGATGGATCAAGGGTAATTAAATTAATTTGGACATGGATTTTCACATCAAAGACATCAAAAAAGAACCTAATAGTAATAACTGTAAATCATAGAATTCTGTCAATTTCCTTCTTATAACTCAAACCCAGTTGACCGTAGATAGAAGGTTACTGATAACGCGAATTAAACAGGACACCGATAGCTACTCGTTAACGAATTGATATTGAGAAACCATTTTGTGACGTGGCCAATCGCTACCATGAATAGATAGATACCAAGGAAAGTTCTACAAATTGGTTTTCGCTCGATTTAATGACAATACGGTAAGATAAATGTCATACCTAATGTGTTGCGGGCTTGTATCCAGTATGATTTTCGAAAATTATTACGATGACAGAGTCCAATTCAAATGTACCACTAATAATTTGTTAATTACCAATTTATTAATTTCTTCGGCTAACTTTTCTTGTTCATTCTCTGTTCACAGATTATAACTTTGCCGATTCAAGTGCCCGGAGCCAAACCTGGCGATTTGCCTCAGCAGCAGACCCTCCAAATCCAAGTGGTCAACCCCGGAGGCGGCAGTGGAGGCGGAGGAAGCGAAAAATACCACGCCGTCCCTATATCGCTCCAACCGTTCAACCAAGGAGGAGCGACCGTCCTGACCGTATCGTATCCTCACCAAGACAATGGCGAGGCGATACAATTGCAGGTGAGGTTTTGGTGAGGGGCATGATGAAAATTTACTCCGGTTTGTACTGTCAAATCCGAGCTAGTTGATGAGCAAAAGGAAGGAAAATCGACAGTTTAAATTGTTTTCTGAAGCTACTCCTAAGCCAAGTCTGTATCCCCGGGTAGGCAAAATGAGCTATGGCCGGTTGAATAGATGCTGTAAACGTATGGGACCTAATCCCTGTACGCAATGGGCATTTAACTGGTTATTTATTCCGTCTACGTCTCGAGTGGTGAACTCAGTAACAGCCAATTCAGATTGGCCTTGCCATTGACGGCAGTTTGTGCACACCACAAAACAGGACCCCTGAGGTGAGGTCACCTGTGGGGTTGTGATGACCCCAACACACCCCGGCGAGGGAATCCGATGTTTGCCGGGGTAGTTGAACTGAGAAAACGTAGGTATTTGCTCTCAATAAATCCAGGAATGTTTTTTGAAAACATTGTCACTTGGAGAAAGATACCAACGTGTGTGTCCTTTAAAGTTTAAATATAAAGCTAATCTGGAAACTATGCGATTCACTAACGCATTCACCCTGCAGTCCTGATTACAAATATCTGTGAAAGTGTTCACTCCCCTTTTGACAGTGACGATCTGCCCAAGACTGGATGTAAGGCAAAATTTTTAGTGGACAGGTGTCGATGGAAACATTTGAAACACTTACACAGAAGGCTCACAATACTTTCAGGCTCATTTTTAAACCATTAACATGGTATCATCATTATATGGATCCCATTTGAGATCACAAGAAGTTACAATGCCTATTGGAGCAGATCAGTCTACAGGAAATCCGTACATAAAGCCGGCCCTAGACGGTCAATATTATTGTGCAATGTGGGTTGCACAATGTTTTGACGGCGGCCCCTAGACGTTCAATATTATTGTACAATATTGTTGTTTGTGCAAAAAGTTGTACCATATGGAGGCGATATTGAAGGTTGTGCAATATATGGCACAATCGCGAGCATAGACGTACAACCACATTGTGCAAACAGCCCCCGGCAGAATTTCATGAAGTCATGTGTTGAATGAAAGTGAATTGTGTTGCGTGATAATTGCTGTGGCCGCAAGTGCAAAAAACAAAAAGAAGAAAAAAGGCTCGCAGAAAGGTAGAAAATGGGCTAAACAGTGGTTTCTTGATAGGGAGAAGTACACTCACGAAAAGTTACTCAATGAAATGAGAGTAATTGAAACTATGATTTCCGCAACTTTTTACGGATGACGGAGAATTATTTGATGAACTCCTCGCTTGGTACTCCTGAAATCGGGGAAAAGGAACACATCATGCGCGATGCAATTCCGCTTTTTCCGCTTTCTTGTCACCAATGATAAGGCCTATAATGAGACGACTTGTTGAAACGACCGCTGCTTGAGACCAACTGACGGTATATTGCGCACATACTGCCAACAGACGACGCAATATTTTCAGGTTGTACAATATTTTCAACTTTTCATCAATCACACATATATTGTGCAACCTTTCAATATCGTCTACACAACGCTCAGTTAAATGCACAACCCGGAATATTGCACAATAATATTGACCGTCTATGGGCCGCTTAAGGCAAATGAAGAATACCGTAGGCCACAGACATTTTGTCAGCGACATATGCGTTGGTTACATTGTACAGCTTAAGCCACCGGAATGTCTGGGGACTACTGCACCATTAGTTCATTATTTTTGGCTCATGCTGCCTTTATGGGCTGGTGGATAGAACAGAATGCTCTAAAAGTAGGTACCTAACTTATAAGGCTGCTATGAGAAACACTGCTATAGTGAAAACAGAGCTGCCATCACTGGCGAAATGTGACTGCCCTGAGACCTAGTGGGACTTGGCAATGAGTCAGTTGGTGCAGTTGTCCCCAGACGATCATATTCAGTAGTGCCAGCCCTGGCGTCAATCTGCTCGAGACCTTTATTATATATCTAGAGTCTAGCTGCAAAATTCCATTTCCCAACACTGGAGCGCGGTACTGTGTCCCCCCAGCTGATTGCTTATCAAATTCAAAGTCAGGTTTCAAACTTAACCACATTTTCGGGGTGAGCGGTGAGTATATAGAATGAACTTCTCCTGCTCACGTGACATGTGTACCTAGGATAGAATATCTTGTTTAATGTAAACATTGGAGCTAAAACATGATCTCCAACTTACTACTGACGCTGGAATTCAAATATGGGCGGTAGTTATCAGCTGGGAGTAAACAGTTCAATGTTGGGAAACGGAACTGATGATCCATGTGTGGTCTAGCCGGTCTGGTGTGCTGCAGGCATAATTTTATGTGGACGTGGTGCTGTAGCCCGTCGTTTTCACGTAACGGGCTAGGGATCCAAAAATAGACCTAGGCGAATAATTAGTGGGAGATTAAAGACGTTACAGTGCCAATGGGACAACCCGCGTTGTGAGTTGTATTGCTCAGTCGTCAGGTTACCAGGCCAAAAATCTGCGAAGTTCCCGCTAACATTGAGTTCTTGAGAAACAGAAACTCTGCCAAGTACTAAGTGTTCTGACACAAATTTCTATAGGGGAAGATAACTCATGAAAATGACTCATCGTCTGCCAGAAGAATGTCTGATCTGAAATTTCTCTACATGACAGCCATACGTCCTTTACATTTCTCAATGGATTCGTGCATATCTACTCAGAGACTTTTCTGCTCTAAGCCCGCAAAAAGGATGAAGGTGAAGGCAAGTATTGTGAGATTCACATGAGCCATCTTTGCAATACATGCAGGAGTTTCCGGTGTTAGGTCTAGGTCATGAGAAACCTAAAGCTAACGTATACTTTAGGCTGTGCTGTCTACTGATGGCTCTTTTATAGTTCTAGAAACTGTATCTGCAGGCTACAATTGTTGACCAGTTGACAAGAGCTTCTGATAGATGCAGACTTCCTTCTAGATTTGCCTGTTACATGAAAATATTATAATTGATGTTCGTAACTTTCAAGCTGCTCAACGATTCGTCCGGCCGTTTCTCTCTTCTTTCTCTCCCTCAAACCTTTACAAACGAGCTCGTTCATTCTCTCCTCGACCGTATTATTTTGCAACCCGTGTAATCCTCTGTAACTATCTCCATATTCATTTTCTTTGACCTTTGCGGTGGTAGCAGTCTCATCAATGTGTTTTTTCACTTCTTTTAGCTCCACAGTCAAGAAGGAGAGCAAGTTTCTCAACAATCGAACAACAATAACAATGGCAGCTCGTCCGGAAATAGCGGCGAAGCTTCATCGCAGACCATGCAAGAAGAAATCGTATGTAGAAATTACCTTTTGGTTCTCTTGCTTAGATTAGAAGAGCTGTGTGGTTTGGGAAGGATAGGAAATAATAATTTTTGTCTGATATTCTAATTAGGGTCAGAACAATGCGGTGGCACGGTTATAAAAAGGAAAGAACAAACATTTTTGCTCCATTATTTTTTGAGAAGTTGATATTAGAAACTATTTTGCACAAATGTTACTTTCTTTTACCGGCTACTTCTTCCTATGAGAAGAAACTTTGCGTCGTCACATTGATATTTCTGGCAAGGCTACGAAGTATGGCAAGTCGAGATTGCACCAGCAAGCTGAATTGCGATTGAGCAAGCGCTACTCCTTCGCCTGAATCTAAGTCTCCTCCTTCAACCTTAGTTAATACAGTTTTTATTTTTTGTACAATAGCTAAAATCGATCGTCAGGACAATTTTATTGCTCATTACTAAAGTTCTTTGAACTAAAGGCGAGCTCATCGCCACGCTCACGGGTTGTTATTTGCTCAATTGTTTCATATTTCGTCAAGCGTTTACCCTATTCTGTTCGTTTCATAGGAGTTACCATGCTAGTTTGCCTCATTTAGTGTTGTTTCTGTTCAAGCGTGTTGATGACACATCTGGATGGGATGCGCAGGTGATGCCTGACGTCAAGCCCATCGTCGGCGTCCAAACAGAAGGAGGAGCAGAGGGTGGGGAAGGAGGAAATCAGGCGTTCCCCGTCGCACTCGTAGCCCATTTGCCTTCAGGAGAACTGATCCTGAGAGACGAGACCATCACAGGAGACAAGGACGAATCCGAGAAGGAGAAAGCAGGAGAAAAAGGCAACAATACAGGTATGCCCCTGAACAGTTGTGCAATCACGACTTAATCGATGTTTACTAATAAATTTCCCTCCTCAGCTGACAAGGCTGGCCTGAAGAGTAGGTTTACGCTCAATTTTAGTCGTTCTGGTTACAGACAGCGGTGAAATGGTCAGTGCCGGAACCGTTACGCATAACCAGTGGCAAACAGTTCCTGGTACCGCCGTCGCTGATTACCTGCGAGCGTTGCCGGCATCAGGGCTTCCTCTGTCTCTTCACCATTTTCTCAAATTCTCCGCGGAGACAATCAAACGAGAATCCGCGATAGAGTCATCACCACTGAATCAGGATGAAGTGGCTAATCCTGAAGACGACCCCCACGCTCCCCTTACAGACGGTTCCGAGGTAAATACTGATCTATTTCACTTGTATTTCCTTCATCTCTTTCCTACATCAGTTTCACCTTTCTAATCGTCAATCAATACTTTTCAGATGTTCGGCGTTCAAGAACCCAAAACGGGCAAAAAGAAGAAGAAATACAAGAAGAAACCGCCCAAACCTCGGCGGCCCCGTCCCGGACAAGTCCACATTGCCGTCGCTCTTGACGGTACCACCTTGTTCTGTTGCCCCGAGTGCAACATGGCTTATCCAGACAAGGAGATGCTCGAACAGCATCTGGTCGCTCATAAAATAGAACGCAGGTAAGTTGCTTTCCGATTCAGCTAAGCCTTTCAGCCTCAACCCTCACTAGTGCCCCCCCCCCTCCCTCCCTCAGGTGAAAGCGTGACTAATGGAAGGAACTAGCGGTATGACAGTATGAGAGTGAGAGACATTGCTAGTAAAAGAGAAGACCAGGGATAAAGAGACAAGAAGATCTCTGTTCTTTGTTAGTTTCGTGTGATTAGTTCAGCAATCACTTTCAATCACTCTAGGAAAAACCTGTCCTGGTTTCAATCATTATGCTCTTATTTTACTAGTATTTAGTATTAGAATCGTCTTTGAAGCGATCTACCCAAAGAAAAATATGCATTAACTGAGAGATACCTTATATTTATGCCCCTGGGCGCAAAGAGAGGCATTAAATGGTTATTTTTTCCAATCGTTAGACGGTTCCACCCATTGCAAACAGATATTTAGGTACATAAGGTTGATAACATTTGAGGTTAGCAGCTTTCAATGGGTCGATCTTAATCTTTGTGAATAATTCGGAATCAGAGCCTCTAAAAAGAAAATTCCTAGAGACACTTTTTGTTGCAACAGAGTGGTAGAATCAATTCCTTGAAAGCTCTCAACCTTGAAGGTTAACACCCTGTATAATTAAGCATACTTACACCCATGTATATTTTAATTTAATTTGATAAATATGTTATTTTTATCCCAAAAGTAAAATAACGTTGGCAAAATTTGAAAACCCTAGAATCAGGGTCAATTTCGGGGTCAAATCGAAGGGTGGGTCTTGAGAGGGGCTTCCTTATTGCATAGTACTGCCAAGTTTGGGCATGATTATCTAACTATTCACGTCCGTGATTGTCACAGATTCATCTGCGATATTTGCGGTGCTGGCCTTAAAAGAAAAGAACACTTGGAAAGGCACAAATTGGGTCACAATCCCGAGCGGCCTTATATTTGCGCTGTGTGTTGTAAAGGTAATTAAATTTCTACATTCTTCTGAAGTATTCTATTTCAATTGAGCGCCACCCACTCACCCATAAACCTTTCGAATCCTCTATTTTACAGGGTTCAAGAGAAAAGAACATTTGAACCTTCATTCGGTCATCCATTCCGGCGAAAAGTCGGAAGTGTGTCCTGAGTGCGGTAAAGGGTTCCATAGGAAAGACCATCTGAGGAAGCACGCGCGCTCTCACCTCGCCAAAAGAGTCAAAGAAGAAGCGATTCATCAGGCGCATGTTGATCCGGAGACGGGTTTGACAACGACTGCAGACGGCCAGGTATGTCAGAGATGCCTCATTTTATCACTTTCGCTGAGCGGGTGAGCCACTACCAACGAAAAAATTCCCCAAATTCCCAAAACATTCAGCTTTCACATTGTTTGGACCCAATGGGACAGTATATCTCCGAAAATATGAGAAACAATTTAGTGGAAAATGTACCCCACACGCCTAGGCACCAGAAATCCCGAAAACACATATTCAAAATGGGTAATATTATACCCAATTTTGATCTAGACACCATGAAACGTCCAGAAAAAATATTTGAGAATCCTCTCCTGAATCGGAGAGGTTGACCATTTGCATGAAAACATAGGTTGATTATTCAAGGAATAATCAACCAAAAAGCGCCTCACTAAAAATCATTCTTGCCAAACAGTACATTTTTCGACAAAATCAATCAAGTTTGTTTAAGAAAAATATGGAGCCCAACCGTGACAACATTTCCAAAACAGTCATGGATTTCTGCCGTTTTATTTCAGCTTTAGACTACATAGCTGCTAAATAATTGATCCTTCGAGTAGATGTAGAATACATGTTGCTGGCTTCAGATTTAGCATAAAGGGAAACGTACTCCCTTAAGACAAATCTTAGAGAATTTAGAATTTCGATATAAAGGGTGTCCCACCAGATGTTGTTCGCCTCTCCTAAAATCGTCCAAATGGGATAAACAAAAAATGTATTTCTTGTGCTGAAAAAATGATGCACAATGGTTCAATCTTCTTATATGATGGTTAACCTAACATAACTGTATTTCAATCTTCATATTTTATTCAAAATTCATGAAATTTTGATCCTTCTAACAGTTTATTGGCTGCTTATTCCTCGAATAACTCGAATGATTCGATTGAAATGAGTCTCTGTGCGCCTGGTCCGAGGAATAACCAATCCCTTTAAATAAATTTCAGCTTTTTTTTTTTTTTTTTTTTATTTCGCGCATCCGGTCCTGGGAAAACGCTAAGTCGCGCAATCCCAAAATCGTCAAATAAAGGATGATTATGAACGTTGATTCACGTGATGCCATCCGATTCTTAGTTCGACTCAGTTTTTTGCGGAATAATGGCCAAAATATGTTTATTTTGCGTCCTTAGGCCCCTATTTTCGGATTTTTACAGGGAGTAATGTTCGAGGTCTGGTTGAAAAATGTATAAATAGGATATTGAAACCTTCTTTGGTGATCAATGAA
>CM034001.1:19129933-19245102 GCA_019603395.1 Cyrtorhinus lividipennis | reverse complement strand
ACTATGAACAATTTTCAAGCTGATTTGAATTGTGACAGAGGAGAGCCTGAGGCTGAATTAGTGAATACCAGTACTCGATCGTAGGAGACGTTTAGAGACCCATCAGAAGGATAATTTGACGCTCTTTTCAACTACGTACTCAAGTTTGATATTTTCTTGTAAATAAAGGATGTTGTAGCCGTATTAGTGACGTCAGATTAAACACACGAATACAATCTTCAATCGTAAGCACTTTCTGTATCAAATGAGTTGTAGAATCGACCCCTTGAAGGCTGTTAACCTTAAACGTTAACACCCGTTATATTCCTGAGACGCCATTGCAGTCATAAATGTAAGCCGATTTTGCCTATTCCCGTTTCCCAACAAAATAATTTTGTAAATTGGTTTTGCAAATATGAAAATTTATGATGGTAATCATTTCATTCTCTACTCAACTTCCACAATGTTTACGAAACGATGAAATTGATTATACTTACCCACTCAACTCAAGCTTGAGGTGGTCCATTTCAAAAATTGCATTTATGTCTTTGACTATTTACGTAATAAGCAAAACCGAAAATGGTCAGTCGGGTTGAATTAACTGGTACAAAAACATGATAAACGAATACAATAGCTGAGTTTAAAACTTTTAATGAAGGAAGTGCTCAGGTATCTCCTAACATCTTGAACGGAAGTTAAATCCAAGACTAAGACAATACTGCTCTAGTTGAGAGTGGGTTACCTTCGTGAAGGGAGGATGCAGGTTGAGTTGTTTCTTATTTACCAACCTTTTAAAATGGGAACCCAAATCGTATTGAATGTCGTCCCTCAACCACGTTGAAAACATTTTTTTTCCTTTCAAAATAAATACAGAGTGCAGCGCAGTAGTAAACCGTTCAATTTTCACCGTTAAAAAGAAGGACAGAGTGTTTATCAATTACTCAACGTAGTAGATAGGTAGCGTATGGTCGAAATAAGGAGACAATTTTCAATGAGGAGTTAAAAATAAAAATAGCAGGGACAGTAGCAAAATAGGACAAATAGGCTGAGCTTGTTAAGGCAGCTTGCTTTAATGTATCTCTCCGCCATGGTTGCATTTTTCCACTTCCCCTGCTTAATTCATTATGTTGGGCAGTAATATTGGCAATATTGTACTTAACCAAGCGAGCCTGTAGAAGTTGGCGAATCATACGATTTGGCAACTGCCTGCCTGTTACGTTGAGGAGTTATAACAGATCTGGGGTGGTCTTGACGTCCACGCAATGGCCGCTGGGTGGATGAAAGGAAAACGAATGGCGGTTCAAATTTAAATATTATGTAGGTACGTATTTTTCTTATTTTTTTCAAACTTTTTTTCAGGCTGAGCGGAAACCTATTATAGACGTATCGAGTTTGATAAGGCGTCAAGAAACTTTTTTTATCGCATCAAATCAAACACGCGTCCGGGGCACTCGCATTGGACAAATATTTAGAACCTCTTTAAAATTGTTGGTTCTGTAGTTTGTCATTTTGTTGTCGCATCGATAGGCCTCAGCCCCATGTCGTGTGACCTTTTTAGTATCTTCCTGAATGAGGGTGGTTGGCTCGTGTATTTCATTCGCGGCGCGAGTATATCCTTTGAGCTTTTATAAAGAGGTAATAGAACATTTTGGCAATATACTGAAATGATTATTTTCTACTTAATCTACATAATCAAAATGGGTAGATAGATACCCATTTTGACCCAGAACCTCTTCCACTGGGCACCAATCGTTCTGGGAATCTATTTCATTGGATTCAGCGTCCAAAATTTAGCTGAAAATGTACCTCACACGCCTAGTTGCAAACAAATCTCAAAAATCCATTTTTCGAAATACTCATTTTGACCCCTACTCCGCCTACATTTGGTCCGATTGGGCAGAAAAGATTTGAGGACCAATTAGAGCCAGGAACGGACCCCTGACCCAAAGTTCAGATTTTCAGAATTTTCTACTACCAAAGTCGGCGCGGACGGCGGATGGACATAATATGACTTTTTTGATCTAGAAACTTTGAACCGCCTAGAAAAATTCTTGGGCCAAATCGGAGAGATTGACTTTTAGCATGTAAACATAGGTTGAATATTCAAGGAATAACCGACCAAAACTGTAAGCCCACAGGCTTGCTGCCTCCAGAAGGCCAGAAGGGAGGGAGCATGCGCCAGGATGCGCGCGCAGCTCCTGCCCAGACATCGCATGTTGAAAAGAGCTCCTGCGCTCACTCGTTCAGAAAACGTCCAACCAGGCAGTCGTCATCAAGGCGCCCCTCGGGGCTGAAGCGCCCAACATGTTGGAGTTATATATTTTTGTAACCTGTCGTGCAAGTGCATCTCATTCAGTCCATCCTGGCTTTGTCCTGTGCTCGCTCTGAAGTGAACTCTTCTACCGTGCTGAAGTCGACCGAAGCTGTAATATTGTGTTCCCCATGAGATGATAAAGGACTCAAGTTAATAAGCCTTGCTGTGTACCTGCGGGACAGCGAGCCACCTCCTGTTTTTCCTTCGATGTCGACGCCATTTTCGTCAGCCGGTACCGTTGCACTTGCTCATTAAATCGTATTTCATGTATATCATAATTTCATGTATCTTGTATTAATTGTATTTTATTCTCCACATGTTGTCTAATTTACTTTGTCAAATTACTTTGTCTTGTATCAATTCTAGCCCAGGTTGAGGCATATTTTCCTTTGCAACGAGTCCTTGTTTTCAATTATAATTCAGTTTGTATCAATGTATTTTATGTTCATCCTTGGTATCCCTAGTTGCTCAGTCGTAAGTCTTGGACTTACATCCCGTATCCTCTCGCTAGGTCCCTTCCAAATTTTCCGAAGAAACCCGAATTAAATTATAGTAAATTCATAACAGATTTTAATTCGAGAGAGGCTTACAAAACGATTTTGAGCAGCTCAGTCTGGCTAGAAAGGACACTTGATATTTAGTTATTCTCGCTCAAATGGCCTGCTTCCAGAGAGTCTTTGTAGTTTCGAGTTCACCAGAGAATGGCAAAAACCACACAAGTGTAGTTCAATCCCCCTTGATAATGTAGGTTCCAAGTCTGCGGTGATATGAGAAAATGGCACCCCGATAATCTCGATGATTTTCACTCTCTGGTCTTTCATCTTGTCCAAGCTCTTCGATGATGGAGTACTCATGATTGCCATCATGGGTGGAACTCAAATATAATACAGGGTCGAAAATGTCATATCTCTTTAGGTTTATTACGTGTTGGTGGGAGGGGTGGGGATACATTTTTCTCAGTAAATATAAGGCACCACAGCATCAGGAAAACTTCCACGGTGTTCATGTACGTACGACAAGAATTACAATGTCAAAATCATAATTGTTGTTAGTGGATTCATTTGATCTGTAAGTCAAAAAATGTGTACACTAGTTTGTGAGGTAAGGGGGGGGGGGGTCTAAAGAGTTCAAAACTTACTTTACTTACTAACCAACATTATCACGTGGCCAGACACCAATGTCACAGGTGAATTTATTTGTCCACGCTTGTCGACTCCTTTTCAATCTGTCTCTTTTTCTCAAGATCTCCGAAAAACGGCAGTAGGCACCGCCGGTGGCCTCACATAATTCTCTTGAACTGCGCGACGGCATTCGATAAACTGGAAAATGTCTACCCTTGAATTCGTGTTATCTAAAGGGCGAGAGAAACCCCTAGGCCTCCCCTAGGAGTCGGCGCCACTTTGATTCGTATCGGTGGTCCCCGAATGAACATTCAACGACGAAATGCTTCTGTTTCGGGTTCTAATTAGGGCAGCTTGCGGATGATGGTGGGCTTCTGTATGTGTTCTCAATCAGCTTACAGCTCCTCTACCACGAGAAGCTAACCGGAGAGGAGCCAATGTGTATTTGATACGAAAATAATGACTGATTATTCCGAACACCGAGAATAATTTTCCTGAGACTAATTCCACGGAATTGATATTTTCAGTGCCTATTGCCTAAAGGTGTTGCTGAGCTAGTTTCTGACCCAGTTTTCCCGTTACAACAAGGAACAACGCCGTTTCAAATGAATTTCATTCACATTAACTGGGGCTTATGACGCCGCCCAAGCCCAACGTTTACTGTCGGACAGTAAAAAAGGGGTGCCAGACTAATCACTGTCGAACAGTAAAAAACCCTGCAAATTCTTACACACGGATTGGTTATTCCTCGAATGGGGTAAACAGTGGATGTGGTGGGTCCCGGACCCATTCCAATCGATTCAGGGTCCAAAATTTAGTGGAAATGGTACCCCACACGCCTAGGAAATCTTGACACATACAAAATGGGTGGATACATACCCATTTTGACCCATAACTTCTTCCGGTGGGTGCCAATCGTTCTGGGACCCACTTAATTGAATTCATCGTCCAAGATATAGTGAAAAATTGTACCCCACACGCCTAGGTTCCAGAAATCCCGAAAACACATATTCAAAATGGGTAATAAATTCCCAATTTGACCCATAACTTCTGCCAGAGGGTGCCAATCGTTCTGGGACCCATTTCATTGGATTATGCGTCCAAAATTTAGTGGAAAATGATACCCTACTCGCTTAGATCGCCAAAAATCTCGAAAAATCCATTTTTCCTGAAAGGCTCGAGGATCGAACAGACCCTTGACCCAAATTTCAGATTTTTAGAAAATTTTTGACTACCGAAAACGGCGCGGACAATGGACGGAGTACGGAGTATGGCGGATGGACATTCGCGACGTTTTGATCTAGACACCATGAAACGTCCAGAAAACAAATTTGAACCGAATCGGAGAGGTTGACCATTTGCATGAAAACTTAGGTTCATTGCGGTGCCAAACTAATCACAGATTATTGATTTTTGTGCAACAGTTACTAGACCTGATGTAAAAGTGTTACTTCAATCGATAGGCGTTTGAATATTTAGGGGAATTATCGAGCCCTTAAATTACTGCGAGCAGCTGTCACAACCTATAGAGCACTTGCAAGTACAATCACGATGACTTTAGGACGGGAAGGGGGGGGGGGGATCATATATGAAATTTCCCCCCCAATATACGTCCTGCTGCGTTAGCGTTCATGGGGTGTTACTCAATGCAGGATTCAATCGATTGGAATGAGTCCTGGACACTAACCGTTTACCCTATACTCTGTTGCTCTAACTAATAAAAAACTTTGTCCATAAACCATTTGCAGTGTTTTTACATTCGCGACCCCTCCAATTCAATCGGTAAAGTAAAAAGGTGTGGCGTTTTTTCAGTTTTCACTTTTATGCCCCGGGTATTTTTAAATAAAAATAATAAACCAAAAACCGTTTCTTTCCGAGTTTCTTTGACGTGAAATCCATTGTTGAATGTTTTGGTTGGGGAATGGACCAGCAAAAGCTGTTGTTTCACATGCGCATGCGGAAAGAGCAGAGTTCTGCGGCCAAGTGATTTGAATAGGTAGTAGAACTTTCTCGCATTTTTCAAAAAGCGTCATGTAGAAACCATCCTGCTCGACAAAATCGTACCGATTCGTCATGCGAAGCTGAATCGCTTGTGGTCGAGACTCAAAATCATGTTCCCAGAACCTTTACAACGCTCTACATGGATTTTGTCACTTCTGAATGATGGATGGCGTATGAGCTCGATGTAATGCGAATTGAAGGAAAGTAAAATATAGTGCCGTTCTTTGTGAGCGAGTAGGATTTGTGGAAGGATTTATTTGGTCTTCCGCTCGAAGGAGGAAAAAAGTATACCTTAACAAAGGCTTCGAAACTTGAAACGATTTATCTTTCAGGGCCTCCCCGGCGAGGGCGACACTCGATAATATTGGTTGTAATTTGAATTGTATTAGGTATTGTCTTGTTTCGACGGCTGTAACGACGACGAAAGTCCGACAAGACCTCTTGGGAAAACGATGCAGTTTCTCTGGGAGCTCTCTGCAAAACTGGAGCGGAATTTCAAATCGTGAGAACGGCACCTGCCAAAAAGCGAAGTGGTTTTATTACAATACGGCAATAATTCCGCCGAAAACAAGGGAAAACGTGGATTCGGCTGCAACCGGTGCCCTTCGGTTTCACTGTTCTGCAAATTTGGAGTTATGGCTTTATCACAAGGACTGGCAAGTCAAGTCACGTAGGAAGATCGGTTATAACTGATTTTGTTCCTTGAATTCGGGATTCGGGAGCGTTGAATTGAATTTATGACACCAGGGAACAAACAATACGTGCGACTTTACAGTCAAACAAAATATTAGTCATGCGAAGAAGGTAGTCGAATTTGTATACGAATGAATAATTTTCATGACATAATCGTCCTTTTTTCGTGAAGAATATGCTCGAATAACGTTTCCTCTCTAGTAGCGCTGTAAAAGTGAGGTTTATCTCTTTTTGTATTTGAAGATAACTCGTTATAATTTTATTGATAAGACCCGAAAAAATTCAACAAATTTCAACAGGTAAATTATTGATAATGAATTCTTACTAAAAGCGAAATTACAAACTTCAACTTATTCACTCCTCCGCGATGCAATAACAAAGGAGTCCTACCTCTTTAATCATTCGTAGAAGACAGTGATACTGTGCGAGGGTGGTATGTGGGATGAGGTGTTCGAATGACCAAATATGGATATTATGGAGACATATATATGTAAGATTCTTCGAACTTTGCACCTAGAAATACTTACGTCCCCACCTACCTCATTCCTACCTGTTTTGTTATGCGTTTAGTTGTGGTTTCTACACCGAAGTGACAGTACCCATTAAGTCAACTCGTTTATGTTGTTCAGCCTTCGAAAAGTTACTTTCGTTATAGATTCAGGTGGGCGTTTTACTTCGTTTGTTCAAATAGCAGATAATTATTATTTTGTATGTTTCTTTTGTAATTTGGATGTTGTCTTTTGAAATTACAGTAATAAACAACTGCATCTAACGAAGTGTGATTTGTTGAGATAGACGAAAAAAGAAACCTACCTTACAAATCTATAACGGTTCACTACCTACGAAGATGTCTTTCCAAGCCAAATTTCAACTGACGGCTGCAGCATCACTGTCGGACCCCAAAACAACGGTCCATCATATTAAGGCCATTCAACTATACGGTCAAGAAGAGATCCCCCCCCCCCCCCCCCAACCGTAGCATAAATGTCAAGAACACTGAATTCCTAGTCTTTTCCAAATCGCCCACAAAGAACTCCGTCAACCATGAGTTGCATTTGAAGTACTAGTACACCTAACGGATCCTGCGCACGCGCGTGTCCTGTGATTGAGCGTGTGAGATCAACAAGATTCCTGGATATAATTATTGACGAGTTGGGAGGCTCAGGTGTCTTCTACAGTTCAAAAACGGCGAAAGGCTACGCATTTGTTTCATATATTGCGAGAATGCATTGGAAAGGAAGCACTGACACAAATATACAAAGCCCTGGTGCAAAGAGTCATCTGCTTCAGGATTGTTGCATTGGATGGATGCCTTCCAACTCTAATGAAACCACTAGTTTCACCATTGAAAAATGTATATTGAAGATTATGCTTTAAAAGTCGAAGATATCCCCTCACTGTATTCTCGGTCCACCAACTGTATTTTTAAAAGCGTCTCTCACAAACTTGTTTGTGGAGCACCTCCCGACACGTATATTTTAGCATGTCTTAATTAGATCTATGCCGGATGATTTAGAACTGAACAATTTCACCAGATCGGCGTATAATTTTTATTTATTTATTTATTTATTTTTATTTTTTTTTACAATTTAGAATTTTTGTATCTTTTTTTTAAGTTTCTAAATTTTTCCTTGACTGGGTGATTGTAGATTAAGCGTGAGAGCAATGCCACCAAACCGCACTGGACCCTCCTATCCTCCTATCGTTTCAGGGTTTGTTCCCTTACATTAATTAATAAGGAACATGTTATGTATCGATACTTTTCTGGAATAAAATATACATTCATATTCATGCTACTAATCATTGTCCACGTCCAATAAATCATACCTATCTACGCTCTACATCAGTTCCCATCTTGTTTGAAGGCTCTTTTAGCCCGTTTTCAATTCTTCCGAGGTCTTTAGAGTCTGGAAATTATTATGAGGTAGTGGAACAATATACTGCTGTAGACCTGACCTCAAGCAATTCAGCGTATCTATACGGGAAATGGTGTATCACTCGCTCCTTTATTTCAATAAATCAACCTTGAACAGATGTGTTTCTTATTTTTTAACTAAACACACTTTGTACGCCAAAAAGAAAACTCTCCTTACACTCCTATAGCGAGAGAAGTAAGAATCCAAAAAATGTTCATTTGTACTCTTCAGTTCATTATAATATAATAAGTTAGTAGTTATCAGTTATTCTATAGTATAAGGAGAATAATATAATAATATACAATAATAAGTATTATTATACCCATACAAAATCTCACCGAAATATATAAAAATCAAATTGCTCTCTTTCTCTTCATTGTTTTTGATTTTGCCTTGCCTCTGGAAATTTTAGGTTGAATAAGCGAGGTTTGACCAGATAATCCTACGAAAATAGCAGCTCTCTTTCTCTGAACGAAGTGCAAGGCCGCCTTTTAGACTGCCTAAAAAACGTGGATGCCTCATCAAATTGTTCACAGAAAAGAAGAGTCCAATTTCCTAGAGATAATGGTCCAGTAAGGGGCGAAAGGGTCTGCGAGGGTGTGAAATTCTTTTTTTCGTCCCTTTTCGGCCCCTTTAATGGGGTTACGAGAGTGTTCATTTAGTGCGGAGGCCTGTTCGTCGGTGGGAGAGCTTTTTATATTGTCAACCGAGACAATCGAAGTGGCCTTTCGAGGGAGGATGTTCATTTTTATGGCGAACTTGAGCCATAACAAGCCCTGAGATGGAAGCTTTCATCGCAGCATCAATGTTTACTTCCGAAATACATTGAATTAGTCCGGTGATGTTCATTTTAGACACCGACTTGCAGTAAACTGCGGTGGATTTTCTGGGCTAAGAAGAACTTTATATTGAAAACGATGTAGTCATTACGTAATGTGGCCACAGTTTGCAGAACAAGGAAAATCATTGGAAATTTTTACGTTGAACAAAAGAGAGAGGCAATGTTCTATATAGTGAGAGGATGGTCACAAACAAGAGAGAGAGAGAACATAATGCTTGGGTTTTAGGACGATGCTTTCCTGTATATTATAATCGACGGCCTCCCTTGTTGGCTTTATTTGATTGGCTGAAGGTCAAACCCCCACTGTAATACCAGGCGTTAAATATTTGACCACTTGGGGCAGCTCAATTGCTCCCTGCACCAACTACCTACCTAGCAGGAGGAGGATCAACTGCCAAACCAGTCAAATCCTTACTGCTTTGAGATATGATCTACCTGTCTTGATAGAAGAAAAACCTCAAGAAAATATTGAAGAAATATAACTCTCCCATGAACAACAAGCAATACTAATTTATAATGTGCTATCCAAATAATGAAGTTCACCTCGCAGTTGTCAATACTGCGAGGCCATCTTGTTTTCTCCCTTCTGATGTTTGGCATTGTTCTGTTGTGAACTCCTTGAGAACCAAGAATACAATGCGTGCAAGTGACGAAGTTCAATTATCAAATCCGGTATTATCCATATTCATAGATAAAAAGGTAAATAAGAAGTGGTTTGTTTCATTTGTATGAAATTAAGAGAAGAAACTTTGATAATTTGGCGCCAGGTACTTTCCTAATTTCTCAAATCCAGCCATAATATCGTATAATCATATTTCCATAACTCCTGGGAAGCAATGGAGTGTCTGAAATTGGTCAATTTTTGTTCTCCATAACTGTGAAAGGGGGAAAATGTGTCAGATACTTCAGAAATACTGTAGATGATGGATTTTTCAAAAAAGATACCCACTGAACGGTGACGTCACAACTCACGTGAAATAGTGAAATGACGTCCACATTTGAGACAAAAAATATGAAGAACTACAACAGCAGTCCTTGCCTTCTATGGTGCTGCGCTCTGGCGGACAGTAGACAATTGAAAGTTTTCTCTTTTCGGAACGTTATTGTCGAGAACAAACCTTCGTAAACAAGAAGCAGCAAAGATAAGTCACTCCAGATAAAATACTGACCAAAGCAAAGCTACAGTAGAATGTATATATAACAAAGACATCTATCTAAAATTATTTTTAAACTATTTATTTATTTCTCCCTCTTGTGCCTCAGGTACCCCTCCCCCCTCCCAAGGTTACTGCTATAAAACCCGAACTCATATCAATCGATTCAGCTTTCATAATTTAGTAAAAAAATAATCCCACACGCCTCACGTGCCCAAAAATCTCGAAAATCCATTCTTGGGTCGAAAAAGTATTGAAATTTACCCTCGATCTCCTATTTAGTGAGTACTATAGCTTACCAGTGTATTTCAAAACTTATTGACTCGTGAATATTGTCAAAATAATTGATTAATATTATTATTTGTTGTGTATAAGAATGGAGATGATCTCTTGATCTCGAGAATTCAAAAGTCCACTCCTAAAACCGCCTACCGACAGTTCGAGCGCACTTGATTAATTATTTTTGACATCGAGGTCATCCTCACAGGATTATATCAGCCCTCAATGTAATGGCTTGTTAGCAAACACGCTCACCCGTATTTGACTTGTGCATCTCATTTGGAAAACGGGACCTCTTTTCCATTAGGCAGCTTAAAAACGTGTTTTCTGACGCTGTTTTGCATTTTTAGAAGCGCGAGCTGCATTCAGAATCAGGTGTATGTTACAATCGAAACTGGACTCGTGCAATCTATCAAACTCGCAGAAACTGACAAAAAATAATATTCTTTTTCCGGGACGATTTCAAGGTTGTCCCGAGTCCGATTCATTTGTTAACGATCCATTGAACGTTTTGTAGTGACAACAATCGTTTTGAATTCAGCATACGACATTAGCATAATTTAGTATATTTAGTATAGAAAATAACGATAAACTCGGAGCCAAACTCAGCTACTAATCATGAAGACCCATACATTTTTTTGGCAAAAAGAGACATTTTGAGCCATAGAAAACAGTTTTGTGGTTATAATTACTTGAGTAGAACTGGAAATCAGTAGTGAGTGTTTCTCGACAACTCTGAGTGACATTTTTTGGGGCAGATATCATGGAGATTTTTAAGAAATTCCTGTTGCCAAGAATGGCGTGTACCGACACTTCTGTTTGCAATCATGGCATCTTAAAACGCAGAATCCAAAGTTTTGGACAAATGGGTGAGGTCAGTGATAAAAAATATAGTATTATTATTTACTTATTTTCGAAGAAAAGAAAAAAGCCATTCACAAAATTTTTTTTAGGAAAAATAAACAAAATACCGGTTTGTAAGAGTTCATGAGGCGTTGATGATCGAGGTAAAAAGTTCAAACAAATTTACTTTGGATTTTGGTAGGTTATTCCTTGAAAAATCAACCTATGGTTTCATAAAAAAGTCAATCTCTCCAATTCGCCCCAAAAATTTTTTGGCCGTCCGCCGTCCTTTGGTAGTAGAATTTTTTCTAAAAATCTGAAATTTTGGTCAGGGGTCCGTTCATGGCTCTGGTTGGTCCTCGGAACTTTTCAACCCGATCGGATTAATTTGGGTGAGATAGGGGTCAAAATGTGTATTTCGAAAAATGGGTTTTTGAGATTTTCTGCAATCTAGGTGTGTGGGGTATCATTTTCTACTGAATTCTGGACGCTGAATCCAATGAAAAGGGTCTCGGAACTATTGGTGCCCTCTGGATTAGGCTATGGGTCAAAATGGGTGCCTATTTACCCTTTTGAATGTGTTTTCCAGATTTCTGGTACCTAGGCATGTGGGGTATCGTTTTCCACTAAATTCTGGACCCTGGTTCGATTGAAATGGGTCCGGGATCCACCACACGAACTGTTTTCCCCACTTTCCCCATGTTTGAATATGTGTTTTTGAGATTTCTGCTACCCAGGCGTGTAGGGTATGATTTTCCACTAAATTTTGGACGCTGAATCCAATGAGACGGAAACGATTGGTCCCCTATGGATGAGGCTATGGGTCAAAATGGGTGCATATCCACCCATTTCGAATGTGCGTTTTCGAGATCTCTGGTACCTAGGCATGTGGGATATCATTTTCCACTAAATGTTGTACCCTGAATCGATTAAAATGGGTCCGAGACCTGCCACACCCATCGTTTCCCCTCATTTTCCCCATGTTGAAGAAATTAGTCTCCATGCGTCTGGTCCGAGGAATAACCAACCCGTGTGTAAGAATTTACAGCGTTTTTCAAATCCGTTTCCGTTTCTCCGCACACCTTGAACCGAGTTATGCTCGTCTCTAAACCATCTTTAAAAGGTGGTGGGACATATTTTGGTGGTTATCTAAAACTCCCGCCCTCGCCAATTTCCTGTTATTGGAACCGATTCTTCCGTCCCGTCACGATAGTTTTTCCGGAAGAGCCTCACATTTACAGGCTCAGGTGCTAAGAATCTCCCTTTCAAGGAACGCCTTTTCGAACCGGAAGCTCCAGGCCCACGCGATGCTGCCCATTGTCACGACAGTGCCCCGCAACACATTTTGAAACTGAAAGGACTTGTAACTACTTTGTGAAGAATCGAAACGTCGGCGTGAGAAATTGTGTTGGCAACACGACGCTTCCTGGGAGTTCTCCTGAGTCCTTGAAACGACAATCATCTGAGGAATGGCCCCGAAATGTTATTTTGGCTCATATTCATATCTGGTTTACCAATAATACTAGACTGACTGACTAATACCGATACTGACTTATCGTGTGAAGTTGATTAAAGACTTGAACAACCACTTCGCGCGAATCCATTCCTTCGATCCCTTTGTGAAGTACGCGCTTCGAGATAGTGGTAATTCGTCAAAAGCGGCATTTCTCATACTGCACCGGCAGAAAATTGCACGGAAGACGAGTTTCTTCATTTGCATCACCAATAAGGAGAGTTTTCAAGGAGAGCCAGGGATTTGCTCGAAGCGGATTCGCGTTCTGCGTTTGTAATGGTCAATAGGTAACGCGTGGGAGCCTAACCGCATAATTTTTATGGACGCCCGTGAAATAACGAGTTATCACACTGTCCAATGTAAGTGAACAAAACGATAATCTTGAATTTAAAATGGCTTGTGAAGGTTGACTTGTGCATCGCTCCCATGTCTTGGTAAACTCATTAAACCTAACGAATTTTTTTTTTCAATCCCACATTTTTGTTATTTATTACGCACAATAATATAGTGATCCGCAAGGTAGCCGCGTCGTGATGTGATCGCACATGTATATAAATGAAAAGAGATTTCAATCTATAATTCTAACTTTATATTCTATAAATGATATCATTGTACGGTGGTGGGACTAGTATCAAAGAGGTTAAAGAAGAACATTCGATTTCCGCTCGATATTTTAGAAACCTCCATCTCGTCTGAGGTGGTTGAGATCGTTCGATTAATCCTTCAAGAAAATGTAAACGTGAACCATGATGATAAAATGTGATTCCTATAAATTGAATTAATTTTTTCTTAAAGTGATATTATTACCATTGTCATGCAGGGTAAAAACTGAGTCACCAGTGTTATACACTTCTCATAAAACATTTTCCAATAAGCTTCGAATTAAATGTAATGATCAAAAACATCAATTAACGCATAACTGATATACTTATTGTATCTTTTATTGGTAACGATATAAAAGCATCGGATGGTCGCTGGCAACGGTGGGGCGACAGGAATCGTCAGCAGAGTCATCAGTTCTCCTTGATTTATTCTTTCGTTAGTGTATGGTCTTGAAGCTTTTCCATAATCACGCAGGGCCGCCTTCGGAACCTACACGTTCTCAAATACGCATCAAACAAAAAACGCTGCGAATTCATACACACGGGTTGATTATTCCACGGATCAGGCACATGGAGATTCATTTCTTCAACATGGGAAAAATGGGGGAAACAGTGGGTGTGGCGGGTCCCGGGCTCATTCCAATCGATTCAGGGTCCAAAATTTAGTGGAAAATGATGTACCAAAAATCTTTAAAACACACATTCGGAATGGGTAAATAGGCACCCATCTTGACCCATGGCCTCATCCAGAGGGCAACAATCGTTCCGGGACCCGTCTCATTGGATTCAGCGTCCACAATTTAGTGGAAAATGATACCCCACACGCCTAGGTACCAGAAATTTCGAAAACACACATTCGAAATGGGTGGATAGGCACATTTTGACCCATACCTTCATCCGGTGGGTGCCGATTTTTCTGGGACCCATTTAATTGGAATCAGCGTCCAAAATTTAGTGGAAAATGATACCCTACACGCCTAGATCCTCGAAAATCTTGAAAATCCATTTTTCGAAATACATATTTTGACCCCTATCCCACCCAAATTTGGTCCGATCCGGCTGAAAAGTTTCAAGGACCGACTTAGGATGGGAATAGACCCAAATTTGACCCTGACCCAAATTTCGGATTATTAGAACATTTTCTACTACCCAAGTCGGAGTGGACGCCGTCGGCGGACGGAGATTTGCTAATCTATCAAAATCATCTAGATACCTTGAAACGTCTAGAAAAAAATATTGGGCCGAATCGGAGAGATTGACTTTTTGCATGAAAACATAGGTTGATTATTCAAGGAATGACCAACCAAAGTCCTTCTGCATTTTGTTATTTTCAAGTAGTTCGTTCAAATTGAGTAGGTACATTCCATATTCAATAGGCTTTTAAAATACTCCGAAAAATACTAAATTAGATGAAAATACTGAATTTCTTGCATAGACTTCATAGTGCTACCTCATTTTCAGCCTGATCACCTCAAACCACGGCATTTTATGGGTAATGATGAAAAATATTGTTTGATTATTTCTATGTTTGATGGCCACTGCGCACAGAGGACGAGTATACCAGATCACCAGAGTGTTGATTCAGTTCACCAGAAAGAAGAAAGAGGAGATCAATTGTGAGCGGCGCTAATAAGGTCCAGACGGTGGTTTTCACGGCTCAATAGAGCCGCTGCCGACAAAACAAGTGAATACCCCTTGTCGGGCTGTGATGATCCTCACGTAGGATTTTTCGATTCGGTAGGCCACCGAAACCATCGAACCTTTTGAGGTTTGAGGTTTCGACACCTGTTCCTGCACTGAGATGGCGTCTCGCGCTCGGACAGTTCTGAGGACATTAGACTATAGACGAAGTAGAGTCTGGACAAAATTGCTGCACAATACAAACGTACAATACCCTAAATTGATGCCTTACAATAATGTATTAATACTGATGGGGACTAATTTAAACCTCGGACCAGGCGCATGGAGATTCATTTCTTCAACATGGGGAAAACGGGGGAAACAGTGGGTGTGGCGGGTCAAATTTAGTGGAAAATGGTACCCCACACGTCTTGGTACCAGAGATCTCGAGAACACATATTCAAAATTGGTAATAGATACCCATTTTGACCCATAGCCTCTTCCAGTTGGTACCAATCGTTCTGGGACCGTTTTCATTTGATTCAGCGTAGAATTTAGTGGAAAATGATATTCGTCACACCTAGGTCTCAAAAATCCATTTGTCGAATTACACATTTTTACCCCTACCCCACCCAAATTTGATCCGATCGGGTTGACGAACTAGAGCCATGAACGGACCCCTGACCAAAATTTCAGATTTTTAGAACATTTTCTACTAGGTACCAAAGTCGGTGTGGACGGCGGACGGACATTTGCTAATTTTGATCTAGACACCCTGAAACGTCCAGAAAAAAATTTTGGGCCGAATAGGAGAGGTTGACTTTTTGCATGAAAAGATAAGTTGATTATTCAAGGAAGAACCAATCAAAAACCCAACGATTTTGTTTCTTTTTGTAATGCCAGACGCTAAATTTTGTATCGTACTTAACAACGAGTGCAAAAAAATTAAATAACATCAATAAAATGAAAAACGTCCGGAGCCGGAGTTCCAGGAATGTGATACGAGTCTCGTTCGCGAAATGAATAAAATCAAATCGAAGAAGCTCCGAATGGAAATGAGGCGTTGAACTCAGACAGGTGAAGACAAGACGGAAGGCTAGTTCGGTTGTAGGAGACGGATAGAAGAGTGTTTTTAGTGGGCAGATGTCGCTTCAGTTGGACGGGGCTCTCGTGCCATTTCTGCCAATAGCAGGTGTCTATTTGGTCTCGTGCCTGTCCCGATGTGCACCTTCCTCTTTCTCCGTTAGTTTATGACGTCAAAACCACAGGTCCAGCTGGTGCCGTGAGCCATTCTCAGTTAAAAAAGGTAGATTTTTTGGGAAACTGGAAGACACCCCTGTACCCCTGATTACGAATCTAAAATGTCCATACAGCCGTACAATGAAAGTTTTCAATACTCCGTAGGATGGACACAGCACCTGGGGGTTCGAGTGTTGAAAATTAGGGGAGTGATAATGGTGGCTAAGTTAAGATAACCACTAAATGCACAGTCAAGAAATTCAGGAGGAATACAAGAGTTTGTAAATGTTCAAAGAGTTTTGTGTGAGCTATACGCATTTTTCACGACTTTTAATGAATTGGAAGCATTTGGATCCCGTACATTTTGCCTTTTTGGTTGGCTATTCCTTGAATAATCAACCTATGTTTTCATGCATATGGTCAACCTCTCCGATTAGGCTCAACATTTTTTTCTGGACGTTTCATGGTGTCTAGATCAAGATTAGCAAATGTCCGTACGCCGTCCCCCGTCCACGCCGTTTTTGGTGGCAGAAAATTTTCTAAAATCTGAGATTTTGGTCAGGGGCCTGTTTCCGGCCTAGGACGGTCCTCGAAACTTTTCAGCCCGATCGGACCAAATTTGGGCGGGGTAGGGGTCACAATATGTTTTTTGAAAAATGGATATTCGAGATATTGGGCGATCTAGGCGAGTGGGGTATTATTTTCCACTAAATTATGGACCCTGAATCGATTGGAATGGGTCCAGAACCCGCGACACCCACTGTTTCCCCCCATTTTCTCCATGTTGAAGAATAGCAACACAAAAACGAATTCCTGACGAGTATTTTCATGTTTTTGGTTCCTTTCATTAGATAGCAACACGAAAACGAACTCCTAGCGAGTATTTTCGGTTGTGTTGCTGGTTCGGGTTCTTGTCATTAGAAACCGACGCGAAAACAAATTTCCAACGAGTATTCTTGATTGGGACTTTGTCAGGGGTTTGTTCCCAACCTAGTATGGTCTTCGAAACGGAATGCGTTGAGCATAATTTCGATGTTCTTCTAACTCTTCAATGAGGTCTCAAAAGGAAAGCTGTCGAATGATGTTGAGCGTCAAATATCCTGAATCGCTATACGTATTTGAACACGAATTCAAATTATCATCCGGTAAGGAGTTTGTCTGAAACTTTGTCGAACGATTGGAAACTTGGTAGTTAACCTTGGGAGGAATGCCGTCACGGGAATGGGCTCATTTTACATGGTTCCAGCTCGACAGTATACAAAGTGATTTGATTAGCAATACTCTTCGGAATTCCAGCAACGATCCTGGTTTACAGTTGGATGTTTTACTAATTAATTTTCAAGAAGGGAAAATGAGGAGATTTTCCAAAAGGTATTTCGCTTCTTCCCTTACTGAAAATTCATATTGTCGAAAGCCTCATTTTGTGTACTGGCCCATATCATTTACCAACTCAAAATCTGAAAACTTTTACTCTGGGAAATGAAACCAATATTTTAAAACCTGGGCAGAACCTTTTATAATCGCCACACATACTTCATCACAAATGTTGGGTAGAACAGGAAACTGGTAGGTAGAAACGGAAATGACGTAACGTGTGGTATTTGCCCTTCAGGAAGATATCCTTCGCACTATTTAGTTTGGTGCTGGTTTTCCTCAGATTTATTGTTTTCATCTCGGATTTCAAAAGCGTCCATATTCAGTGCGATCCTCAGAGAAACGTCAGACCCCTCGCGGCGTTTCTGCTTGACGAGACTGTTTGCTTTAAAACCATTACAAAAGCTCGGAAAGTCCTTTTTCTCGGTCGAAAATTTAGGAACGGCGGGTTTCGCCTCGTACCTGACGTGCGCCATTAGCTCTTAGTGGGAGTCTTATTGATACTCTCCTCTTCAACGTGGCTTTTCTCAACGTATATGCCAAATAACACGGCACATCGTGTTCGGCATTGTCCGTTTGGGTCCATTTCTTCGGAGTGGCTTGAAGAGGCATCTTTTCAGGGAGGATGGCCCTATCACTTTGAAGGCTGCCATTCGCCAGCTAACTATATCAAGTTGCACATTTACATCCCACCCATACAGGAGAGTGTAAGAGTGCTGTAAAAGGAGCGAGGGGGGTTCAAGGCCGTTGAATGCCAGAATAACGACTGACGGCGGACATTTCGAGTTGGGAACGCAATTCGACATTCTTTCACACGGGTTAGTTATTCCTCGGACCAGTTGTATGGAGACTCATTTCCTCAACATGGGGAAAATAGGGGAAAGAGTGGGTGTGGTGGGTCCCGGACCCATTCCAATCGATTCGCCTAGATCGACAAAAATCTCGAAAAATCCATTTTTCAAAAAACACCTTTTGACCAAAATGGGTATGTATCCACCCATTTTGTATGTGTCAGGATTTCTGGTGCCTAGGCGTGTGGGGTATCATATTCCACTAAATTTTGGACCCTGAATCGATTGGAATGGGTCCGGGACCCGCCACACCCACTGTTTCCCCCATTCGAGGAATAACCAACCCGTGTGTAAGAATTTGCAGGGTTTTGATCTGGACACCATGAAACGTCCAGAAAATAAAATGCTGGGCCGAATCGGAGAGGTTGACCTTTTGCATGAAAACATAGGTTGATTATTCAAGGAATAACCAACCAAAATCAAAGTTTGGTTGCTTTTTTTTTCAGCTACGAATGCAAGGGTGTGTCTTACCATCTAGAATAATCAGTCTACCACCTAACCAACTAGCCACCTCGTATTGGTACACCACCCCTGAAAATGCTAGCGAAATTATCGTCGAAGTTCCTCGTCACCTAGAAAACTGCATCATACTGACGTCAGTGAGTCGCGAGCCAGTAACCTGTGGCAGCTGAAAGTGTTTTCAATTGAATGTGCAGGTGGTTTTGGTGGTTTGCCACCTGAAGCGATGCCGTAGTCGCCATTCATGAAAACGCTCTGCATTTGTCACCTGCGGCCCAGCACACTTCCACGTACGCCCACCGACCTATGGAAATGGTTTCGGTCCTACGATCACGACGTTTTTCCTGAAAATTTTTTTCTTCATATTTTTCTCACCCTCCCCATGCCCTTCTTTTTGTCCGAACCTTCTCTTTTCTCTTTTATCCTTGCGGTTGACCCTCGAAGTTTTTTGGTGACCTAACCTGGGCGAAAGGGAGCTCGCTGAATAGCTGTTGTCCTCCTAACGTTGTAACGTACTTCTCCCCGTACAATGCCGATACCTTCCATCAGGGTGGACAAGGGAAGAGGGGCGACATTTCCAAAAAGATGTGGGAAAGATGTGGACGGACCTATATCTGCGCATACAAAAGATGTGCCAAACTTTTGGAGTCGACTCTGATAAAATTAGTCGAACATTTGTTTTTATCCCGTTCATACTCATTGCAAATTTCATTTCTCTCAGGCATTTAACCGATTTAACACTCCGTTTCAATCGAATTGACTGGGAAAATATTGCCGCAAGTGGGCACGAGATTTTAATAAGTTGTAGTACCATGTTTGCCGAGGGCTTTTTTATTAATTTGTTTGATGTGCTCTCGAAAGGTCAAACGTTTGACGATGTGAATACCCAGGTATTTAACAGATTGGGAAAGGGGTATCTGAACACCCCGCACTTGGATGCTAGTTGGGGTTTTGCGTTTGGCGGTGAATAAAATTGCTTCTGTCTTAGCGGTTAATTTTCCATTTTTCCAATTGCGCCATGACCAAGTGCGTGACGTTTTGGAGCCGTCCGATTGATTTTGTGGGAGATGAGCTGGATGTGTACAGGGCTAGAACATCGGCAAAACCTGCAATGTGGACATGATCTGGTGTGCCACCGAAGATGTTTGAGATGTACACATTGAATAGGATTGGCGACAACACCGATCCCTGGGGGACATCTACTGGGATGGGTCGTTGAGAAGAGATGGAGTCATTAACTCTCACTTGGATGTATCTGTTTGACAGATTGGAGTGAATGAGGCGACATATACTGGGGGAGAATTCGGAGGAATTTAGCAGGTGTATGAGGCCTTCAACCCAGACGGAATCGAAGGCTTTCTCAGAGTCGAGCAATAACTAATAAATAAATAGTAGGGCAGTTGAATTTGCCATCGACATTTGGTGTTTTATATGACCAATGACACGTGATAGTTGGTGAGCGGTGGCGTGCCGGTGCTTGAATCCCATTTGAGGGCGAGGAATGACGTTTTTAGCATTTCTGCATTTAATCGGGCTAGGATTGTTTTTTCGAACCGCTCTACCAACTGAGCTACCGAAGTGTGCAATTCGCCAAAAGAAAAGTACCATTCGGGCCAAACAGAATGCTTTCACTTATTGTAACCACAATTTATTATAGTGTCTCAATCCTCATCCCACCTCAAAATTGTCAATTACGAAGATGAAGATGAAGATCAATTTTGTTTTCAAACTTTAGTCAGCGTTGCAGGCTTGCATCAGATTGTGATACTCGAGCAACCCCTCATCATACGCATGAGGATGCAAAATATCAACTACGAAAAGTGGCTGCGCAATGTTGAGCTGGCTCGTTTGGCCGCTGATTGCCTGTGTGAAGTTCATGTACAACCCATCCATGTCAAGACTACTCCTTTGGTGTCAGCGTATGTGACGCGAGGCATCCTGACGTCACACGTGGTTAACCCCCCAGCAGTTGGACTTCCGTATGTTGACGTCGTGTCAGCACCTGACGTTTTCTCCCATCTGCGTACATCTGCGAAGGAACACTGCGTGACGTCAGAATTCACCCTTTCCTTTCGATCCCTTCAGCCCTCAAACCCTTCCTTCAAGGTGTATTTTTCTTCCTCGGTCGATTGCTAGAAAGGTGGTAGCTATCAAGTATGAGCAGGTGAAACAGATCCGTTCATCAGAGTTACTAATCGACGTCCCTATACTCCTTACTCCCACTCCTTACCCTTTCTTTGCGAAAACGTTCTTACGCGTGCACGTACAAACTCTAATATATTCGTCGCACAAAGGACAAGGTTACACGTTATCAACGGCGCGCGCATATGCCCCTCTTGTAAACAGAGCACTATAATTTTTGACCAACCAACCAAGGGTGGGTTTCTGCGAGGCAGGTGATACTATTGCAGGTGTCGATGTGGGATAAAAACGTAATTATGAAAATGTTCCACATCCACGAGTTTTATGGGTCAAGAGTGACCTTCTAGCAGCTGCTGGCACGCGCCCTGCTCAGCCTCAAGGCAGATGTATTGGTCGTTTCCCTTCATTTCGGCGACAAATGGAACGTACGTAGTCATCTCTCGATTAGCAAACTAATTATTGCTGAATACTTACTAATCCAAAATCGAGCCAGTTTCTCCGAACAGATCGCACACTCTACGACCTATAACGACCTACATGCCTTAATTTAATTCACATTGTCATCATTTTTCTTCAATGCTTATTAGATTAATACACGAGCAGGGAAAAAGTCTCCCGCTGAGACATACTGCGTGGAATCCAATTTCGCTTACTTTGCGCGTTAACATTCTTTTTGAGTTTTTCAGTTAGATTAAATAGGTTTAATTAGGTTAAATTAAATTTTATTGTAATAAAAACTTTTTGACATTTCTGCCGTATTACCGCCGCGATTCTGATTGTGAAGGATAATGGTGTTAGGAAGAAAACCACGATTCCTCGTACTTGGAGATCGGTGACCACTGATAGTAGTGTTATCCCTTAATTTCTTCTTTCAACAAATGTTAGGTTAGGCCTAACTGAATCGCTGTATTTAGTCAAAGAAGAAACACTTGAGATTGTCATTTGATACTCATACATAATTAAAAATTATTTTTTATTATTTTATCTATGAGACAAATGCTTGTAAGGCAAATTAAAAGAATTATTAAAAAGGAATTAGAATTCATGAGTCTGTGAAACTATTAGATCTATCTTTTTTAATCGTACAAGTAATTATGTTCTGTAATTCATAAAATTTAGCGTGTTCAGATAGTTTTTTTCGGTGAATGCCATTTCTATACGGATGCAACTACACGAATTTTCATGAAGTTGAGAACTATAATTTTGCTTTTTCACTAAGCAGAGTAGTTTTCTAAGGGAAAATTTGAGTCGGCTAAGAAGTTTGAGGGGTTTCGTCGGTGCAGTCCTTTGTCGCCGAGAATTCCTCTACCTCACTGACCCCCTTCCACTATTTTTCGTTCAATAAGTCCCTTAATCTGTTTCGGTCGTCGGTTTCACGCTTTTTTACGACCCGTTTTCTGGGGGCGCACGAGCTCTTCGACGGAAGGTCTTTGGAACAGGACTCAGGAGAGCGTCAACCCTTTTTGTCGTTCGAGAAGGAGATTTTGAGATTTTCCTCGCCTATGAAAGGGGATTAACCGCAAAGAGAGCTGTCAAGGGGTTGAAGTGGCCTTTGATACACGGTGCGGATGTGGTAGGTGGACTCTAGTTTGAAAAAAAATTGTTTTTTTCATGAAGAATAACCTTTCGAAGGTGAATTTTCACGCCGAAACGACGGGAGCCACATTCTCCACAGCAGTTTAGGTTGTAAGGGGGGAAGGGATCTTGAACTTTTGATCTACTGAGCAACGCCTATTGATCAAGACACTCGTCCCCGAATTATCATAAAAATTGAATCAAAGTGTTATTTCGAAAAATCCCAACCCTAAAAGACCGGCACGGTACATTATTTTCCCGTATGATATCTCAATCTGAAGGGGTTGTGGCCTAGTGTTTATTCATTAGGGGCCTCCAACGACATTTGTTCTGGGTAGCTTATCTCAAACCAGAGACAGCACATCGGAGAATTATGAGCCTCGAGGGGTAGCCCGGAGTAATCGTAAGGGTGGTCTCCATTTGAGGGTGGTTTTTGTAGAAATACATTTTTACGGTAGCCTCAAAAAATGTTTATGACTCAGGTTTTTTTTTTAATTTTTTTATTATGCTTGGTCCGCCTCAACTCGTCTACTGGTGGCAAGGTTTGATGCAAGTCAATCATTTAACCAGCCAAATAGAGCGCCCTACTATGCACTCGAAACCCCACGTTTAATGTAATAAAATATGCGACATGATTATGCATGTGCGTCTTCTTTGAAACTTCTTGGCATCACGGATCCTACTACAGTATTGTATATTACAATAATGCTTTGACCAAATAGCCGACGTATGTTCTATCGTGTAATTAAATATATCTCTTTCTTATTCCCGATCGGCAACGGCAAACTGATTCACCGGTTTCAAAGCTACTTTTCTAATTTCCTAATAACAAAATTTCGTATTTTCTAATAATAAAACTCATCACTTAATACAAATCACAAGAAAGGAGTAAAATTCGAAATTTGACACCCCACGTACCCTAACAAATATTCAGAACATTATTTGCAATATCACTTTATACATCCTGCGCTGTTTCAAGACTTTCTGAGGATATCAGGTAGATACAGCTTCGAGTTACAGAGCCTACCTAACAAATACTAGCAATGTTCCAACAACTGTTCAGTTCTGATTCAGAGTATCTTAAAATATATTTGATTCACTCGACTCGACATATTAGTCTGAACAATGATACAACACAAGAAGTCGTTGGGGAGAAAAGGAGAATATTCATCTGAATACTTCTATTTTGTGGCTGTGCAATAATAACCACGGTTATTTATGAAATAAAATAAAAATTTGTTTAGAAAACCATCAATCTACGTGAAATTTTATGTCAAGTAAAATGGGTGCTTGAGGAATAGACTGACGTGAAACGGATACCTCATCCCAATTTGACGAGGGAGGTAGTATGAAATAAATTAAATTAAATACAAAAAAAATACATTCCCCTAAATAGGTTCCCGTACAATGTTTGAAAGGAACCAAAAACAGCAATACACTTGAAAATACTCGTTAAGAATTCATTTTTGTGTTGCTGTCTAATGAAAGGCAACCAAAAAAACAGCAAATTACACTTGAAATACTCGTTGAGGATTAGTTTTTGTTGCAGCTTTCCAATGAAGGACCTGAAGCATCAAACACAATCAGAATACTCATTAGGAATTACATTTTCGTGTTGCTGTCTAATGAAAGTAATCCTAAAACAGCAATTACACTTGTGAAAAGTACTCGTTAGGAATTCTGTTTTGTGTTGCTAATATCTTCAACATGGAGAAAATGGGGGAAACAGTGGGTGTACGCGTGTTTTGACCCATTCAATTTCCTGGGACCCACTCCATTTGATTCCGCGTCAAAGATTTAGTGAAAAATGATACCCACACGCAGAGGTTACTGAAATCCCGAAAGGACACATATTTCAAAATGGGTAAAAAAACCCAATTTGACTCATAACTTCTTCCAGTGGGTCCCAATCGTCCTGGGACCATTTCAATTGGATTCAGCGTCTGACTGAACCCCACTGGATTTTCGATCATTTTTGGCAATCTAGGCGAAGTGTGGTATCATTTTCCACTAAATTTTGGACGCTGAATCGAACGAAATGGGTCCCAGAACGATTGGTGCCCTCTGAAAGAGGTTATGGGTATCTATCTACCCATTTTGAATACGTGTTTTTGAGATTTCTGGTACCCAGGCGTGTGGGGTATCATTTTCCACTAGATTTTGGACCCTGAATCGGTTGGAATGCGTTTGGGACCCGCCACACCCACTGTTTCCCCCATTTCCTCCATGTTGAAGAAATGAGTCTCCATACACCTGGTCCGAGGAATAACCAACCCGTGTGAATGAATTTGCAGCGTTTCAAATTTTTGAACGTTCTTTTGCTCAGTTTCCAAAGTTGTTTTAACGGAGGTGAATCCCAAAAACATGGGCGGTGATGTATTTTAGGTGCCCGGTCTACAAGCAAAGAGCAAAGAAAATCACTTCCTTCCAGAAGAGCTTATAAGACTGGTGTGGATTTATTTTTTATCGATAGTCATATCCTGCCTATGAGTTGAACCCCCTTCATGACACAGCGTAACAAAAAAATCATTTGAAAAAAAGTTTGAACGAGTTTTTGAAGTTTCAAGCTTCATCTGCCCGAATAAAAACCCTGTATCCCCTAAACGAAAAAATGAATTATTGACGAAACTGCTTTTGTTTTCTGGCCCCGAAAAAGCAGTTAGAATTGGTTACTTAATATTAAAATATTAAGAGTGGAAAATAGTTCACGCTGTGAAGGGAGCGTAAGCACCCTGTTGATATGGAATGAAGGGGCACATGTTTCACGCCTCTGTTGATGAGACCAGGAAATGGGAGATGTTCTCCGCGTGATATTAGAAGGTCTAATGCGATTTGTACGTTTACCGAGATGAGGAGCTTATTGCTGTGATGAACGGACAGGTTCTCCCACGGGTTTTAACTTGGTTGTGAACTGTGAACACCCTCATTTGGTTTAATTTCCTGGTAGTGTTCTCAGGAAATTAGATCAACAAATAAGCGGAGCTTGGCGATTATAAAACGCTTTTTGGTGGGCGTGTTCCTCATTGAAATGTACCGTTGTAGTTAATGTGTCTGGAGCACAGGTAAAGAAGATCGTTTCATTTCCGAAGGTAGCAGTCTCATACCTACCTACTCCCGGACTAAAGCTAAATGAGCTAGACTACATATTTTAGAGCACTTTGGTAACTACATGGCTCCGCCGAAACCTGCTGCGAATTCATCCGCGTTGGTTTACTGTAAGACCTTGATTGAGGATATTGTGTCGTTGAGGTCTTCATGTTGGATTCGAATCAGCAGCAAACACACGCGTATAAATAACAAAATTGAATAAATAGGTTAATTTTAAAAATCTAATATACTCGTATAAAATTCTCGTGTCACAGTTTTCGATGCCATACTCCTCCAAAACGGCTTGACCGATTTTGATGAAATTTTGTGTGCTTATCCGGTATCTATGAGAATCGGCGAACATCTATTTTTCACCTCTCTAAATGTTAGGGGTAGTCCACCTCCAAATTTTTTTTCAAACTTTTGTTCCAATTTGGTGTGTATCCTAAGTGTACATCCTAAATTGGATGTGACATTGAAGGGAGGCCAATTTGTAGGGTCCCAATTGGATGGTGCGATTGATCTTGCAATAAATCCGCCTAATACTACACTCACCGCATTTTTTGAATTGCATTTTTTTAATCGGGCGGATGATTTTGGTGCCTCTGCCCGAACATTACTCTATTCACAAGTACCACGCTATTTCACATGGACTCAAACAAAAACATGGATGGCTCACCAGTTGCTGCATGTCTCAATTTATTTGAATCAAACGCCTTGGGGCGATTATTTACAACCAATCCAAGACACACGGAGTGCTTTTATCTTCGACTGTTGTTGGTTAATGTTACTGGCTCATTATCATTTCAAGATATACGTAAAGTGAATGGGCAACAATATCCAACGTATAAAAATGCATGCCTTGCACTCGGATTGCAGGAAGACGACAACCAGTGGGGATGCATGCTTGCTGAAGCTGCATTTGACTGTACAGCAATAAAAATTCGTCTACTATTCGCTATAGTGTTGACTACATGTTTCCCAGCCCGAGCACTGATATTATGGGAAAATCATAGTTTTAGGAGATGTCTACAGGTGTCACTTCTGACCCAGGAAATTATTTATATGGCAAATAACGTTTGCCGGGTCAGCTAGTAAATTATAATAACAAATGATGAATAAGACAGGTATGTCCGTCGAAACATCAATAATCCATGTTCTATAATATTCATCAATGTATGTTTATTTATTTATTTCAATCTAAAATAATTTAAATTCTCTTAGTGAGGATTTGGCTGGTGGAATTTTGAGCGCAGCTGCCCTTCAAAAACCCGGCAGGTGAACGGGCCATGTTGAATCCTTAGGAATATCCATTCGTTAATACGTTAGTGGTTGACACTGCCTCGTAACATTTGCGTTTATTAGTAAAAGGCTTCTAAAATCTTCTAAAATTCTAGCTGTTTTTGTTTTCAGTAAGAACATTTCAGCACTTAAATTGGTTATTTGTTTAATTATTACTTAAACATCTTTTTCTCATCTTCTCGACCTGATTGTGATTGAGTTCTTCTGATACTTTAGACACGTTCCAAATCCCTGATTAAGGGATTTGGAAGCATTTAACAATTTGTCGATGAGCTCGGTAAAGGGAGTCATTTGCTGGGGTAATCAACTTGGCGACTTGTATGCCAGTCAAGCAGCTGGAAATTGGTTTTATAAAGACATCGAATACACCGAAAACTGGGCGAAGTAATGCAAAGATTTTGAGTCCTGTAGCGATCATTTATTGCTGTTTATTTCAGATGTTTTTATATTTAACTATATAATGTAGCAATTTATGTGTTCCACACGATAAGTATATCTATGAAGAAAATGATGAACCGAACAACCTTATTACGTTGAATTGGTCTGGATGCATACATGTACATTGATACAAAGCGGCTTCTTCCAACTGTTAATGGCTGAATATATTCCGTGGAAGTTTGTATGGTTTCTGGAATACATTAGTAATACCTGTAAATAAATTCACTCAATATATTTATGATATACGCTTACCTTCCGATTTTACACTGCCTTGTCATCTACCGGATCTCTTGTTCGTAACGCATGTGCAGGGGACAAGAAGAGGAAGAAAAGTCAGCAAAGGACCCCCACTAATAAGAACAAATTTCACTCAGAAAATACACAATGAAAGAATGTTCCGAGGCGGCTCGTTAAAAATTTAATCAAGATAAGGAATATGAAAACGACGGAGGCCCTTCGGCGGAGTATTGCAGCAAATAAATGGCTCAGGCCCCGGAAGCTCGCCAAAGACAATGACTCTTATTGTCTCGAGCACCGAAAATAAAAGCTCCAGAGCTCCGAAAATATGTGAGACGCTCCTTATTTCAATTAGGTCAACTTCTTGAAGGGTTTACACGGTGAAGGGGAAAAGGAGCCTAAGATAGCGATCTTCATTGAAAGGTACCTACTCAAGGTCCATTCATCTGCCAAAATCCCTTCCCTTAGACGACTCCACGGCGGGGTATTTAGTATTGGGAAATGTATAAATTTCCACCCCTCTCGCTCTTCATTGATAAGCTAGCAGGGGTTTTTTTCGTTGGCCTGACTGAAGAAGTTGTGTGCTTGCCGAAGAGAGTTTTCTTATAAATAAATCCTTTCCAAGTCATTGTTATGTCTGACCGGTCCGAACTAGTTACGAGTGCGGTCACTGAATGATCAAGGATTTTTGACGGAGAATCTCTCATTGAGGAAAAAAAAAATAGAATGTGAACATATGATGATTAGGTTACACTCACACTTTTATAGGTGATCTTAATCGTTTTTCGACGAAGAGTTGCTGAAAGGTCTCACTGCTGACTCCCATTCTTGCATGTACAAGCGCTGGTGGCTATGGAGCTTCTGTTCTGACCATCAACTCATCAAAAATCAAAAATTTTCAGGTGAGTCACATCCCCTCTTACGAAATTTACACGAATGAAATGCCTATCACACGTCGGTTGTTGGGGAACTCTCAAACTGTCACAGATCCATGGCCCTGTTCAACTAGGCACTAGATTCCGGGCCAAATGAGATAGGCAGAGTTGTGCACTAAATTATATCATGAGATGATCCTTGGATTGGAATGTTAACACGTTCGCTGTGAGTCACGCGCTCAGAGCGTGAGCTCTGTTCCAATATGTGTGCGTCGCACGCGCCTGGCGCGTGAAGGTAGCCTTCACTTCAGATCGCTTCTCCAGTATACGAGAAAGTGAAATGGAACATATTTCTACTTCCCGCGCCAGCTCTGAACCTTCTGAAGGTACTGTAAACGTCGGAGTCAGCTGGGGTGTTGCAAGATGCAAAAAAATAAGTCCGAAATAGGGGACTGGTTTGGAGTTTTCTTGCCATTTTGCATCGTTTTCAGTGTTCCCACCTCAAGATTTCTTTCAGTGCTTCACTTTAGTACACGAAATACTTCGGTGCAAGTAGTTTACTCCAAGGTAAATAGGCGCGTGAGCCGCACTGGGTTAGGAGCTCGCTTCGAATTTCTTTCCACATGCGGCGCACTCACCTGGCGCGTTCCTATTACAGATGACTCCCGCACAGCTGCTCAAACGAGCTCAACATTTCCGCAGCGAACGTCAGAAAATCAGAAATCATGGAACATTGATCAGCTTGTGTTGATAGTTACAACTCAAAACCCGGGAGGTAATTGAAACATAGTCGCCGCGGAACAAGGCACCTTCTCATTCACGATAAAAGTACCTACTTACAGTTACAGTTATTACAGTTAGTGAAATTCAATAATGACATTTATTTGTCAAATTGAATGTGTTAGGTACGAATTCGTAATACAGTCTGATGAATGAAACCTATAATGAATGAACTTAATTCTACAGGAAGAAAATGTTTATTTCTATGACTGATCATGAACTAGATTAAATGATTAAATTTACAGCCGGACAGCAAGGAAGTCAGCCGGACAGACAGTTGGACCTCTAGCCGGACGCTGTGAATTCTTCCATAATGGTTAATTATTATTCCCTAGATCAAGAATATGGGGAAACAATGAGTGCCTAGGACTCGTTTCAATCAATTCAGGACCCAAAATTCAGCCATGAATGCCTCAATCGTTCGAGTCTACAAAAAGCTTGAAACACCCATTTACCTATTTGACACAAACTTCCATCGACGGAACTACACTTGGTCCAGGATCCACCTCAATGGATTCAGCGTCCAAAATTTAGTATAAAATGATACATTCCTAGCTCCCCAAAAATCCCGAAAATCGAATTTCATTAAACACATTTTATGGGAGTAACAATTTTCACTAAATATTGGACACTGAATCCATTGAGATGGGTCCCGGACGAATTGGCTATCACAGAAGATGAGTATGGGTCATAATGGCATCATGGCTTGGCTGGTTCGAAAAATTAAAATATGTATGATGTTTTGATCAGCTCCATATTATCGTTGTGCGAGTAATCACACACGCAAATCAGAAAAAACACTTTTTGAGGCTTGTAGAAGGGGGATGATTCAGAGTTAAGCTCGTTAGCCCATCGAAAATATAATTGAATTTTCACTCGACCTGGAAAAAAAGGACCCGTGCTCTCGTTAACCCCCTGTCCGTTGTTTATTACGTTTGTTCAGGTACCGCGAAACGCAATATCAGCATTTCTCCGGCGAGACGAAATCTCTGTAACGACCCCTTAATGCCTCTTACCGGTAATTTATCGAAAAATAAACACTCCGTTTGGTGTTTTTTCCTTTCCCGGCTACCTTTTTTCGCTGTAGAGCTCGAAACATTATTTTATCGTAAACGGCAGTTTCTCGTCTGACGACCTCCCATGGTCCTAATCCCGTTGGAAGCGGTTTTTCCATTGCGCATGTACCATTAAAAGTGCAAACCTTGTGGGTGGCCTTGTTTTTTGGTAGCTTGACCCGTTGATTTTGGGGGCTGATGTCTCATTACTTGCAGTTATTATTGAGCCTTGTTCAGTTTCACTTGGGGGTAATGGGTCCGGACATTTTCTTCTCCAGCGTTGAAGTTTTTAGGGTTTTTCGGGACTTCAATGACGCCGTTTCCGCCACTTGATTCCTCATTTTCGTTATTTTTAGTGGACTGGAAATCTCCGAGTTCAATTCAAGCATCCCAGTCCATTTTATATTCACCGAATTCTTCTTCACATTCTGTTTTTACCTGTTTTTGATGAGAAATCTGGTTTCCAGCCGAAGATTTTTTTTTTCATTTTTTGTTTGTAGGAGTAATTTACTGCATTGTGAACCATTGCAGTGGGAATCGGGTAAAGTGACTTCGCAGTTCTATACACCTTCTCTCTTTCTCGACGATACCTTCATATAGGTGAACGGAGTTATCATCACGGCTGGGCTTAATGTGTGATGGTGGTCACTTTTAGATGTGAGCTATGTGAACCGAAATATTCCATTGAGAAACAGGGATTAGAACTCTTATATACCTAATAAAAAAACTTTACATTACCGCGCTCTGCTGAGATATACCGGCACTACCGCCGACTTTTGAGCGACTGTGTATACAACTTTTTTTGAAATGTTCAAAAAAAAATTTTTTTTTTACCTACACCTACACTGCCAGATCAAATCCTACAGAGGGCGGTTCCTCTCGTTAAATATTTGTAAATTATGTTTCAGTTGTTACCTATTATATTTCGATAAAGATAAAATACGTACTTGGCCGCCACAAAAGGCGATTTTTCGAGCCTCTCAATTTGATTACCACCTTTGACCGATCTGTTGTTGTGGTTTTGGTAGGATACTCGTAGATGCCGGTTCGGTCGTGCACAGGTTGTCGACTCCCTGTTCTTGGAAAATTCGAAAACACTGTCGGTGAAGAAGTCGCCACGGATGAAGATTCTGCGGTTTGTTTGTCTAGTGATCCATAAAAGTTACCTCGGAAAAGAACAACGACTTGAACTTGCCCGATCCATTGAGCCCAACATTCTCGTGGCTCCTCACATTCTCCGAGGTTATTTACGTTGGCAGTTGGCTGACGACTGGGCTGAGCCTGACACGTGTATGAATATCACTGGCCATTGTACTGTTATGTCCATTGAAGATCAGGGAAGGGTTGACCATCTCCGGTAAGCCTTGGGGTTTTTGTAGACATTTCGAGATATCTAGATCAAAATAATCAAGCAAAAAGTACATTGCCGTCCGTCGTCCTCGCAGCATGTGGAAGTAGAATTTTTTTTCTTAAAACGCTGCAAATTCCTTCACAGGAGTGGGTTAAGGGGGCGTCAGACACTTTTGTGATACCGCTTCTGGACCCTCCACACATTAGGGTTGTGCAGCTATGCCTATGTGACTCCTTTTCGTGAACTTGCCTGCTTTCAACTCCGTTTAGTTTGACCTCCCCACCCTTCGCTGAGCCAGCCTTCTTTTCATCCCTTTTTCACCATCTGCGAGCGGTTGGGTTGGGTGATTTATACCTGTTCCAAAACTGTGTTTAGACCTTCAGACAAGGTTCCGTCCTGACGAACGAAGCCGTATAATGGCTCTAGTTGGTCCCTGAGACGTTTCAACCCGATCGGACCAAATTTGGGAGGGGTAGGGGTCAAAATGTGTATTTTGAACAATAGATTTTTTAGATTTTTTGCGATCTAGGTATGTGGGGTATCATTTTCCACTAAATTCTGGATTCTGAATCCAATTAAATGAATCCCGGAACGGGTCGCGCCCTCTGGATGAGGTTATGGGTCTAAATGGGTACCTATCTACCCATTTCGAATGATCCTAGATCGCCCAAAATCTTAAAAATCCATTTTTCAAACACATTATGACCCCTAACCTGCCCAAATTAGGTCCAATCGGGTTAAAAAGATTTGAGGACCAACTAGAGCCGGAAATGGGTCCCTGACCAAAATTTCAGATTTTTAGAAAAATGTTTACTACCTAAAACGGCACGGACGGTGGACGGCTACGGCGGATGGACATTTGACTTCTGGTTGGTTATTCCTTGGTTTCATGAAAAAGGTCAACATTTCCAATTCGGCTCAAAAATTTATTTATTATTTATAAATTACCCTATAGATGTTCCTACGAAGATCAGAAAGAAATTGAAAAACAAATAGCTGAATTGTTAAATCATGGAATGATTGAAGAGTCCTGCTCACCATTTGCCTCACCAGTCACGTTAGCGAATAAAAAAAACCGGTGAATGGAATGCGAAAGAAAGGACCTGATTATGTGTAGACTTCAGGGAACTAAATAAATTACTAATTCCGGAAAGTCAACCTTTCCCTCTTATCGAAGATATCATTGTGAAGACGCGCGACTGTAAATGGTTCTCGGCTCTAGACATTTGGCTTTCTGGTCCATACCAATTCGTACCAAAGACCGATACAAAACTGGTTTCATAACGCAGCACGGTCACTGGCAATGGTCTTGCATGCCATTTGGCTTAAAGAATTCGCCGGCCATTTTTCAGCGTGTGCTCTCGGGAATTATACGACGTAATAATCTGGACGTTTTTTGTTGTAATTTCATAGATGATATTTTAGTCTTCTCGAAAACCTTCAATGATCACTTGATACACCTCGAAAAACTTTTGAAAGCCATATCAAACGAAGGATTCAAATTGAAAGGTTACCGTTGGACTAAAACATAGAGAATGAAGTTGAACGAAACAAAGTCAGTTCACGTCAACTTCACCATTCGGCAAGTGCCAACAACGGAAGTTGAGGTAAACTCAACCGTAGTACCCTACGCTGACTCTGTCACGTACTTGGGTATGACTCTGGATTCAAAACTCAACTGGAGGAAGCACATAGAAAAGACGAAAGAAGAACTGAAGATCAAGTTCAGACGCATGTACTGGCTTATGGGAAGGCAATCAAAATTTCTGGAGATTTCTGGTACCTGGGCGTGTGGGGTATCATTTTCCGCTAAATCATGGACACTGAATCGATTGGAATGGGTCTGGGACCCGCCGCACCCACCGTTTTCCCCATTTCCCCCATGTTTTAAATAAGTTTCCATGCGCCTGGTCCGAGGAATAACCAACCCCTGTGTAAGAATTTGCAGCTTTTTTGATCTAGACACCTTGAAACGTCCAGAAAAAAATTTTAAGCCGAATCGGAGAGGTTGACCTTTTGCATGAAAACATAGGTTGATTATTCAAGGAATAACCAACCAAAAGTTGAAAATAATAGTACATGAATAAAAAAACTTTTATAAAAGCAACGTTTTTCATATGCACTAAAAAGTAGAAAATAATTTTCCTATGAGCCTGGCAGAATTTCTGAATAAATTGGTCTGAATAAATTATATTAATAATTATCATAGATAATTTGTAAAATTAATATATTGTCAGAAAAAAACAGTAGTTTAGTATTACCTCATATAAATCTCATATTTATATGATTCTAAAATGAACATTCATAATAATAATACAAAATGCGCCCAACGTTTTTCGTTTTATAAGAATTGGAAATTGTTATAAAGTCTGTTACCATAATGTGACCAATTTATTCAGAAATTCAGCCAGGCTCATAGGAAAATTATTTTCTACTTTTTAGTGCATATGAAAAATGTTGTTTTTATAAAAGTTTTTTTATTCATGTACTTTTTCACATGGGTTGGTTATTCCTCGGTTCAGGCGCATGGAGACTCATTTCTTCAACCTCGGGAAAATGGAAACAGTGGATGTGGTCGGTCCCGAACAAATTCCAATCGATTCAGCGTCCATAATTTAGTAAAAAATGATAACCCACACGCCTGGGTACCAGAAATCCCGAAAAAAACATATTCCAAATGGGTTATAGATACCCAATTTGACCCATAAGTTCTTCCAGTGGGTGCCAATCGTTCTGGGACACATTTCGTTGGATTCACAGTCCAAAATTTAGTGGAAAACGATACCCCGCTTGCCCAATCTCCAAAAATCCAATTTTCAAAAACACATTTGATCCCCCCCTCCCCCACCTACACCCAAATTTGGTCCGATTGGAAAGTTGATGAGATACCTTTTCACACTGAGCAAGTGTCTGTAACCATATGAAAACCAAGAAGGGGTCATTTCTCTAAACCCAGAAAAAATGTTTACTATTCATCTTGAAGAGGTCAGGTAATTTCAACAGAAAAGAATGAGTTTCTCTCAGGTAACCAGGAAAGGAAAACCCTTTTTCACTCTCTCTCACTCTCAGCTTCGGCCCTCTCTCTCTCGTCAGTCCCTTCAAGGGGGTCTGTCGATGCAACTCGATCTAGCGGCTGACGGCCGAACTGTCGCCGTTGGCCACCCTACCCCGCCAGGCCCATGCCCCACGGCCTGATTTTCCAAAAGTATTTCCCGATTTTTTTAAGCTCCTGTTTGAAAATTCAGACTTTTTTCTTTCGCAATATCCTTTTAAGACTTGTTGTTGTTCTCTAAAAGAAAATTCAACTGCCAACTTCTCATAACTTCAAAGTTACGAAATTTAAAATTTAAAATTTTGAAAATATTTCATTTGTTTATAGGCTAGAGAAATTTCACAAGTCTTACGAGCATATTGCAAAAAGAAAAAGTTTAAATTTCCATACAGGAGCTTCAATAAATTGGGAACACTTTGCAAGGGACTGTCTGACGCCCCCTTAATCCTCGGATCAGGAGCATGAAGACTCATTCCAATCGGTTCAGCGTTTTTTTTTTTTTTTTTTTTTTTTTTTTTTTTTTTTTTTTTTTTTACTCATTCTGACTCTCCCCTCAAATTTGTTCCGATTGGCCATAAAACTTTCAACCAACTTAAGCCGGGAACGGACCCCTAACCCAAATTTCAGATTTTTAGAAATGTCGGCCAAAATCGGCGTGGACGGCGGATGGACATTTGACTTATTTTGATCTAGGGTACTTATGTATTATACCGACCACACCAAAGTATCGACATTAAAGTACTTATGTATTATACCGACCACACCCAATAAGGAACTCTATAGAAACGAACATTATATCATGAAAAACAACTCTTTAATTACAGAACTACAAGGATTATTTGTCATGTCATGCCCATTCAAGCATATTTTTAATTTAGGCAACAAGTCATGATCTTGTAAAAAACGAATCGCATCTTCCTCACTTCTGGGCAAATCCCAAATTCTCATAACATCACTCATCATTAATTTATTACAATCAAAGCACAACACGAATTCCAAAATAAACGAATTTTAAACGAAACGAAACGAGACAATTTATAAACAAAGCACGTTGCACTTTCACTAGCAAGCACTCACTGGATAAGGTTATGTTAGGAGTGAACAGAAATCGACACTTTAATGTCGATACTTAGGTGTGATCGGTATAATACATAAATACTTTAATATCGATACTTTGGTGTGGTCGGTATAATACATAAATACTTTAATGTCGATACTTAGGTGTGGTCGGTATAATACATAAGTACCTGATCTAGAAACTTTAAAACGCCCAGAGGGTAGTAAAGGGTATCATTTTCCACTAATTGAAGGACGCTGAATTGATTGGAATGAGTTCGGGACACTCCATACCTCTGTTCTCCTTATTTTCCCATGTTCCTGTTACTAGGAATAACCAACCCCTGTGAAAGAACTTGCAGTGATTTATCACAAATTACACCCTCTCTCGGTGCACAGCGATCAGCCCGTCTCAATCAACCAAGCCGCCAATTTACACGGAAAGTGATACCCCTGTCGCCATGGCCCTCAAAGTCATGTCAAAGTCAAATTACTATTTTGACTCACATCTCTTAAAACGCAGAGATTAGGATGTCAATATACCAGGTCGACCTGGCCTTCAAATTCTCATTCTACTAGACATACCCGTATTTCGGATCTTTCCCTTTTGCATGGAACCGGGCATTCGACTTGGAATCACCACTCTTCAAACCGTGAAAAGAAAAAAGGTTGCTTTTTTTTTTTTCATTTCGGCAAACTCAAGAATGTAGGCACCCAATAAATTTAAGATTTTTATTTAGACGACAAAGAAGCCCATATTTCAACGGATCATTTAAATGACAAACTTTGGATGGACAAACCTCGTTTGAATCTATGCGTGACGTCCCTCCGACAATAGAACGCGATACATCATCACCAGGTAGAGATCGGATAGGCTCCTCCTGTGCAAGATAAGGCCGCTTATGATCTGTCGATACCAATGTCAGACTTGGACGGGTTTGAAATACGACTAGGCTCGTGACACCTTGTTCAAACTATCGGAGTTCGACGGAGACTGGGAAACTCCCAGCGTGACCCCAGGTTGAGCCAACCATGCTGAACTCCACTCCATGCGTTAATGGTCATATTGGTTATTCCTTGAATAATCAACCTATGTTTTCATGCAAAAATTCAATGTTTCCGATTCGGCCCAAAAAAATTTCTGGACGTTTCAAGGTGTCTAGATCAAAATTAGCAAAAATGTCCGTCCGCCGTACGCCGTCCACGCCGACTTTGGTAGTAGAAATTATTATAAAAATCTGAAATTTGGGTCAGGGGTCTGTTCATGGTTCTAGTTGGTCCTCCAAACTTTTCAACCCGATCGGACCAAAGTTGGGTGGGATGTGAATTTCAAAAAATAGATTACTGAGATTTTTGGCAATCTAGGCGTGTGGGGTATCATTTTCCTCTAAATTTTGGATCCTAACTCGATTGGAATGGGTCTGGGACCCGCCGCACCCACTGGAAGAGGTTATGTGTCGAAATGGGTATCTATTACCCAATATGAACGTGTGTTTTCCAGATTTCTGGTACCTATGCGTGTGGGGTATCATTTTCCACTAACTTTTGGACGCTGAATCCAATGAAATGGGCCCCAGAACGATAGGCACTCACCGGAAGTGCCTGGGTGTATGGGTCAAAATGGGTACCTATTTACCCATTTCAAATGTCTGTTTTCGAGATTTCTGGTACCTAGGCGTGTGGGGTATCATTTTCCACTAAATTTTGGACCCTGAATCAATTGGGATGGGTCCGGGACCCGCCACACCCACTTTTTCCCCCATTTTCCCCATGTTGAAGAAATGAACTTCATGCGCCTGGTCCGAGGTTTAAATCAGTCTCCATGCGCCTGATTCGAAGAATAACCAACCCGTGTGTAAGAATTTGCAGCGTTTTACATTATTCTTCAAAATGTGGACGTTTTAGTGCGTAGAATCGGCAAATAGCTTTACAGCATAAGCAAGTTTTCTAAAAGTAATTGATAAATTAATGTACGATGACTTGGAAATCCATCATCCGAATGAAAATGTTTCTCAAACCGTGCAACCAACAGCCCTTTAACAGTTATAATCATCACTTGATCGATTTGTTTACTTTTCGAAGATGACAGTTTAATGAAAATGCATCTTGGTGCCGAGTATAGGTACCCAGCAATTATAATAAGTATAATCATCTCGGTAATTCATCATGCAAGGAATCAGGTGCACATTTTTGTAAAAAATGAAAACATTCTGTTTTTTAATCTTCACAATGTACCTCAATCATAGTATTCAGGGCACCATGTTCGGGATTTGATGAAATGAGTCTTCGTAAGAAATCACCGATAAAATGGCCTTGGGCGACAGTTCGATCAGAAATTGGAGCTTTAGGTCAGTGTTGTCTCCTCCGAAGACGCAAATCTCAGCGATGCGGGTACTCGCCTTCGGGGTCAACTTCTGAACACACATGCAAGTTTTTATACCCAGCGAGCAATAGGATTTCTCCAGCGACGAGAAAAAATTGTCCTGAGATTTTTTTCTCGTAGGCACGTGCCTTCAGCGTTTTTTTTTTTTTTTTTTTTTTTTTTTTTTTCAAATCTTGAATGGAGATTTTGATCAAATTATTTCAACTGGCGAGGCGATAGGGGTGCAAGGGCAAACGAATGGCATTGGTAGTGACTGTGTTCGTCACTGATAAATCACGGAAGATTTTCTTGATCCACTAATCGAGTCAACAAATTATAAATGAGACCAACCTGGACTGAGTCCATGGAAAGCAGCACATATTTATTTGTTTTTCAAGGATATCTCGTATCGTAATGGGTATCAAGGGGACATTGTCGCAGGCAAATACAGGTGAACTTCGCCTAACCTAACTACGATTTGCCTGGTTTATTATCATTCCCCTTAGTACAATACCCCTTTGACTCAAATGGCAAAGAGATCATGTTCACCTCAAATTTTCTCAGTCATAGCTTTACCACCAATGTAGTGACTTATTAACTATATTATCGGGGTATTTGTGCTTCGCCCTTTTTTGAACCGGTCGCCACTAGGCCGAGGGTGGATAGTATTGAATCACAAAACTAGAAGCATTTAAACATGATTTTTTAGATTTTGGGGGCATTACATTCCTTTTACTCATATAAATCCTCTAAAGTACGAAGTACTCCAAAGGAGCGTATTCATTTTAAAATTCGATTCTTGAGATTTAAGATATTAGGTTAGAACAACTGTGGTATTTTTCTATTTGATTTTACATTAAAAATGAATTTAAGGCCATTGTACACAAAAGGGAGATTTGGGTCGAAAATGGGTATGAATGAGGGTGCTTTCGGGATTTTCAGAATAAAGGGAAATACAGGGTATTACTTTCCACGTGACAGTATCGAAATTAGATTCAGAATTCAGATATTACGTACCTCAATCACCAAATCTATCTTCTATCACGAGTAGCATCTACTAGAAAAGAATAGAAAACCATCGCTTTTTATGACCTCGCAGCGTGTTCTACGGTACAGCCATAACTGCATTTATGCATCCGTGCGTAGGAATGCAGTCGCTGGATTTTCAAACGGTAGTGGTCTTTTTCACTCTTCAGTAGCAAGCAGTTCAGGTTCATTAAAACCCTTATAAGAGGCTCACTCCTCATCCCTTGCCCAAGTTGTACGCGTCGAACTGGTTCTAACTCGAGGCCGATAGCCGTAAATTCCCCTTTTTGATGTTCCAGCCAAACCCTTCCATCACGTTAAAAGTAATGAAGTTGTAAATTCCGGAGTTTGAAGACGACTGCCCGATAGTGCAGAAAGTTGCATTTCCGCCGTCATTTAGCAAAAGGTTGCTCAAATAAAATTATGTTGAATTAGTTATAGCCCTGATTCGAACGTAAGGACAACTTTGTAGACCTTTCGAAATGATTCAACGATTCATCGTCGTAATAACTACTGATCATCGACCGAGGTAGAGAGAGAGGGTGAAGCCCAAGTGACTGGCTCCTGTCAGACAGGCCTTATACAAGGAAAGGGTGAAATGCAATTCTTACGGGCCCGTCATCGGTATTCAAACACATAAACGGCACATAGTCAAACTGCTCCATAGGTTGGGGCAGAATGGAATGGAATACTACAAATGCATGAATATGCCATGCTGCTTCTGAACATACAACTGCTGATAATGAATAAGTTTTGCGACGTATAAAAATAAAACTTGTGCCCGTCCAATTTCACGTTACATCATAAACGATTCGCTAGATATTAAATTTGAATTATTTGTCAAATTGCTAAAAACAACCCTGAAAATTGAGGGGACAAGTCAGGGTCTGTCATTGGCACTGTTTTACCCAGCGTTGAATTCGTATTAAAATCTATTATGTGAGGCAGAACCCATGGTCGCCATCCTAATGCCGGCTTGCGGAGCTTGAAGCATTCAGTGGATTCAAGATGGGAAGGTGAGTCGTATAACAGTGCTATGTTGCTCAGATACGTAAATATAACGGAAACAAAATTTATCTCGGAATTCTATCTCCTACGTTGCCTTCGACTCATTTTCCATTAAAATCTGCGAAAATTAGCGAACTGGCGTTTGAGCTAACTCACTTTCACATCACATTTGCTCGCAAGAACAATACGTTGGGCTCTGTTGATACCCCTCGCTGCTATTCGTCCCCTTCTCTCGTGAGCGCCCTTCACCTTCTAACAAAGCAATCCTCATGATTATTTTCACCCTCTGGCCGACCCCCCGTCACGCCAAGGGTGCGTCTCCCTCGGTGTACGCGGCAATTGTCAGGGACCCACCTTAATCGATCCAGCGCCCAAAATTACGTGGGAACAACCCCATACGTCTGGGTCTAACAAATATCAAAAATTATTTCCTGAAAATGTGTCAAATGCGGATACCAGGCTGATGAAAAGTTGCCAGGCTGGTAAATGGCACTTCATAGGTCCATTTGCGAAAATGTCATGGAAACTATAGCAACTCGCGCGCGACTATGTTTAACAGTGGATTGAGAACTCGTTCTATGCAAGGGCAACTAATCAGTGGAATGATGAAAAATATTTTTAAAAACGCTGCAAATTCTTACACTCGGGCTGGTTATTCCTCGAACCAGGCGCATGGAGACTAATTTAAACCTCGGACCAGGCGCATGGGGACTCATTTTCAACATGGAGGAAATGGGGGAAACAGTGGGTGCGGCGGGACCCAGATCCATTCCAATCGATTCAGGATCCAATATTTTGTGGAAAATGATACCCCACGCGCCCAGGTACCAGAAATCCCAAAAATACATATTCAAAATGGGTAATATTTACCCAATTTGACCCATAACGTCTTCCAGTGGGTGCCAATCGTTCTGAGACCCACTTCATTGGATTCAGCGTCCAAACTTTAGTGGAAAATGATACCCCACTCGCCTAGATCGCCCAAAATCTCGAAAATCCATTTTTCAAAAAACACATTTTGACCCCTACCCCACCCGAATTTGATCCGATCGAGTTGAAAAGTTTCGAGGACCAACTAGAGCCACGAACGGACCCCTGATCAAAATTTCAGAAGTTTTAGAATAATTGCTACTACCAATGTCGGTGTGGACGGCGGACGGCGGACCAGTACTCCCCCCCCCCCTCAGTCTTTTAAATAAATTGTGATATGCGCCTATGATAAATTTTTCAGGCTAGGCATAGTCAAATTTAGGTTTTTATCTAGGCAGGGGAGGAATATCCTAGTACTCGCCCTACCTACAGCGTTTTAGCAAAGGACTCCTTTGCAGGACTGTGGAGCACAAAGATAATGGGTGAAGAATTAGCTGGAGTGGAGGACACAGGTGGGGTGTTTTCCTATTTAGGTACACCTACAAAATGCCTGTATGTTCAGTGATGCCCAGTAAAGTGGCGAGAAGTGCCGCCACCACCACGTTAAGCACTAATTCCCAGCAGCTCCACAGCCACCTCCACCCTATAGCTCATAGTATGCCACCAAGGCTTGACAGAGCAAAGACCCCTTGCAAAACCCGGCACCTCCACGAGGTGCATCCTGGGCTGCCACAGGCAGGCAAACGCCGGAAGAGGGTGGGGTGCCTGATATACGGGGAAGTCATAGAGCCATAGAGAGGGGTCCCAGATGATCTGGCGCGTAAATCAAGACAAGGATAGAATGTAATGGGCCCCATGGCCTCAGGAACAGTCTAGCGCAGGTATATCAGGACGGCGGACCGCGGACGGAAATTTGCTAATTTTGATCTAGACACCTTGAAACGTCCAGAAAAAATTTTTGGGGCGAATCAGGGAGATTGACTTTTTGCATGAAAACATAGGTTGATTATTCAAGTGATAACCAACCAAAAGGTCAATACCAAATCAAACGAATAATTTTGGAAGCTCCCACCTATTCCCTCCAATGTGTCGATATCTCTCTAGTGCCGTGACCGTTTTTCAATTAACCATTTATTGGCGGTAAGTATTTTGTCGGTAAGTAATTTACTGTGTCTAGGGAGAGACCTTGCTCGGGCCCACCTGGGAATCCACCTGTGTGGGAGCGCGGAAATGAGTATTGGTGCAGCCTAGGTAGGTACCTACCAGCCCTGGGAACTTACCGGTGGCGCCCTACTCATCCACCAGTTCCTGTCTGCGTCCTACGGGTTGGTAATGCGATCTCCCTGTCGTATGACGTTTCTAATTAGGTTCTCAAATAATGATGCATCCATTCAAGTCTTCGACATAACCTATTTCTTGTGCGTCGGCGATCCATGCTTTATCGGTTTTTGTCTGTAAGTAAATAATTCATTCGTCGAGGTAAGTTGGGTGAAAATCATTTTATCGAGAAAGAATCAATCAACCCTATAAAAACACTCAAAATTACCACAATGATATAATATTGGTTGGTTATTCCTTGAATAATCGTGCAAAAGGTCAACCTCTCCGATTTGGCTCAAAAATTTTTTCTGGACGTTTCATGGTGTCTACATCAAAAAAGGTCAATGTCCGTCCGCCGTACGCGCCTTTTTTGGTAGTAGAAATTTTTTTAAAAATCTGAAATTTGGGTCAGAGGTTTGTTTCGGCCTAGGACGGTCCTCGAAACTTATCAGCCCGATCGGACTAAATATGCACGGAGTAGGGGTCAAAATGTGTTTTTGCGAAAAATGGATTTTCGAGATTTTGGGCGATTTAGGAGTGTGGGGTATCATTTTCCACTAAATGTTGAACGCAAAATCAAATGAGACGGGTCCCGGAACGGTTGGAGCCCACTGATTGAAAATGGTCATCTATTTACCTATTTCGAATGTGTTTTTGAGATTTCTGGAACCTTGGCGTGTGGGGTATAATTTTCCACTAAATTTTGAACCCTGAATCAATTGGAATTGGTCCGGGACCCACCACACCCGCTGTTTTCCCCATTTTCACCATGTTGAAGAAATCCATGCGCCTGGTTTGAGGAACAACCAACCCGTGTGTAAGAATTTGCAGCGTTTTTGGTCTTTGTTTTATTCTACTGTTCCTTTTCAAAAAGTGGCCGAGTGTGACCGCTTGGTATCTGATCTTTCCAGTTTCAGAATTTTTCGGGTACGAAGGTTCAATCCGACGTTATAGTGCCCTAAATGACTAGAGTCTCGACTCACGGGCTGCCTCACTCCACTTATGAAGAATGTTAGGTTGGAATTAAGTTTCTTTTTTATAAGTTCACCGTAATACAGTTTTGGTAGAACGGTCACCCTAGTGCCCTTTCCCCACTCGGGGGTGCCCCTCCCCATCAAAATGTTGGCAATTATGTCGAATGTAAAGAACGCAAAATTCGAAAATTTAGATTTTTCGAAGCATTTTGATGGGCTCTCTCGAGTATGGTTCAAAATACCTGCTTACCTATTTCAAGTGGGTTTTCGGTTTTTTGGGTACCTAGGCGGGTGGGGTTTTCCCACCAAGTGTTGGGCGCTCAATCGATTAAAATGAGTCCAATACACTCCACACTAAATTCATCCACTCCAAGGAATAACCAACCATTGTGGATGAATTCGCAGCGTTTTTAACTCAACTGTGTGTGCAATTACTGGAGTGCTACCGTCATCAGGCTTGCGAAAAGAGACAGTTAAGCGAGATAAAATTAGAATGATTAAAATTGGTAGGATGCGCCGGAAAGGCACAGCTAGCGAATAAATATCCATTAAAGGAAGAACAAAAATTGTTTTATGCACCCCGGCACAATCAATGAACCGTGAAAATGAACTTCTAAGCAGATGGGGCTGCTTTTTGTATCATTCAAAGCATAAAGTAGTCGACTGAAGTTGCTATAAGGAATGCAAATATGAACAAAACAAAGGATTTTTATGGTTGTTTTTGGTCGCCCGCAACCGAAGAGTTAGCGGTCATATTCAGGTATAAATGAGGAACTTCTTCAATCTATATTTCCTATCGGATCTGAACGTTTTTCCGAATCGATCGGAGCCATAGCGTATACCTGCGTTACTGGCCACGTATCACTGTATACTGTCAGTGTACTTATTCAGGGTTTCTGTTCGACCATAGATGCTACCTAGAACCGGTATTACCTTTCGGAACGTTAACTACAGCTCTACATGCCCCTGAGAAAAAAGGGTTGAAACACAAATCATCCCTTCGGCTGACCTTGAATCCTGAATGGAGACCCTCACGCTTCATCTTCTGGAAATGAGACGGGGCGTAAAAACAATGTTGGAAGGAAAATAAAAAAAACCTAGGACGTGCAGCAGGGGTCTGAGGGGTTAAGCGTGCCGGCTATTACCTTCTGTTAAGTAATAATGCCGGAATGCAGCTGCCCATATAGCGGCCTGCCTATTAGATAAGCTTCCATTGCCTTCTACTTGGTAAACTACAGTTTTTATTGACAGCCCGTGCTTTATCGATTTTTCCTCCTTCTTCCATCTTATCACTGCCGGTTATCTTAGAACCTAGTAAATACAAATACCTTATTTCTACTACGATTGCAAACTAGCGTGGAATTAGCCTGATTAGAGAAGTATTCATATTGCAAGAAATATTATTACGATCTCTTCAGACAGTCTGAAGGGAGTTTTGGATCGTGTAACTGAAAATAATGGTTTGTGTTGCCTCTCTCGCTTCTCAAAGGCGATTTTGATGCATTTTCCAAAGATTTTTGCCGAAGCCTGGGAAAAGCCGTTGACGCATGAAATTGTCTTCAGCCACCCTTAAAAAAAGTATTCTTTATGTTCCTAAAAACTTGAACGACTATGAGAAAAACCCTGCCCATTTACCGTAAATGAGTCTGCAGTTACCGTCTAGTGAAAATATCATCACCATGTTGAGAAGTAACGGGAGGGGGGTGGCTCGGGAATAACAACTTTTCACAACGATAGCGATTCCAGAAAAGTTGACTCGCAATCCCTCTTGGAATCCTATCTAGGAATCCCGTAGACGAAACAACACTAAGGAGAGTTGGAAATGCATTTCCCTGCAAAGTTGTGCTTCTATTAAAGTCATTTCCCCTGTTTTAGTAGCGCCGAGGTGGAGACGAACGAGGGAAAACGACTAACGGCTAGTAAATAAAAATATTGCTTCGTTCGAGGCCAATAAAATGGGTTCACCGTCCCAAAACATAACAGGAGTTCTCTTACGAAGGTGTTTGAACTCGATTCATGTAAATGTTAGGTTCCTGAAAGATTTGAGCGTATATTTAATAAGATACCTTGCAATTTATTGGAACTTAACATTTTGACTAATCGTGTTTACTGGCCAAGCTAGAAGAGCTTCTCTTGGGCATCATGTGCAGGCTGCTAAAACCCTACTTGTGTGACAGAACCTACAATGTACGAGTTAGCCAGTTTGTATCCCCAATCCAACCAATAAGAGCAGGAGTACCTCAAGGAAGCGTGAGCCCACCCTTCCTCTTCATTTTTCTTCATTACAAAAAACCTTATTATTAAAAAAAAAAAAAAAAAAAAAAAAAAAAAAAAAAAAAAAAAAAAAAAAAAAAAAAAAAAACCGCTGCAAACGCATACACACGGGTTGGTTATTCCTCAAACCAGGCACATGGAGATTGATTTCCTCAACATGGAGAAAATGGAGGAAACAGAGGGTGTGGTGGGTCCCGGACCCATTCCAATCGATTCAGGGTCCAAAATTTAGTGGAAAATGATACCCCACATGCCTAGGTACCAGAGATCTCGAAAACAGACATTCGAAATGGGTAGATATGCACCCATTTTGACCCATAGCCTCATCCATAGGGGACCAATCGTTTCTGGACCCGTCTCATTGGATTCAGCGTCCGAAAGTTAGTGGAAAATCATAACCCACACGCCTAGGTACCAGAAATCTCGAAAACACGTATTCAAAATGGCAATAGATACCCATTTTGACCCATAATCTCCTCCAGTGGGTGCCAATCGTTCTGGGACCCTTTTCATTGGATTCAGCGTCCAGAATTTAGTCGAAAATGATACCCCATACACCTAGTTGTATTTATAATAATTATCAATTATTATTGTTCAATTCTTATAAATCGCATATACAGCTTGAGTATTTATTTATTTATTTATTTATTTTTTTTTTTTTTGCGTGGAATGTAGTTATTTGTTAATTAGCTGCTTTAAGGGTTGATTCAATCAGATTGAATACTGTGGTAAATATTGGTTCCCAAAATCTGGCATCAAGGTCGCTCTTCACCCTCTGAAGTAGGTGGTAATTGCAAGAAGAGATTCAGTCAAGTGAGTTCCGAGAGAGGTCAATGCAAAACGATGACCACGTAAATTTATGAGGTCTCCACCTGGAAGTGAGCTTTACCGCGCGGCTAAATATGGAACCTCAGGACTGGCAACGAGGGCCAAATTGAGAAATATCTTCTCGTAATTGCGCTGTCAACGAGTACCGCGAAGAATCTTCACCCTCGCCTGCCCAAGGATAATGCCTGTTAACGAGGTCGAACCTCCGTCTACGATGCCCAAAAATAACGAGCAGTTCAAGACCGGTTGGAGAGGGAAGAAGAGAAAAAAGAGTAAAAAACCAAAGTAAAAGGACTTTCTTTCCTTAAAGATATATACCTACTACGCATCCCGGCTCTTGACACAAAGACAAAGTGTCTCATTCCAACCTTGCTGACGGGGGTGGGCCCCCCAATCGACATTTCAGAAAAAATACCCTTGATATTTACAATGCTTCAAAACAAGATGTTGATTACATGAAGTGAAGCGAGAAGTGAAATTGCAATATATACTTGTCGCATTAGTCGAACAGGCCGTTCGTATATATTGCGTTCACTTTGGATTTGTAATGAAGGTCTTGATGACCTTCGGGGCTCGACCGTATCGATGATTCTCGAAGAGAAACGCTTATGCGGATGTACGAAAATGGATTGTTGAAAAGGGACGTTAAGGGTAGTTCAAGTCGAGCATACATTAATAGAAACAGTCGGTTGAAACAAATTATGAAGCTGTCGTCATCGAACACATCACACCAAAGTTGGACATTACAGGTTGCTATGATAACGAATAAAACGATTGATGTGGCGAATTGATTCAGCACAAAATATACCTCAGAAAAATATGAAATCTTGAAAAACTGTTTTCAAGATGCCTATTTCGGTTGGTTATTCCCTGAAGTCAAAAAAATTTTGTTTTAATCGATTATCGAGATTTCTGGCAATTTATGCGTAGGGTATAATTTTGGTTGGTTATTCCTTGAACTTTTCAGCCCGATCGGACCAAATTTGGGCGGGGTAGGGGTCAATATGTTTTTTTTTTTTTTTTTTTAAAATGGATTTTCGAGATTTTGGGCGATCTAGGCGAGTGGGGTATAATATTCCATTAACTTTTGGACGCTGAATCTAATGAAATGGGTCTCAGAACGATTGGCACCCACTGGAAGAAGTTATGGGTCAAATAGGGTATCCATTACCCATTTTGAATATTTGTTTTCGGGATTTCTGGTACCTAGGCGTGTGGGGTATTATTCCCCACTATATTTTGGACGCTTAAACCAATGGGACGGGTACCGGAACGATTGGTGCCCACTGGAAGAAGTTATGGTTCAAAATGGGTACCAATCTACCCATTTCGAATGTGTGTTTTCGGGATTTCTGGTACCTAGGCGTGTGGGGTATCATTTTCCACTAAATTTTGGATCCTGAATCGATTGGAATGGGTCCGCGACCCGTCACATTTACTGTTTCCCCCAATTTCCCCATGTTGAAGAAATGAATCTCCATGCGCCTGGTCCGAGAAATAACCAACCCGTGTGTAAGAATTTGCAGCTTTTTGGTAATAGAAAAATGTTAAAAATTTGACATTTTTGTCAGGAACCCGTTAACGGCTCTAGTTGGTGGCCCGAAACTTTTCAGCCCAATCGAACCAAATGGGGTGAGTGGGGGGGAGGGTGTCAAAAAAAGTTTGTTTTAATGAATCATCGAGATTTTTGGGGATTTATGCGTAGGTTCTACTAAATGTCCGACGCTGAATCGATTGGAATGAGTCCGGGACACTCCACATCATTCCATGTCCTAGTGCAAGGAGTAACCAACCTCTGCGAAAGAATTTTTCACTTTAATTCAGTTTAATTCACTTTAATTTCACTTAATTCCTGGCACTTGTCGATCAGGCAAAATCATATAGTGTATTGATGAGTCGTTGTTTGGACCTCATCGCAGGCCGTTTGGATTTTTTAATTCTGCACATTCTTCGAGTTTTTTCGATATTTGTTATACAAAAACAAATTGTATTGTAATCCTAATAAGAATAATAAATAATATGATGAACTGAAAATAAAAGGTCAAGAGGAAACCCTCAAGTTTTTTTCTATGATTGAAAACCTTCGAATACAGAAAAATGAAGTGTGGGCTTTTCGGATAGTCGGTAAATGTTTGAATAGCAAATCATCGAATAATTTCTGAGAAGAAAATATCGGGTTCGATGAGTATCGCCATCTATTCTGTTTTAAAAGTAAGTTCGGGTCGTAGAGCTTGCGCCGATTTTCCGGTAAAATCTAGATTATTTACAACGTAAGTGAGGAAGCTGTGAGAAAATATGAGGAAACCAATACACAAGCTTTTTGAGGTACTTTCTCACGGACTGACCTGATCACCTGTTCCAAATCGAAATCGTCCATGGTGCCCGATCGCAGAGCGTTTTCCCATGTCTCAGGCGAAACAGTTCTATACAGTTGTAGGTGTTTTGTGACTTTAAAAACCTCACACCCACCTGGGTTCGAAAAAGAGTAGACGAACTCCCGAAAACCCTTTTCCATCTCCGATGAGGCGTGGGAACATGGTGCTGAATGCGTTTCGGAAGAGCCTAAGTCGACCTCGGGATCGTGTTGGGTTTCTCTGTACGTTTGTCACCCCTTTATTCTTCACTGTCCCATTCAAACAATATTCTCACCTGATATCCACTGCTGTTACTTAGTATATATTTCCCAGGCACTACAGCTGTACCTATTAAGCAAAAATTACCCACTTCTGGGAAAATTATTTTGTTTCGGTTTCGGATTCGGGGATTGTCAGCGAAACTCAGTATAAAACTGCTTAAGAAAAGAAGTCTTCCGACTATGATTTGCGGACCTCCAGTCTATGGTAGGTGAAGCAGACGGAAGTCATATTATAATAAAATCCTCGGTCCCGGACTCATTCCAATCGATTCAGCGTCCGAAATCAAGTGGAAAATGATACCCAACATGCCTAGATCGCTGAAAATCTGGAAAACCATATTTCGAAAAACACATTTTGACCCAGTTTGAGTAAATAATAATATTATATTATATAGATTATTATATAGATTATATAGAGAGTATATTATACTCTCCGTGCTTCTTCCATCTACTCGTACTTGTTATGGATGGGCAAATGTGTCCTTGAAGTATAGTTGGGGGAATATGAATTGGCCTCCTGAAAGCCGCTCTATGATTGATCCCTAACCTTCCTTAAATGTAGCCATCATGCACAGTTGCCAAAAGGTAAACAAAGCGTCACTCCTAGTGCTTGACGTCACTATTAATCTTAGAGCTCAAGTCTGTTTTCCTTATATATCTGAGATAGTTGAGGAGATATGCCAAATTTAGGCAAAACACCATCATTTTAAATGACCTGAACTGAAAACCTACAAAAATATAAGGTTAGGCCATCAACCTAGCCTCCTAAAGTGAACCTACCTGGCAATGCCGTTGACAAGTGCGGGTTCAATTTGAAATTTTCTTCGTACTTTGTCACACTAACACATTTTTCTGATCAATCCACACTTCCCTAACTAATTCTGTTGAACGGTTCGATGTGCCATATTTTGGTTGGTTATTCCTTGGATGATCAACCTATATTTTCATGCCAACCTCTCCTATTCGGCCAAAAGATTTTCAAGGTGTCCAAATCAAAATAAGAAAATGTCCGAAAATTTTCTACCAAATTTGGAAGCGTTTGGAAAGGGTCTTCATGCTCCTGATCCAAGGAATAACCAACCCCTGTGAAAGATTTTGCACTGTTTCTGGATTAATAAGTCCCCGAATTTTACGTTGAACTATAACATTTTTTTGTTTATTCAATTTTAGGCTCCATGTAGCCCTTTATGCAAGCATGTGACATCCTTCAATCGCTAGCTTTACAGAGGGCTTGTTGGAGTCATTTTGACCAACAACTCGTTTTTGGAAGCAAGGGGGCAAAAAAAACTTGATTTTGATTGGTAATGACCCTCCGCACGGAAGTCACCTGGCAAAAATGCAAATTTTGTACCACAGTAATTGTGGGAAATTCAACGTAAAATGTAGCTGGGATGACGCTTCGTTACATTTTTACATTTTTACATTTTAAATTTTTACATTCAATTTGTGTTATTTGATTACTTCTATTACTTGGAGCAATGTAACACAACGTGTTTAAGGAAAAAAGAAGTGATTTTTACTTTTATTTGGATGAAATTAGGCTTCTATCTATTAGTGCAAGAAAGGCAAGAGTTTCCCTTTTATCGCTTAATTACTTCGATACATTACGCAACTTACCCGACATCCCTAGGCCAAATAATGAGTAAAACACAATTTAAAACTAAAATAAAAAATAACCTGATAGGTTTATCTACTTCAGCAACCGACACGAATTAATCTTTCACTATTTTGCCCTCTGCACCTGATATGAATACTCAATGAGCCATTTCAAGCTAGATATTGATGACTATAATACGGTATCGGTAGATATTTAGAATCTTCTCTGGAAACTAGCTCGTTGCCCTACCGCTTACTAATAGACTAATGGATACCCTCCCAAGTGATGATCCACAATTAAGCGATCAAAGGACGAAAGATATAGAGAATGTGAAATAATTTCGTATGATGGGAGCCGTCACTAATTTCGATGAAACGTGCTGATATTTCCGAACAACTCATTCCTCAATATCAAATTCTTGTGATCGCGTAAATAATATGGTGTCATTTATTGAAGTACCAGGCATAAGAAGGAGAATAAAAGGAGCCAAAGGTCGTAAAGATGGTATATACCTACTTGAAGGCAGCCATATATTATTACTCTTGTTCCCACAAGGAGGCCTCAGGACAGTTCGGTCTTGTCTTAATATTTACTGTGATAATTTTCTTCACTCACTTTTCGAGATATAGTGATATCCCCTTTTACCACTTATTCTCTGGCTTCTTGGTCGGTCAAAAAGGGTTCCACCACCTTGCGCTGTGTAAACCTTTCAACATTTTTTTTCATTTATTTATTTATTTTATTTTATTATTTTTATTATTATTATTTTTTTTTAGCATTTGGCATAGGGTTACTGTATTTATAACCGAAAATGTGATGTTGGAGGCACTGATGATTTAGACAAAAAAAAAAAATGTGATGACTCGTTTTCAGGAGCATTCCTGCTACGGGGCGAAATTAATAAATTTGATGGCAAGAAAATGTGAAAAACAAGCTATTGTCCATCGAAAACGCATAAGTTCTACTAGTGACACATGAATGTTAAATGGTTTGAGATCTTGGGCCAGTGGGGCATTACGCTATGCGCTAGGAAAAATGCAAAGTTGACTGAGATGCGGTTTGCACCGTTTTTGTGGTATCAAGTGCCAAAAATCAACAATATTTATAGGCATCACATAATACACTTTGATTGTTTGTAGCTCGGGTTCGAGTCTTCTTGGGACTATCTAACAAGGTTTTTCAAGAGAGGTCCCAAGTTTTGCTTCCCTTCACAGCAATAGTAAGAGCTCCCGTGCTGTATCTACAAGTAGTTCAATAAGAAGTACAGGAGGGTTGTTAGAGCGCGCATATAATCGGTTTCATAAAGACAAAACTCTTCAATCTTCGATCTTTCATATCTTGAGGAGATTCGAATTCCAATTGCCCGTCCGTTGTCCGCCCTCTGAGTAAAAAAAAAGGCTGAAAAAGCTCCGAAAAATCAGAAATTATACTTCGGTATATCGGAAAGTGGTCACTACTGGCAGGCCCTTTAGGGTCGCGAGTACAACGTCTTTAAAGGCTTATCGACCGCAATGGTCGCTAAGCTGTTGAAGTAAAATTAACAAGGTGTGCAGTTGCAACACTGCCACCTTCCTCTAGCATCGTTTCCTTTCCAATGACCGCCATTGTCTTTTTTGTTCGCTTGAGTAAAACGTCTCCTCTCAAGATATTCTCATTTCGACCGCGTTTTACCCTTTTACTTATATTTCCAGCTCCATTTTCAGCATAATCACCGCACGTATGGGCAGAGTATTGGTAAAACTGGTTTTCGAGATATTGGAAGAGGTTATGGGCCAAAATGGGTGCCTATTTACCCATTTCGAATGTGTGTCATCCAAATTTCTGGTATCTAGGCGTGTGAGGTATCATTTTTCACTAAAAATTGGACGCTGAATCCAATTAAATGAATCCGGAAACGATTGGCACCCTCTGGATGAGGTTATGGGTCAAAATGGGTGCCTATCTACCCATTTCGAATGTCTGTTTTCGAGATCTCTGGTACCTAGGCGTGTGGGGTATCATTTTCCACTAAATTTTGGACCCCGAATCGAATGGAATTGGTCTGAGACCCGCCACACCCACTGCTTCCCCCATTTTCCCCATGTTGAAGAAATGTGTCTTCATGCTCCTGGTCCAAGGAATAACCAACCCGTGTGTGAGAATCAGGGAATAGATTGATTGATTGATTTTTTTATTTATAGAGAGGTAGATTAGAAGTGAGAAAATTTGAAATCTCGTTTGTCCGCTGCTAGAAGTAGTTCGGGAGCTTTTCCTGTTGAAAACTTCTTGCTTGCCAGGTTCCACTCGGTGTGAGACAGCACAGATGCACGGGCAAGTGGAGAGACCAGCTGCCTTCTGATATCGAAGAGATTAGATACCCCCCACCTCTGAAACCGATCAAAAATCTCCGGCTGTCTTAGGTACTTATTGAACAATGAAGTCTGACTTGAGGTTCATCTTTCGTCAGACTACGAAGTGGTTCGTACAAAAAGACGATTGCGGCTAACGAACACCACATTGAGCCTTTAAACATTAACGCTACCGTGTTATCAAATAGGAATTACTCTACTTAAAATGGAGCTTATCTGAGCACTCAGTGAAAAGGGGCAACGACTCTCGGAACGTGCCCCAAAGATATTCATCGAAAAAATGAATAGGTGCTCAGACCTTTTTTCCTAGTGACCACCCGAGGCATAGTCGCCTTTTGATTCGATTCAACCTCACTTTTGACCAATTATTATACATTATTATACATCCTAATGAACCTATTGCTTATGCATTGATCGTAAAAGATTACGAATTCCAAAACAGAAGGACTAAAGAAGTAAAATGAGGTATATGAAGGGCTGTACAATCACGAAGTAATACCTTCTTCAGGGAAGGATCTCCAGCAAAAATTCTCCAATTTCCATTTTTAAAAGTACATATTTTGACCAATTACCTCCCTCGCTTCACAAAAGTAAACGAAGAAGCTGCAAAGCTCCTTGTTGTACAGGAACTAACTTCGTGACTATAGCGCCAGAAATCACATATACTAATGTAGCCAGTGAATGTGACGAAGTTCATAGGGACATGGGACTACGTTATGTATCATTTGTCTTAATAAACAGTTGTAGTAATGTAGGTCAGCGCAATATTGTTATAGTCAGTGCAATATATGTAGCTATTAAAAAATAATAATAATAAGTATTCTGAAGAATTTGGCTGATGTTTTGCCCTTCTTGAGTCTCATGCGAATCGAATTGAATGAGCGGATTTTTGGTACATTATTCTTGTGGGGAACCACTGTTGTTGCTATGACAGGACAAAAACTTCCTTCAAAAACGTCTGCCCTGAAAACCAAATCCTTTCGGCCATGTTGCCTCATCAGGTCAATCGCCACATATCACATTCAAACATCATTATTTCCACCTATACCCCTCCAACGCTGGGATGACAAGTTTTGATATCCAACAATAGCCGAGGAGTCGTCGACCAAAATGTCTGAAAACGGCAAAGAGACAAAACCTTTGGTTTTCTCCCGCTCGACCAATTTCAAAAAATTGTTTTTCGCCCCCCCCCCCCCCCCCCCACTCCCAATAGTTGATAAATCCCCTGAAATCGAAGGCTCGGCAGTACGTGCAAGAAGGTCCTAGGTGTGCTCTGAATACGAAACTCTTCGGACTCGGGAATAATAATAGAAGATACGATAACGAGATTGCTTTATCCCGTGCGATGTTATCGGGTCAAAACCATAAAGAAGCCGCTTGTTCGAGACGTTTTGAAAATCAATTTAACTTCGGTCGAACACTGGCCGCATACCTAATACATACTTTTTGGACGCTCACCTTTACAACGAGTCCTTCTCCGCACGAATATTGACGAGTTTGTGGACGTTCGACGATAAATTATTTCGAATTCAAAAGTCGGTTCGCATTTTGGTAGATCGTATATTTTCGGTTCGAAATTTCCGAGGGTGAATTTAACGTACGCGGATCAAAAGGCGCCGGTTGGATGATAAGCCCCCAGCACTTCATGTCATTCTCCAAATCTGACAGCTGGACCTGAATCTAGCTTAATTTGTGAGCACAAAGACCTGCTGGAATGATGTGCTGCTCCAGAAGAATCGCCAACTGCTCCCTGCCATTCGTGATTGGTGGATAAGAAGATGATTATATTCAATCAATTCTGATCATTTTGGAATTATACTGGCTACCATCACCCTTCCGAATTCTTCAACGTTTCGTGATACTTAGTAATCTCAGGAAGAACATCATTCAGTTAAAATAAAAGTAGTATGGGGGAGGGGGGTAGTGATAATGTAGGTAGTATTAAAAGTCGATATCAATTTAATTTATCCCGTCTTTGAACCGGGATCAATTTTTGACTCCATCAACCGACTTGAATGTGCTACAACCACTTAATATGTGCCAGCCATAAAATTTAGGGCTGAATCTTATATTGATTTGATGAGTGTTATTCAATCCAGCTATTTTATGTTGGATTTTTAGCAAAATCTGAGTTTACAAAATTGTCTATAAAAACGACTTCTCAAATAAAAAGGAGGGTATATAATTGCCGATATTGGCTCTTTGTGCACCTAAAACATTAAACATTGATGAATTTAAAGATAAATGAAGACATGTGATCACCCAGTGTAGCCGGAAGGACAAAAGGTGGATGGACAAAATTATGTAAAGAAAAAACGCTGCATATTTGTTCACAGGGATTGGTTATTCCTCAGACCAGGCACAAAGTGACTCATTCCAATCAAGAGATTCAAATTTTTGTGGTACCCCACACGCCTAGTTACCAGAAATTTCAAAAACTCACTTTCAAAATAGGTGTAGGGATACCCCCCATTTTGACTCGAAACTTCTTCCGTATTCTAGGAATATCCTACCAAAATGAATTCAGCTTTATTCAACCGCTATGAACGGTATTCTTACCTACTACCTTAATACATACTGGTATAATACCTAATAATACTTACTTCATACTTGTTTTTTCGAAGAAATTTGTTCACTTTGGAGCATTATATTAACCTCCTAAATATTTGACTGGGCAGGTGTTCGAGGGACATTCACCCACGCTATCATCTTCGCTTCCCAATGAGAACACGAAATAACGAAACTCTATTCGTCTCGAACAAGAATACGATCAACTTGTTCAACAACGGATACACATGCTTCCCTAACGATTTTTAGGATTTGAAGGCAGAACAATCGCTATCTATCATAGTTGGGACTATAAAAATGTAATACAACTACGGGATGAACCACAGGCTTCGTCTTCATATTACCATAATCTGAAAATATTTTGCATCGTTACTGGTAAGGTTAGATTAATTTTAAATTAGATTTATTTCTTGGAGGGGGGCCGGAAGGGGGTTTATACTTCCAGAGAAGAAATGCATTTATTAATATACCATTGTGAAATTCACATAGTTGTTGTCGTTTAGTGGTTATTCTGAGTGCAGTATAACAATTACATTATTGCACTTTTCTCTATCGTTGCCTTTTTTCAAGAAATCATCCATCTTTTTATCACCTGGGGCACAAGGATATGGCGGACAATTTTACTGACGAGCCCTCTGTTTCTGGGGCATTTCATTTCGAAAAAGATATGCGGTTAATTGAAAGCCCGAGCAGCCCCGTTATCCTCAGGAAAGCCGGAGAAAATGTCATAATCGCCTCAAACGAAACCAACAGCCGGAGATTCGCCACTTCAAATTCCCTTCTACTCTGCAAAAAGTGGATACGGTTTACTCTTCTTGCTCGACATATAACATGGCCATATCGGGGAGGCGACCAATTATCGTCTCGATTTCGAGGTTCTCGTTGTTCCACCTTTTATGATCATATTTTAGAGAGTTGAACCCGTTTACCGGTAATAAGAACCTGGTTTATTCGGAACCAGAGGATATTTTAAGCGTCGAGAGGTCAACAAATGAGAAAATAGTCGGAGGTAGATGATGGCGATGATGGCGACAAGGATTTGAGGTGAGATAAGGAAGAGAAATACTTCTCCAAAAAGCACGAGAAAACACGGGTTGGTTATTCCTCGGACCAGGCGCATGGAGACTCATTTCTTCAACATGGGGGAAACAGCGGGTGTGGCGGGTCCTGGACCGATTCCAATCGATTCAGCGTCCAAAATTTAGTGGAAAATGATACCCCACACGCCCAGGGACGAGAAATCTCAGAAACACACATTCAAAATGAGTAAAACAGGTACCCATTTTGACCCATAACCTCATCCAGAGGGCACCAATCGTTCCGGTACCCATTTCATTGGATTCAAAGTCCAGAATTTAGTGGAAAATGATACCCCACACACCTAGATTGGAAAAAATCTCAAAAATCAATTTATCGAAGTACATACACATTTTGACCCCCAACTAAAGCCTAAAACGGGTCCCTGTCCAAAATTTCAGATTTTTAGAAAATTTTCTACTGCCGAAGTCGGTATGGACGGTGGAAGGACATTTGGTAATTTTGATCTAGACACCTTGAAACGCCCAGAAAAAAAATTTGGTGTGAATCGGAGAGATTTTTCTTGACTTTTTGCACGAAAACTCAAGAACCTCCCCGTCTTTTTGATGAAGTCGCTGCTTTTGATTCCTACAAGGACATCTTACAGTGACTTCCCAACCCTCTTCTAGACTCTGAAGAAATGTTCAAAAATATGATCTATTTTAACATGGATTTGTCAGCATTTCTCTTGCTCTGATCTCTGCTCAGAGGCAACGAGAAGTTGTCTTCTCTCCTTTTCCATTTTCATAATCCTTAATTTCTCAAGATTGAAGCCTTCAGCTGCGCCATGTTTTCAATTCATTTTGGGGTTTTGGTTTATCATTTCTGAATAAGAAACCTTTCATTACAAGCCTCAATAGGTAACAATTATGAAAGAGCAATGAATGAAGGAGGATTGTCCCTTCAGACACACTTCAGGATGAAAAACGATTTCCCCCAACTATATTTAGTTGTTATACAAAAATCTTTTCTGCTTAACTGTGATATGTTTCTGTGATAATTAGGAAATTACTAAAATAGTAGATACCTAGATAAAATCTAGTCTTGTGTATTCTCTGTCAAAAATAATGTAGCCGATGAGTGATATTCTATGTGATATATTTTCCCTATATCAGATATGTATCGGCCTATCTATCGGCTATGGTCAAATCAATTGATTTGTTGCAAATTTGTGAAACTTTCCTGAGTATCCCTGCCTGGCCAGTGTATGCTACCCCTTTGTCCAATGTATCCCGTCGAGTGGGATACAAAGGACAACGTAGAACTTTTTGAAAGGTCATTACATCAAATTTCTTTTGACTAATAATCTGAAAGCTAAAATCCCCCCGAACTAAAATATCTCCTCGAACGCGAAGAATAGTTGGTCTTTGGGTAGGTATTTACCCCTGGAGAAAAGGGTCCAATGTATTACCGGTCTCCCCAACACCTATTTCATCCAAGTTGATATTCGGCAAAAACCTCGCCCACCAACGAGTTCATGAAATTCAAAATGAAACACGAACGGCGGCGGCCCAATTATTGAAACCAAGGCCAAAGTCCGTTTGTTTCGATACACTTACACGAATCGAACATCGAAAGTTCCAATTATTCGAGCGGAAAACAACTCGACATTCGCGAAGAGACACCTGATTTTCTCCTAAAGGAGGAGAGTCCTACGTGGACGGACTGCGTCATTCGAAGGACCTGACGGCCGAGATGCGAGAAAGGTTCCTTTAATTTACTTCAGAACACCTATCTGGACTTTCACGATGATTCAGCCTCACACAGTACACAGCAGACAGGTTATAGTACGGACGTAGTACACTCGTAATATCTACAACTCAGCACATTCATAGCGGAAAACGTAGCGCATGGGCGATAAGCAGTGCATTAGTCATTGTATAAGTTAGATTCTTGTGACTGAGTGTTGCCTCTTGCAAATTTCAATAAGAAGAAACAATAAGAATAATAAAAGGTTGACCGATCCACTGCGATGTAACTTACGACATTCAATTTATTAATATTATTATTATTAAAATCGTGAGGATTGTAACAAGTGTAATAAGTACCATTAATTAATTCATCATTTTCCACTAAATTCTGGACGCTGAATCCAATGAAAAGGGTCCCAGAACGATTGGCACCCACTGGAAGAAGTTATGGGTCAAATTGGGTATTTATTACCCATTTTGAATATGTGTTTTCGGGATTTCTGGTACCTAAGCGTGTGGGGTACCATTTTCCACTAAATTTTGGACCCTGAATCGATTGCAATGGGTCCGAGACCCACCACACCCACTGTTTTCCCCATTTTGAAGAAATGAGTCTCCATGCGCCTGGTCCGAGTAATAACCAACCCGTGTGTTTTTTGAGAATTTGCAGCGTTTTTGAACCTGAAGGTCTGCGGATGTCTTTTTTTTAATGTATCACCGTAGGCCGGGTAAGTTTCAAACTAAGTTACGGTCAGTTCGGCCTGCCCTCCTGGTCAAGCTTTTCATATAAAAAAATCTGCAAATTCTTACACACGGGTTGGTTATTCCTCGAATGGGGGAAACAGTGGGTGTGGTGGGTCTCAGACCCATTCCAATCGATTCAGGGTCCAAAATTTAGTGGAATATGATACCCCACACGCCTAGGCACCAGAAATCCTGACACATACAAAATGGGTGGATACATACCCATTTTGACCCATAACTTCATCCAGTGGGTGCCGATCGTTCTGGGACCCATTTAATTGGATTCAGCGTCCATAATTTAGTGGAAAACTATACCCTACTCGCCTAGGTAGCAGAAATCCCGAAAACACATATTCAAGATGGGTGTATCTATGGGGCACTACGACACTAATTTACTAATATAATATTGAGAAAACGTAGGTAATTTAGAAGGCTATAATAATTGTATTAAATTGAATTGAATGGTACGAATAAAAAGCTCGGACAGTAAAAAGAATTGTAGGCAACTGCTCAAAATTGGTTGCTAAGTTTAACAGCTGGTTATAAACAACAGGATATGACGATGTGTTTTGTTTGTCTATTCGGCTGAAGTCACCCACATGGGTAGTAAATACCCAATTTGACCCATTACTTCTTCCAGTGGGTGCCAATTGTTCTGGGACCCATTTTATTGGATCACGCCAAAATTTAGGAAATGACAACCCCAATCACCCAAAATCTTGAAATCCATTTTACAAAAACACATTTTGACCCCTACCCCTCAAATTTGGGCATCGGCTGAAATCGAGGCCCTTCGGCTGGAACAGACCCCTGACCAAATTCAGATTTTTAGAACATTTTTACTACCAAAACGAGTGACAATGGACGGGACGGCGTACGGCTACGGCGACGCGACGGCGGACGGCGGCGGCGGACGGACATCGACCTTTTTTGGGACTCATGAACTCAAAAATTTGAGCCGAATCGGAGAGGTTGACCATTATCATGAAAACATAGGTTGATTATTCAAGGAATAACCAACCAAAAACAAACAAAGTGAGTTTCGCTCAATGGGAGGTTTCTATTGGTCAAGAACTGACCGATTTAGGCCTTGGTTTCTTTTCATCACAAGTAAATGAATTGACATAAGCATGAAAGTGCATCCGGAGAGCGGACATGAGGACACAATACAGTGAATCTCGGCTCTTTGGTTAACCATGAAGTGGAGGATCAACACGGAGTGGATTAACCAGATCAGGACAAACCAGCCAGATACTAGTGCAGCACCAGGACTAGTGTCCTCCAGATCTTGGCTAGCTTATTATATTATTAAACAAACAAAGATAGTATTGCTCCTAGGTTTCTGTTCACCAATGGTATATGAATCCCTTACTATCAGTTTTATCAGTGTTGGTTGTTTCCACTCAATCTTAGTCCTGAACCTACAACTGTGTTCAACCTGAATTTTCAGGTTTTCGATGCCGACAAGATAACAGTCGGTTGACTGCAGCGCGCCTTGTGTCATGTGAGGTAACTGTTTTTGATCAGGTTACAAAGCCCACCAATTGATAAACAAACCCCGACTTGCAGCTTTATCTGATGTCCACTATCACACAATACACTGCAAGGGATGATGTTCTTTTGCTGTAGAAACAGAACAGCTGATTTTTCATCATTAACGGTCCTAAAGATTTTCTTTAAGTTCCAACCCATTTTAAAATTAAAATAACTATAAATTAACATAGAAATGAAACAACAACAAGAAGGTTCTATAACAGGGAATATTACTTTCCTGGCATGCCGCAACGAGCGCTGCAGTCAACCGACGGTAGAATTAACAAGTACCAAGTTACCTGTTACTTGTGATAGCTCAGAAGTTGCAGCATCCCTTAATGACACAAAACGTTGTCAATTCGCTTGTCGTAAGCTTTTCAACTTCTGGAAAAGACGTCAAACCAACTGTAGTAAATCAAAATCACGAACTGCCTGCACACTGAAATCGTTTCAAGCGCGCCAGTCGACCGGTCCATCCCGGATGTCCGTTCAAACCTTAAAAAACCGGACCCAGAAAAATTTTATTGAACTCGACCACCCTTCCGCACAGTGGAGTTTCCACAAGTTCCGTCTGAAGGGCTCGTTATCATCTTCTCCTCCCCTCATAACGATTCTTTTCAATAAACGCAACCCGGAATAAAAACTCGTGCACCATTGTGTTGTCGAACCACTTGCTCAGTGCACAGGTTCCATTTCCCTTCAGGGCACGCGATTTCTTGTTGCGAACGAGTTTTCGTTGTTTTCTTTCGACGGACGAGTTTTTCTTTGGCGTTTTCTTATAACGCGCCCCCTGACTCTACCGCGGGGTGCATCTTCTTACTGGTACAGACAATTTTGTAATGAAAAACTCCTCGTAACGGAATACCATTACCAAATCATTGAATGAAGATGACAAAAAAAAGAAGAGAAAACGACGAGAACGGTTGGAGTCAAACGCGTTGAGCAGCGGTTGAGTGTCGCAACGATAACATTGCTAACTTCAAATACTATGCTTTCATCGTTTATTATTCTGCTGAAGAAGCACACATTTGTTGCAGCAGTTCTGTTTTCATGTAGATGACCCTCCCAGTAATCTCTGATATGTAATCATGTTCAAGGTCTCTTCGATTAGCCTCAACATTTGACAAACAAGACTTGTCTGGAACAAGAACGCTGCGAATTCCTTCCCAGGGGTTGGATATTCCTCGGACCAGAAGCATGGATAAAATGGCAAAACAGTGAGTGTAGAGTGTTCCGGGCTCGTTCCAATCGATTCAGGGTCCACAATTTAGTGGAAAATGATACCCCACACGCCTAGGTACCAGAAATCTCCAAAACACATATTCGAAATCGGTAGATAGGCACCCATTTTGACCCATAGCCTCATCCAGAGGGTACCAATCGTTCCGGGACCCGTCTCATTGGATTCAGCGTCGAAAAATTATTTATATTAGAAATTATTAATTAGAAATTAATTAGAAAAATTATTAAATGTAATTAGAAATTATTATTTGATTATTTATATTATATTATATTATTCTATTAGTGGAAAATCATACCCTACACGCCTAGGTAGCAGAAATCTCAAATTACATATTCAAACATGGGGAAAATTGGGAAAATAGTGGGTGTGGCGGGTCCTGGACCCATTTCAATCGACCCAGGGTCCAGAATTTAGTGGAAAATGATACCCTACACGCCATCGATGCAGAAATCTTCCTCTTTTTGGGCCCGTCTCATTGGATTCAGCGTTCAAATTTTAGTGGAAAATATTAAATTAAAGTTATTAAGTAAAGCGATTATTAATTATTATTCGAAAAACGCATTTTGGTCCCTACCCACCCAATAGTGGTCCGATTGGTTCTAGACTAGCTGGCTCTCAAAACATTTCAGCCAGATCGGGGGTGTTTCTTGAAAAATAGCGAGATTTTTAGCGATACATAGACGTGTGGGGTATCATTTTCCACTAAATATTGGACACTGAACCCATTGAAATGGCTCCCAGACCGATCGTTGCTCACTGGGGGTGGGTATGGGTCGAATTGGTACCTAGCTACCTATCTCAGAAGGGGTTTTCGTGATTTTTCGGTACCTAGGCGGATAAGGTATCGTTCCACTATACGCTCCACAATTAGGAATGAGTCCGGAACACTCAATTTTCTCTGTTTTCTTCATTTTCCCCTTGGAATCCCGGTCCGAGGTATGATCAACCTGCTTGTGTCTTGTGTCAACCCTTGGATTTCAAAATTATATTTGGGTATTTACTTGTTATCTCCTCTCAAGTTATTTTCCATTGGGTATTAACCCATTTAGAATTACAAAAACGCTGCAAATTCTTTCAGACGGGTTGGTTTTTCCTCGGACTCATTTCTTCAACATGGGGAAAATGGGTGAAACAGCGGGTGTGGCAGGTCCCGGACCCATTCCAATCGATTCAGGGTCCAAAATTTAGTGGAAAATGATACCCCACACGCCTAGGCACCAGAACTCTCGAAAACACGCATTCGAAATGGGTAGATAGGTACCCATTTTGACCCATAACCTCTTCCAGTGGGCACCAATCGTTCTGGGGCCCTTTTCATTGGATTCAGCGTACAGAATTTAGTGGGAAATATAATCGTTCTGGAACCCGTTTCATTGGATTCAGCGTCCAGAATTTAGTGAAAAATGATACCCCACATACCCAGATTGCATAAAATCTCAAAAATCCATTTTTCGAAATACACATTTTGACCCCCAACGCCCCAAGCCGGAAACGGGTCCCTGTCCAAAATTTCAGATTTTTAGAAAATTGTCTACTACCAAAGTCGGCATGGATGGTGGACGGACATTTTTGCTAATTTTGATCTAGACACCTTGAAACGTCCAGAAAAAATGTTGGGGCGAATTGGAGAGATTGACTTTTTGCTTGGAAACATAAGTTGATTATTGTAGGAATAACCAACCAAAACTAACTAAAATTGCCCGTACCAAGAGAAGACCTAGATGAAGGTTTGCATTCAGTTCCCCGGCCTTCCGACCATTTCCGTGCTAATCGTTCTCCACCTCCGAGGCGCAACCTGTGTACATTACGTCCATAACGACCTCTTCTGTGATGTTCGACCCGAGCAGCTTGTAACTACTGTAACCCTGTACTTATTGGTCTTCTCATTGACCATGTAGATTACATTAGTCGGCTCTTGTACGCCCGTATCCGACCAGACGCGTGGAAGTCGTGGGAAGTCGCTCGGGGCGCAGCCTCCGGAACTTGGAAATTTTCATTTGATTTTTTTCCCCCTCTCACGAAAAACGAGAAAAACCAACTCACCTCTACCGAAAGAAGGTATAATCAAAACCACATTGCGCTTCAAACCGTTCGGGCTTTATGAATGAACATGATGTCAGGTCCTCGGTCGATGAAACGGTAGCAGCCTCCTCATTTTCATAGTTTTTGCCTTAGAAATGCCCACATTACATGTGCCTCCGCTTATAATAAAAGTTTTTTCGAGCGATGGAATTTCAGTAGTCTCGACGGAAGCTCTGAGAAAATGCCAGAGTACATGTGATGATGTTGACCCCTCTTGATTACTGGTTGCCTTAAGAGTCAAAATAGCTCCTCACTAAACATTATTCCTCCCCCTTAAATGTGTTACACCAAAGGAGAGGAGATCTATGAAAGCTCATGAATCTGCTGACTTTACTTTCGTTCGTTTTTTTCTTTGGTTTTTTTCTTCTTCGGAGCAGGTTGATTCTGGAATGAAAACGAAGAAGAAGTATTTGGGTTAATCAAAGGTGATTCGCGTGGTTGGAAACGGAAAGAGAATGGTTGACCATTAGACAATCAGGCGCGGAACGAGTTCGAAATTAATGTGGTAGAATATATAAACCTTAGAACAGGTTCGAACTGGGGCTTAAATAAGAAGCTATTTTTCGGCAAGGTCTGAAAGAGCGCTGACAGAGCTTACAAAGCTCGCTCAGGTATTGAAATCGTCTTGGAAATTCAATATCTTCAAATTCTGTTGATATAGTCCTTATTTTAGACATGTGTGAGGATTATGTGTTAGAATATGTGCTTTCGAAATTTCTGGTACCTAGGCGTGTGGTGTATCATTTTCCGCTAAATCTTGGACACTGAATCCAATGAAGTGGATCCCAGAACGATTGGCACCCACCGGAGAAAGTTATGTGGCGAATTGATTCAGCGCAAAATATACCTCAGAAAAACATGAAATCTTGAACAACTTTTTTCAAGATGCCTATTTTGGTTGGTTATTCCCTGAAGTCAAAAAATTTTTGTTTTAATGGACTATCGAGATTTCTGGCAATTTATGCGTAGGGTATAATTTTGGTTGGTTATTCCTTGAGCTTTTCAGCCCGATCGGACCAAATTTGGGCGGGGTAGGGGTCAATATTTTTTTTTTTTTTTTTTTTTTGAAAAATGGATTTTTGAGATTTTGGGCGATCTAGGCGAGTGGGGTATAATATTCCACTAACTTTTGGACGCTGAATCTAATGAAATGGGCCTCAGAACGATTGGCACCCACTGGAAGAAGTTATGGGTCAAATAGGGTATCCATTACCCATTTTGAATATTTGTTTTCGGGATTTCTGGTACCTAGGCGTGTGGGGTATCATTCCCCACTATATTTTGGACGCTTAACCCAATGGGACGGAACGATTGGTGCCCACTGGAAGAAGTTATGGGTCAAATTGGGTATATATTACCCATTTTTGAATATGTGTTTTCGAGATTTCTGATACCTGGGCGTGTGGGGTATCATTTTCCACTAAATTTTGGATCCTGAATCGATTGGAATGGGTCTGGGACCCGCCGCACCCACTGTTTTCCCCATTTTCCCCATGTTGAAGAAATGAGTCTCCATGCGCCTGGTCCGAGGAATAACCAACCCGTGTGTAAGAATTTGCACCTTTTTTTTTCCTAAATTTTCGGTTTGGATTAAGTTGTCTACACATACTACCTTCAGAGTGTGGTAGTGTAGATTCTATGCTAGCCGTGATACCGCTCAACTGTACATAGTTGTGATAAAATACGAAGCAGAGGAGAACGTGAAGTCTTCCTTGACTCGCTCCTCCTCCGTCCACTCTTCACATCTCTCTGCATCGCTGCCCTCCGACCACGTACCTCTCGAACTGGCCGAGGCGCCTCACAGAGAGTTGAACGCACGGTAGAGGGCGACACCTCCTACGGAACTCGCCGTAGCGCCTCTCCACTACGCCGCTCTATTCACGAGAATTACTCGGCGGGGGCGGCTACCGCGCTGCGCAATCTCGAGGAGGCGGGACGCTCCATTCGTCGCCTCCCATTGTTCATTGTTAACCGGCGGAGGAGAGGTGGGCCCGGCTAGCGACTACAATATATGACGGCGCCTAATTACAGTCAACGCCGTTTAATTACTTGTTTAGAGTCACTGATGCAGATTTAAAATTTTAAGGTTTGCCAGGTAAAACCCACAAGCTGGACTAATTAAGAGCATTACATTCAAGTTTCCAAATGCAAAAAATGTGTTCAACCTCTCACACACTGTGTTGTAGACTCCTCTCAAAATATTCAAGAAATTTGAAATCACCTCCAGTCAGATATTTACATAATTCTCACTTACTTCACAACCAATTTTGTCAATCAGTTTGTGGGAAATTTTCCTAGTTCATTTGGATCTCCTTTATTCATCCCTTTTGAAGTCTAATACACCCCCTTACCTATATTCTTTAACATAATAGAAAATGAGACCAGTTTTTCAATTTCAATTTTCATGAAGGATAGTTCTAATGAGTTTCAATTCGACTTTTAGGCGGTATTAAATGTATTAGTAATCATTGAAAATGATGCCATCGTGTCGAAAGCGCTCTTCCGTTGTTCCAAATGTGTTGGATAAAATGGGTGCTTCCTCTAATGTACATTCAAGTACCTACCTCAAATTCAATTTAGCGAAAATTTGAAGGAAAATGATATCCCGATTGTTTTCTGGTGCAAAGGTGCATTACTCCATTACGATTGATGAATAATTATTCATTTAAACTTGTGATTTATTTTTCTGACGTTTGCGCGCACAAATGAGCGGAATAAAATTTCCTCTGAATAAAATGCAATAATAGTATTTTATAGAGACTAAAATGATGGGACGTTGTTACAACGTGATTTTAAATGTTTTGACCAATTTGCGCAGGTATGTCCGCCGAATGACGGACATAGACTACTTTGATTGCGCACGTCACTCCCGAAAGGGACTCCGTTCTCGATCGCGCTCTAGAAGGGGCCGACTCATCAAAACGAGACTCCTCCGTCTCAGCCCAAAGGAGCTGCCGGCTCTGTCCTCTTCACCCCCCTTCCCCCGTCAACCACCATCCTCCGACGCCCGTTTTCGAAGCGGCAAAAACTCCGGGAGAAGAGGGCGACCGGTCTGCGGCCTGGCCCGGCGGCGAGGGGGGTAACACGGTCTGTGGCACGCGTCGTGCTCGGAGTGGGGGTTGCCGTATATATACGGGCCTGCAGCCAGGCGTGCGACATATAGCCCAGTAAAACCGCGCCGAGCTGCCGACGGAGCTCTCGTTTTTTATTTTTAAGTTTTTAAGTTTGAGTTTTAGGAGAAGACTAATCTCGGAACATTTTTTTTTCTACTTCGAGGAAAAAAGGACATTACTGTACAGTGATAAGTGTTAAAGGGTTATGGCTTCTCTCGTGGGAAAACCCTTGCAATTAAATATTGGTGGTGTGAAAAGGAATAACGTTATCGTCGAGAATTCGCCGCATTTGAAATCTGAACAAGTCGACCGGACGACGGTACTCGTGGACAACACTTCGGACGTCCGGTGTAAGCGCCGTATCAATTTCGCTTACTCGGGGATGCAACCGGCGTCCGTCGCCCGACGGAACGCTCGCGAGCGCAACCGCGTCAAACAAGTCAACAACGGATTCGCAACGCTGCGCAACCACATACCACTGAGCGTGGCGGCGGCGTTGGGCGCCTCCAACGGCGGACGAGGGTCGTCCAAGAAGTTGTCCAAAGTGGAGACGCTCCGACTCGCCGTCGAATACATCCGCTCCCTTAAAGATATGCTCGACGAGTCCAACGGCGGGCAGGAAAACTACTACTCGCGGGACGACATCAAAATGGAAATGTCTCCACTTAGCGACTCCTCCAACTCACCACCGCCGTCGACGTCGTCGTACCAGTCGGAGCCGTCGAGTTACACCGGCGCCAGCGCTCCTTACGAAAACTACGAGCCCATGAGCCCCGAAGACGAGGAACTTTTAGACGTCATCTCCTGGTGGCAACAAGCTCAATAGCAAGGTGAGCAAAATTTTTCATTTTTTGAACGTCATAAAAATCCAATCTGAACAAGCAGAGGTTCATGTTAATTTTCTGCGAAACTCACCTCATCTCAACTAGAACAAAAATGTTTTTCACAAAATTTTAACGTGCTCTTTCTCAATCTACAACAACATTCTTGTCTTATTCATGCCTGAAAAGTGTCTACAATCAAAGAGAAAACCTTTTTTTTCTCATAAATGTTTCGCGTACTTTTGATCCTGAAGTTCTGCCAGTAGGTAATTTTATTTTACGCTAAATTTTAAGCAACTCTTTAATGAAAATTCCCGGTTTAAAGTGATTTAACGCAAAGGTTCTGAATTCTTTGAAAAACTCCTGTTGAGTTATATTTTTAAAACAACGACGTCAGCCTCCTAGTCGGCATTTCGGTATCAGCGTCTCTGATATCCTGAGCACACATACAGAGTAAATACACGGCCCGCATCGTAGTGCGCCAAAACTTCCAACCGTTAGTTTATCGATTTTCGTCGCTACGTTTATTTCCGCCCACATTTGATCGACGAGTGTAACGAACTCTGAAATTACTTGAAGGAATTTTATTCGAGAACTTATTCATTCCGGGTTTTTCTTGATTTCGGTGCCGCTGTTGAGGATTTGATAGTGGAAGGGAAGAACGTACCTGACGTTCGAGTTGAAGGGCTCTGTTTACATCCGGTGATATTACAGGTTTCCTGTCTCTTCCCTTCTATAATTCGAAGTTCCTTTCTCGTCTCGGAATTTTTTATGTTTTTTGTTATTTCCCCTTTTTCGAGCTCTGCAAGTTTTTAACCGGACGAACAACGGGAATAACGCGTTCAAAAAGGTACATTTAGCGACGTTTAACGGCGGCTATACGAATAAGTGCAGTCTTTAGGTAGGTTGAACCACGTTTTTCCCATTTCCCTTACGACAGAAATTAAATAAAACTATCTGAAAACCGCAGCTAGTTATTCATCATACTTTATAAGTAAATAGGTACCCATTAACAAAATGCCTTTCCTAAAGTCGTCAGGATTCCCATTTGAATCGATTCCGCGTCTCAAATGTTGATAAAACTACACCCTACGGTGATAAGTCTCTAAAAACGCTGCAAATTCTTACACACGGGTTGGTTATTCCTCGGACCAGACGCATGGAGACTCATTTCTTCAACATGGGGAAAATGGGAACAGTGGGTATGGCGGGTCCCGGACCCATTCCAATCGATTGAGGGTCCACAATTTAGTGAAAAATGCTACCCCACACGCCTAGGTTACAGAAATCTCGAAAACACATTCGAAATGGGTAGATAGGCACCCATTTTGACCCATAACCTCATCTAGAGGGCGCCAATCGTTCCGGGACCCGTCTCATTGGAATCAGCGTCCAAAATTTAGTGGAAAATGGTACCCCACACGCCTAGGTACCAGAAATCTCGAAAACACACATTCGAAATGGGGAAAATGGGGGAAACAGTGGGTGCGGCGGGTCCCAGACCCATTCCAATCGATTCAGGATCCAAAATTTAGTGGAAAATGATACCCCACACGCCCAGGTACCGGAAATCTCTAAAACACATATTCAAAATGGGTAATATATACCCAATTTCACCCATAACTTCTTCCAGTGGGTGCCAATCGCTCTGAGACCCATTTCATCGGATTCAGCGTCCAAAATTTAGTGGAAAATGATGCCCCACTCGCCTGGATCGCCCTAAATCTTCAAATTATTCAAGGAATAACCAACCAAAACGCTGCTAATTCCCTGTACAATTCTATACTCTTTCATGTACGCGTTCTTGTCAACTCTGAGTTTAAAATTACGTGGAAAACGACACCTCATTCGACTTGGTGCCTATAAGTCTCGAAAATCGTTTCTGTTGGTATGAAGCCTCGACCTGGCCTGTAACAGATGGGTCTGACATGTTGGACTGATGAACTTCCTCCAGCGGACTGATTTCCGTTGGAATATGGCCCAATCCATCTGTTGCGAACAGTTGACTCACCGTAGGGCCTTCGAGGTTGCCTGAAGTCCACAAGATGAACATTTCTACTAGTCTAATCGTGATCTCAGTGTTAGCGAATATTTTGAAAATTTTTGCTCTACTGAATTGAGAAGTTTCTACATTAACTGTGTCGTCTAAGATCGCAGTGAGTTCGTCATTCAAACGGCAGACGGGAAAAAACTCGTCGAGAGAACGAAAAGATAAAAAAAAAATTATAAAAATCAGCGACGTTCTCTTCCTTTCTACCTGGCGCGGTTCAGGAGGGTAGGTAGCCAAGGTTTTCTTTCCCTTTTCTCGAGGTAAAAGAACCCTCGGCGTTCCTGCACCACTGAAGGGAGCCCTTTCCAACAATAGACTCCCCAACCTGAGAGGACCTCGCTTTAAAGCGCCGTAGTACTGGTTCAATACTTGAAACCCCCCGAAAAAAAATCTTTTATTTATTCTTTTTCTAAATTTGAAAAGAGAACCCCGAAGGAAACGGTTCTTGTTGAGAGCGAGACGGTTTTATTTTATGCAGAGTGAATCATCGGCTTTCCATTCAATTTATTGATCGGTCTGATTTGAAAATTACTAGAATTCTACATGCTCCAGTTGTAGTTCCTTCATTATCTCGCAAGAGGAGAAATCTATTGCATTGTGAATTCTTAAATTTATTTTTTAATCATTTGCATAATTCATCATCCATGTATTATCCCCTCGTTGAACTGTAGTACGTTGAATTTGGTACTATCAAATGCGGAAAGTTCTGAATTTAGAAGTTTTTGGATATTGGACAATTCTCTAAAAAACTAAAATTTCTGTCAAGGACTTCTTTCCAGCTCTAGTTAGTATTCAAAAATTTTCAGCCCGACCGTACCGATACAGGCGAAGGCTTGGGAAAAAATGTGTTTTTTGAAAGTGGGTTTTCGAGATTTTCGGATACCTAGGCGTGTGGGGTATCATTTTCCACTAAATTTTGGACCCTCAATCGATTGGAATGGGTTCGGGACCCACCACACCCACTGTTTCCCCCATTTTCCCCATGTTGAAGATATGCGTCTCCAGGCAGTCGTAGAAAATAAAACAAAATGGGCATTCACATAAATGTTGAACAACTTGTGGGAGTTACCTCCGCCTTTGGGTTAATATTGGTAATTTTGAAAGCCGATTCGATTAAGAATGATTTTTGGTCAAATTCGGCATACTTCCTGTATTTTCCTCATAATTCGATGATCTAGAAGGCAACAAAAATGTCAGTCGTAAGATTTGAAAACTGTTGTTGGAACAGGTTCTACCAGTCAACTATCTAAGTGTATATTTTTTAAATTTATATTTATTTATTTTTTTTTTTTTTTGTGGTTTGGGCATGACCAAGGTCATTTGGACCGTACATAACTTTTAAACGCTTCATACATAGTCTCTAGTGAGCTTCATTCGAATTCACCACGTTTTGTACCTACCTGACCGGTCCTTACCTCAAACTCTGGTGTTTGAGTCACTTTTACTGCCGAGCTCCTTTTCAAAAAACGTAACCGAACGGTCGAACGAATTTCACTATTATATTTCTCATCAAAATCTTCACATTTTTCGTTCCTTGCCCTCGAAAACAACCAATGAACGGCCCTTAGAGACAGTTGAGCTTTTCAACACACTCAGAATCGAGACGAACTTTTATTATTGTGCCTAGTTAAACTGGAAGGGGCCGCTTGTTCGATTGACCTCAGTTTAAGAGAGTAGAATCAGCCAGTTTCGGAGTGAAGTCAATTAAGTCTGTTATTTTTCATTCTAAACAAACTCCCACGCTATGATCCTTGGAAGATGCGTTTTTGTTGTGAATGGAGAAAATAGGGAAGATCTTGTCTGTTTGGGGTTGATCCTTTTTCATTTGGTTGACGTTTCGGTGCACGATTTATTCACCTAAAAGGTATTTTACTTCAGAAAAGTACCACTGGAGGGTCTGTCGACCAGAATTGAATTCGATTGCCGAGAGTTTCTGAACGCGTAGAGTTCTCGGTGTACAATTTGTACGCTGAATCACGAATAAGAGTGTCAACATGAGCGAAAGAACTGCTAGAACAAAGACAGACAAACGTACTACAATAGGTTAGTGCGGAATCTCAATCGATTCAGCTTCTAGAACGTTCCTAGAAATCTCAAAAATCCATTTTTGAAGAACGCCCTTTGACCTAAACGCTCCAAGGGAGAGCATAATAACGCAATTATTACCCGTTGTGTTAAAAACAATTTTTGAAAAAATTTAAATTTGTTTTAAATTACGTATTTAATTGGTAAAAATGACGTTTCTCATGCATTCTGTTAAGCGTTTTCAAAGTACATCTACGCCGCGCCTTTTTACCAATTTGTGTCAACTTATTCATTTTTATATCGGATTCATGATTCGGATTTCGGTTGGTTATTCCTTGAATAATCAACCTATGTTTTCACGAAAAAGGTCAACCTCTCCGATCCATCGTCCGCCGTTTTCGATAGTAGAAAATTTTCTAAAAATCTGAAATTTGGGTCAGGGCCCAAATTGGGGGCCCAATTTGGGGGGGGGCATTGGGGGGTGTCCCCGGCCTAGGTCGGTCCTCGAATTTTTTATTCAGCCCGATCGACCAAATTTAAGTGGGGTAGAGTCAAAATGTGAATTTTGAGAAATGGATTTTTGAGATTTTTTTTAATTTAGGCGTGTGGGGTATCAATTTCCACTAAATTCTGGACGCTGAATCCAATGAAAAGGGTCCCAGAACGATTGGCACCAACTGGAATAGGTTATGGGTCAAAATGGCTATCTATTACCCATTTTGAATACGTGTTTTCGACATTTCTGCTACATAGGCGTGTGGGGTACCATTTTCCACTATTTTTTGGACACTGAATTCAATGAGACGGGTCCCGGAACGATTGGTGCCTTCTGGATGAGGCTATGAGTCAAAATGGGCACCTATTTACCCATTTCGAATGTGTGTTTTCAAGATTTCTGGTACTTAGGCTTGTAGGGTATCATTTTCCACTAAATTTTGGACCCTGAATCGATTGGAATGGGTCCGGGACCCGCCACACCCACTGTGTCCCCCATTTTCTCCATGTTGAAGAAATGAATCTCCATGCGCCTGGTTCGAGGATTTAAATCGGATTCATGATTCGGATTTTTTGAACTGGAATAAGACTCGCCCGGACTTGGGCGATTTTGTGGCTTTTAGTTGAAAGGGTTTCCCAGCTCGTTGTGGTGATGGCGAGGTGCTTCACTTCCTTCCCGCGGCACCAAGATATCGATCCGTTGCTGGGTTCTCGTTCCGGTCCCGTGGCCAAAAGCACCAGCTCCACCTATGAATCACCTTTTCGCCGCTCAACGCATTTTTCGTTTTACCGTCCGACTCCATTACCGACAAAAATTTCTTCCCAGCTCACATTTTCCGTGCTTAAAGAACAAATGGGAAGAAAATCACATTTTACGTTATAACACAAACAGCATAAATTGTACTCACTCACATTTATAATTACAAAATTCAATTTTAAATTTGAATAGAGCTTTTGACGTCAAATTTTGTCACTTCTGTGCTCAAGTTGCCCTCCAACAAAAAATTCCTAAAACACCACGATTTTCACTTCTATCGTGAAATTCTCTGCTTTCGTCATTTTGAGCCAAGTATTATCCTTGCCAGGTGCTGGAATGAATTATTCTGCCTGCACCCGTATAATTATGCGGAAAATTAGCTCCTATTACTTGAACCACTTATCTGCACATTTGGCTGGTCAACGAACTTCAAAAATTACGGTTTGGCGACCGATCGTTTTATAGATTGTAATTAATAAATTATGAATGATTAATATTGGTGGGCGAATTTTAGGGTTTTGGGCCACTCGTTGAAACTGAAAAAGAACCTTCATAGATCTCCCTCTCTCTAAAACCCCTTTGTCAGTCAATAACTCAATTTAAGTCGTTGCGTAGGTAATAACAAAACTATTGTACCTTTTTGTTGCAGGTTATCGTCTTGTGTTAGAAAGAAAAAAACGAAACGGATCTCAAACAAACAAGAATCAGCTTGCCCCAAGATCTCTAACCGGTGAGTTAAATTTCTATCGCCTCTGTAGTGATCAAGTTATCCATGAAATCTGTCTATTTTTGCCTCCAGCAACTTTTAAGAAGTGTTTTTATTTATTTAATTTATTGTTAAACAAAAATGAGTTGACTCTAGTCAATCTCTCGTATCCTAATATCCACCCTATATTTAGAATTCCAACTCAAAAACCTCCCTCACTGCAACACATGCGTCGCCTTTCCTGTTACTAATATTTCCTTCCTTTCTTCGCTTTACAGGTGGCTCTACTCAACGATGAACCCTCCAAGCCGATGAACGATCTACCGTCTTCTCATACTCATTTTATTTATTGTTACGAACAACACTCGTCGAGAAACAACGGAATCCGCAGGAAAAGCGTCTGAGGTTTCTCTTATACATTACATGAACATGTCTCGTGGCCCTGGTTATCACATTTGACAGTTTTTGCAGCAACAACTTGCCAACTTCCTATTCACAAGTTACCTTACAAACATTTTGCGTTCTATTTCGCGTAACGATTTTCTTACACGACCCAGCGACGAGACATATTTATGTAGAAATATCCAAACAACGAAGAATTTTATATGATTGATTTTGGCGCAGTGGTTTGTTGATGAGTGGATGTTGTTATTTATTTTTACGAGTTTTTTGTCGCCTTTTAGGACGCACTGGTTAATAGACGCAAAACGGAGGCGGTGTCGCAATTTTTGCAGGTGCTTTACGAATTTCGTAATTCCGCACGTTTATGTTTTCTGCTGTATAATTCTGATTGAGGGGGAACAAGCGTTGATGATGACAACCGATTCGAACGGCTGTTCACAATTTGGAATTCAATCATTTTTCTTGCCTTCTTTTTTTGCTCCTCTATATCGTCAAATTTCCTGCATTCTTTTCCTCATTTTATTTCTGAAGAGGATCCTGCATAAATCATCCTAACTTAATATTTTCCCTCAGCTTAGTACCTTGAAACCTACTTCAGACATACAAGGTTTATATCAAAATAAATGACAACAAATAGCAGTTATGACTTTCTATCTACTATTCAATTTTTATTGAATCCGCAGCACAATAATTTATGACTAGATTAAGTGGCCAAATGCATTCAGAATAACCAAAATACTTTGTTCCGTGACTCTTCTAAAAGAATTACCAATAAATTGACCGCAACAAAAACATCATTAACTCACAAACAATAAAATAATTATTCGAAACAATAATAACTCTAGTACAATATTAGAACACGAACAACGACGAACGTAAACCAAAACTGATTGAAGATTCCTGTACAATAAAAAGCCACAAAAGTGAAAAAGAGGAAAGAAATAATAATTGTTTCCAATAAAAATAGTTCTTTGGTTCCATCCTGAAGTGACAACACCAAATCACCAATCAAAAGCTGTTACAATCTTCTATTTGCATCAAGGGCAAAAACTGCAAGAACAACTAAAACCGTTTCCAATATTGTTATTTCGTTATATTCTCAATCTACATTCTCCTTGACGTTTGTTCCCCTTCTTCTCTTATTCGTAGCATCTCCATCTTGACGAAAATCACGAATTTTCTCAAGATCGACCAGCTACGTAATTTGCAATCACATTTTATGAACAATTTGGGGAAGGAGGTGGGGGTCCGTTCGTATTGTTCAAAGACTTTTCTTATTCTTAATTTCTAGTCAAACGTGGAATTATTTTTCATCATTTCTTGCCGTTCAATTTTTTGTAAATAAACCCTAATTTTCTATTAAGTTAGTTGGATTAGAAGAAGAAAAAATCAATATAGAACTTTTAGTCCGAAGTGATAGTTTTTCCATTCCTATCATGTTTTGACATTTTTAGGGACCAAGTGATTGTAGTATTGTTGTACTTTAAGACGAATTGAAAACGACAAATGCCATCGTTTCAAACTTGTGTAAAGACATACAAAATGTAGATAGTTAAGTAAAAACTGAAAATCCTGTGCCTTTCAAGTGGGACTTATTCCATTCCTGCTGTACTTTTTGATCTATAAAACGACTAATGTGATTATTAAGATGTGTTGTGCGCTGATGTGGCCTTAAAAGTATTTTGAAATATACCATGACAATAAAGACATCACTCAAATATCCGTTAGTATGTTTAAAAATTAAATTTAGGCGTGAGTAATCTAAAGTAAAAATTGTACAAAAAAATGGTAGCTCTCTTTAGCGTTGAAGCGACTCTTCTTATTTTGTAACGTTATGATTTCAGTCAATTGATGCTACGTCTCTACTTCGTAAGGGCTACTTTTTTACACCTTTACACCTAATGGATAAGAATGGTAGAATTGTTCCGCGATAGTTGTTATATTTTGTACATAAATATTTTATATGAATATTATATTTGGCCAATATACAAATATTTATAAAATGGAACTCGTAAGTGTACTTTAATTCGTAGAACGCCTATCTTGAGGTACTCCTAGCCCTTGACCATTATTATTTTTAATAAATAGTTCTTCTGGACTGTCCGAAACCAGTGATGTAGTCACAAAACAAAACTGCTGGGAAGGGGGGGGGGTGCTGCCATGCTCAGTCAGTCAATTCAACTAAATGAAATTCCATGTGAAACAGAATATAGAAAAAATTGAAAACAAGACATAAGGAAGCGGTAATCTATAAAAAAAAAAAAAAAGGATCTAACATGGATATTCCTGTAGAAGATTGTTTTAACGCAATAAATTAACGCAATAATTTTTATTTTGTATTCGCGAATTGGTCTAGAACAGACCTCAATCGGTTCAGCATCCAAAATTAAGTGAAAACCCCCCAATTTTGACCTGTCTCCTCTGGTGTGCAGCCATCATGTTCATTTTTGGCGGTTGTTAGAAGTTAGGAGGCAAAAGAATGATTGAATAGTTTGAATTGTCTTTCCCTTGAAAATGTAGTGGACAATTACATGAGATTCTCGCCAATTTGGTGAGTTCACATTTTATTTGATACAAAATATTGTATATGCGGTGAATGTTGTTTTGAACAATGGCTGGTGAGGTTTACTAGACTTTTACGAATATGGTCAGAAGAGTAGCTTTTGCAGTTTTTCTGAATATATCTAGGATCTAGGATAGAAATATCAATGGAGCCTAGTAGAAAAGATCCATTATTACTCATAGTTCTTGAGCAGCTAATCTGAAGAGTTAATCGTTCAAAATTTTCTTCTAGATTTCGAAATCGGAACGTTTCCGGGGGGTTGGTTGTGAAAATGTGTTGTTAAGAACGAAAACCCCTTAATTTCCACCCGAGACTTCCGGGGGTCTACGCAGCCTGTCACAAAAGTTAAAAATAAAAACTGTCATACTCGTACCATACACCACCGCTGTACATAAATCAAGACTGGGCTCACCAGACCGGTGTAAACGCGGGAAAACAGTTTCAGGGCCGAATGAGTTTCGACCGTTACCGTCAGTCATCATCAGGGGAAGTCGGTTACCCATGTGTTACGCGTCAGGTTGCGCTGGTTAAGGTCGTGGATAAATTACCCCCCTTTCCGTGTTGAATTATTCGTAGGGAGTCTGTCGCTTAGTGCCAGTTACGGTTGACGGGTTGAATCTGCCAGTGTTCTTTCCCGCATCTTGATCAACTGGGATAGGAGAGGCCATTAATTAGTACACCTTCTGTTATACAAAAGGGGAGTTGTTGGATTCAATAATTTTTGGCGGGAATGCAGCCTCGTCGGTTCGGCGCCTTCTGAACAACGCTGCAAATTCTTCCACAGGGGTTGGCTATTCCTTGATGCAGGAATGTGGGGAAAACTGTGAGTGTGAAGTAACCCGGGCTCATTTCAATCGTTTCAGCGTCCAAAATTTAGTCGGAAATGATACACTACACGCCTAGATCGACGAAAATCTCAAGAATCTATTTTCCAAAAACACAATTTCACCCATACCCTCCCCAAATTGAGGGCAGCGTACGGCGAATTTTGTTTTTTGGTTGGTTATTCCTTGAATAATCAACCTATGTTTTCATGCAAAAAGTCAATCTCTCCCATTCAGCCCATTTTTTTTTTCTAGACGTTTCAAGGTATCCAATCAAAATTAGCAAATGTCTGTCCACGCTGTTTTCGCTAGTAGAATATTGTTCTAAAAATCTGAATCTCTTTTGCTCAGAGTCTAGTTGGTCTTCCAAACTTTAAGCCGGATTGGTCCAAATTTGTCGATTTAGCGATTCAGGCGTGTGGGGAATCATTTTCGACTACATTTTGGACGCTGAATCCAATGAGACGTGTCGCGGAACGATTACCGCCCACCGAAAGAGGTTAAGGGTCAAAATGGGTATCTATCTATCTATTTTGAATGTGGGTTTTTGAGATTTCTTGTACCTAGGTGTGTGGGGTACCATTTTTTACTAAATTTTGGACGCTAAATTGATTGGAATGAGTCTCCATGCTCTTGATCCGTGGAATAACCATCCCCTATGAAAGAATTTACAGCGTTTTTGATCTAGACATCATGGAACATATACTCTCAAATTGTGGGCGCAACTGGAGAGTTTGATCCCCCTATGACCTAGGGCGTGATTAAATGGGTAGATAATTCAAGGAATAAACCAAAATGGTCGGTCTTTTTATGGTCCTGTAAAATTGGAACAAACACTAGGACGATGGTCGTTCAGACGCATCATTACATTGCGATTTTCACACTATACAGAATGAGATTAAAACTACAGTTTTGTATGAATATTCCATGACAGCAAGCATTTTAACTTAGGTTAAGTTAAATTAACTTTTGTTTTATTTGTGCTGATTTGCGGCGTTGTTTGAACTTCTTTTTTATTTTTAAATCCATTTTTCAGAATACTGCAAGTTACCACGTGATTTGGAATTTACACAAGATTTATGCGTCAATGTTGTGATACGAGTTATTTTGATTTTACATTGATTTATCGATATTTTTATTCTGACTGTCTATTTGTGTGTTTCCTCAAATCTTTTTACTTTATTATGAAGGGGCTGACGGTGCTTTAACAAAAATCTTCAAAAAGGGGTCGCAATATCCCATTTGTTCGGCTGAAGAACTTGAGTCCGCTAAAATTTTCATCATCCCCACTCAGGTAAAACTTTTTTGTGAAGCATTCATTGATTCATTTCATTACCATCATTTTGGAAGGTTTTAAACCCTAGTTCCGACAGCAACGATCTCAGGTTCTATCAAAATATAATATTTATAATATAAAAATTACGGGAGAATTCACAAGAAGGACAAACAAAATGATACAGGACGTCAAAGCATTGCCATAATTTGAGGTTCATAAGTTCCTGAGATGAGCCGGGTTGGTGAGTTTTTCCTAGTAAAGTCTATCAAAGTTCCTAACGATACTACTTGGTTTGGCTCAGAAGGGCCATTGGTATTTTGCATGTGTAGGAATAATGTCAGTCGCATCACAGATAGAACGATTTTGTTTTGACTCAAACCAAAGCTAAATTTGATTATACATAGTATACCTAATTTGTATTTACAATCAGAAAATGATGTGATATACGTAAATGATCGCTCATGGATGTTTTTGCAAGGTTGGTTTGGATGTTCGATTTATCAATTTGTTTCCGACTCATCCGAAAACAATCATTGACTCCAAACATCCACGGAAGACCTTGAATATCCGCACATCCACATTATTTATGCTTTGATCTAGATCTATGAAAAAAATTTAAAAAATACAAACGTATATTTTACTATTATTTTGTAAATTATTAAACCTGTAATGAATTAAATAACAATACTATTTTCAAAACAGGAAAGTTCTTTTCGCGTTAAGAGTAAAATAAGTTTATTATCAACAGATACCATGATGTTTCTGAGACATATACGAAATACTATAAAGGACTGCTCGCAAACCTTCTTAGAGCAGTAATTATGTCATTCTGCACACTGACTCCGATATTTACAGTCTCTTGGAATCTTCAAAGTAAATCACCTTTTTATATTCCTCGTACCAAATAATAATTATTTTTTATAATTAGTGGGGGGGGGGGGTGTTCTAGGGCAGTTATTTCATTAAGTGAACCTTATTCGTCAATTTAAAGATCCCTTCCATCAGCTTTCATAATCTCAACGGGTTTTGGAAAGAGAAAAAAAGCTCGTCACGAAATTGAATGAATCAGCGCTCGCTTACCAACACAATGGAACCAACGTCTCGGTCTCCCCAGTTACAAATAGAAGAAAACTTCAACCTCTTCCAAAGAGTCCAGCGAGCGCATATTTAATGTGTTTTTTTTTTTCTACTGCTTTCTTCTTTTCTGGGGAACCTGCTATCGTATTATATTAAGAGCTCAATGAAATCCCGTACCTTGGCGCTCTAGTCCAGTCAGGTCTCGACGTTCCACCCTGGAGTGGCTCCTTCTCGGACCTATTAGCATTTTCATCTTCGAAAAAGGACGAGGGGGAAGATGACACCAAATTCAAGTATTTTCTAACGAAGGCCGTTTCATAAGACGGTGTTGACCTTGCGCGGATTTCAAGTTCACAATAGACTCGCCGTTACGACGACCGTTATGATAAATACGGTACCTATCCAAGAGATAAGATAAAATAGCTACAAGAAGTCTCAATATTTCTCACGCATAGTACGAGAACTCCTTCAAACTTGAGCTCATCCTATTGTTTTAGTTTCTACACAAAACAATACATACATACTATACTACACAGTATATAAGGTTTCTTCTGAATGGTAATTTACCGAAATATCAACATTTAGCTATTTGTAACAAAACAAATTAAATGTACTTAGAAGTATTTAATATTATTTTTCAACATCGTCTAAACGTGAACTTCAACAGTGTAGAAATTTCTAGAAATAAACTTATTAATTCATGGAAATATTTACTTTAGTTTCAGTACAATTTTGAATCACTTGAACATTTTAAATTAATTTGAAGAATCAGAGGAAAATTATCAGCAATGAGCCCAGTGCTATAGACTTTGAAGAGTGTTCCGCTATCGTTTGAGAAAAAAAAAAAAAAATACCCTGTCGTTAGCTATTTTTTCTGTACTTGAGGACTATTGGGAACATTTAAAAAAACGCTGCAAATTCTTACTCACGGGTTGGTTATTCCTCGGACCAGGCGCATGGAGACTCATTTTTTCAACATGGGGAAAATAGAAACAGTGGGTGTGGCGGGTCCCGGACCCATTCCAACCGATTCAGGGTCCACAATTTAGTGGAAAATGATACCCTACACGCCTAGGTTACAGAAATCTCGAAAACACACATTCGAAATGGGTAGATAGGCAACCATAGCCTCAACCAGAGGGTGCCAATCGTTCCAGGACCCGTCTCATTGGAATCAGCGTCCAAAATTTAGTGGAAAATGATACCTCACACGTTTAGGTACCAAAAATCTCGAAAACACACATTCGAAATGGGTGGATAGGTACCCATTTTGACCCATAGCCTCATCCAGGGGGCACCAATCGTTCCGGGACCCGTCTCATTGGATTCAGCGTCAAAAAATTAGTGGAAAATCATACCCTACACGCCTAGGTAGCAGAAATCTCAAAATACATATTCAAACATGGGGAAAATAGTGGGTGAGGCGAGGTCCCGGACCCATTTCAATCGATTCAGGGTCCAGAATTTAGTGGAAAATGATACCCCACACGCCTAGGTACCAGAAATCTCGAAAACACATATTCAAAATGGGTAATAGATACCCATTTTGACCCATAACCTCTTCCAACGGGTGCCAATCGTTCTGGCACCCATCACATTGGATTCAGCGTCCAGAATTTAGTGGAAAATGATACCCCGCACACCTAGATTGCAAAAAATCTCAAAAATTCTCAACAGGATCATGATAGGATGGGGTTATTCATTTAATTTCATTTCGTGGGCCAGAAACCATCACGAAAGAGTTAGCTGCATTTCAGGACAGGTATATTTGATTAAACACTGAATACAGTTTACAAAAATTTGCGATTGACAATAAATATTTTACGAGTGAAAAATCGTGAAATATTTTCGTCACGTAGTTGGCGGATGAAGGGGAAGAGTATACGCTCGGTGGTGAAACGGACGGTAGAGGGGGTGCTATTGTGAGCGGAACCCCCATAAGAGTCTCCCCAGGGTGAACCCAACCCTGGCTCTAGAACCTATTGTCCCGCTCACAGCCCAAAGCCATCTAGAGAGGGATGAAGAGAAGAAAAGAGAGAGGGAAATCCCAGATTAAAACGAGATGGAACGACTGGGGGGCACCTCTACCGCAGTTTTACCGTTACAACTTTTACAAAGATTGGCCTCTCGTGTTGTTGAATTTACCGAGAAAAAAAAATTGTGATGCGCCGTCCGCCGAGGGGTTTAGCTCTATCGTCCTACCAGATAATGTACATCGTCCCTCATCTCCCTCTGACACAAAAGCGCCCAAGTGCGAGGTTTTCTTCTTCAGTCCATTTTTGAGGTACCTAAAAGGTTTTACCTAGTTTGTATGTAGCTATTTTTAAAGGTCATTTTTGAGAAAAAGCGTGCCCAATAAATTCTCTAACAATCGATTACTTTTAATCTCCGATTTTTATTATGGAAAAAGAAGTTCTTTTGAGTATAGATATTCCAAGCGTGTGGCAGTCTGACTTATCACAATCGTCCGGTCTATATGATAATTGCAATATGCCTTATATTATATTGGTTATCTGAAAATCTTGGTACCTCCAATTCGTTATAGCCGCACTCAGCTTCATGTGACTCCTCAATATTAGGCTGACATCTGAAAATGACTTAGAAAGCTACCCTCACGCGCCTACAATTCACAAAAACCTGAAATTAGGTTTATTATTATTATTAAACTTTTTCATCCTTGCATCACCAATTCTTATCAAATGATTTTTTTTTTTTTTAGAATATTTATTTGCTATGCTTGAAAGTGTGTGGATTCAAAATCCGAGGTATATTACTGTCGGGAGCTGTCGAGTCCAGAATGGGCTCCTAAAATTTTCCAAAAGAATCTAAAAGTTTGCGCACGGGTTCCATTTGCGCCGTGATTGGTCGTAGCCCGATTGCTGCAAATGGGTCCGGGATCGATTGGCACCCTCTGGATGAGGTTATGGGTCAAAATGGGTACCTATCTACCCATTTCGAATGTGTGTTTTCGAGTTTTCTGATACCTAGGCGTGTAGGGTATCATTTTCCGTTAAATGTTGGACCCTGAATCGATTGGAATAAGTCCGGGACCCGCCACACCCACTGTTTCCCCCATTTTCCCCATGTTGAAGAAGTGAGTCTCTATGCGTCTGGTCCGATGGATAACCAACCCGTGTGAAAGAATTTGCTGCGTTTTTTGTTAATCATTGTTAATTCAATAGTATCCCTCTATGATAATGATTTAGAACTCCATTACGATGAACACGTTTAATAACAGAATAAATGTGGGCCAATGCCGTTCGACCAAACTAAATCGAGGTTTTTTCAGGTTAGGAGATCCTCTCCACGTAGGGAACGTTTCATTGCTGGCAAAAAATATTCAACCGGAGAAAAAAAATCTTAGGATTATGTAAATGCAAGTGAGGGGAAGGTTCGAACTACTTTAACGGATTTTTGGGACAAAGCAGGATGAGCCATCATGAATATATGCAGTAAACTAGACAAAAAACTTCCGACCATGAAAACAATGCATTAGGTGCTTCACTATTGAATTCGTGAACTCATTTTCCAAGTACACATTAATATGCACGGCTCATCACCGTCTTCTTCCCAATATTATTATTCTTCTTACTTTTAATGGGGCAACTCATGGGAGTGCAAGCAGCGTTAGGATGTTGAAATCTACGGTGATTAGCCACTGAATCGGGATGCCAAAAGGCCAGGACGCCTAGAAAGCAAGGCTGGTTTGAAACATAACAACCTCGAAGGGGCAGGTATACGGTTTTTGCCAGGAGGAACAGTTAAGCCGAGAGTTGTCCATCGCCGTTTCATTTCCGTCCAACAGCGTGCAGGCAGACCTGGAATGATCTACCAGTGTTCCATGTTAGCAGATTAATAGCAGTTTATTGGAACTCGCACGGTCAAACATATTGCTGTTCCATGTAGGATTTTTCGAACTGTTGCAGAGGCAGGTTTTCCTGTAGAGGGCGGAAGTTAACATCAGTTCAACAACTATGTTCTGTTGAATCCAGAATGCAACTGCTCCGGGGTCTCCATCCTGAGGTTTTCATTTGATAAATGGATTGTTTCAGCAGGGAGAGTAACTCGCTTGTAAATTTTATTTCACTTCTGTAAAATAGCAAGTAGGGTACACAACCGATGCGTACCTAGTACTCATGTGCACCAAGTTTGTAAACCATTATTCAAAAACGCTGCAGATTCCTTCACAGGGGTTGGTTATAGCTCCAACGAAAATGCGCATGGTGACTCATTCCAATCTCCAAAAATCTCGAAAAACCATTTGGTCCGATCGGGTTGAAAAGTTTTGAGGACCAGCTAGAGCCGGAAACGGGTCCCTGACCCAAATTTCAGATTTTTAGAAAATTTCCTACAACCAAAAAATCTGCGTGGACGGGGAACGGCATAAGGTAGACAGACATTAGCAAATTTTGAGACAAATTGAAACACCCAAAACAAATTTCTGTTCCGAATCGGAGAGCTTGTCATTTTGCATGAAAACATAGGTTGATTATTCAAGGAATAAGTAACCAACCAAAATGAACACTCCTCGTCATTGGGTAACTAGGCAATAATAGAAACATGGGTGACTAGAAAAAGAATACAGTACCACCTTTTTGTGTCCCAATGCGTCGGTACTGAATTATTTATAGAAACTCCGGGACAGTGAAATGTGACAATTCAGTCAGTTAAATTCGGGAAATTCATTCATTTTCCAACAAAAAAAAAAATTTTCCAATCTCAAACTGCACCGCATTTTATTTATAGCGTAGATTAGATTAAATTTTATGTGCTTTTTTACGTAGCAGGAAGGGGCAAATATGACACGAGTTTTCATTCTTAATAAAATCATACGTCTTTGTATTCAAGTAAGCGCTGGACTAATGCAAAGTGCTCTGAGAAACCTAAATTTTGGACGATGAATCCATCGAGACGGGTCCCGGACCGTTAGTGCTCAGTCGAAAAGGGATGGGTTAAAATAGGTACCTGTCTACTTGTTGCGAATGTGGGGTTTCAAAATTTGGGGTACTTAGGCATGTGGGGTATCATTTTCCACTAAATTTTGGTCGCTGAAACCATTGAGTTGGGACCCGGACCGATTGATGGGTATTATTTTCCACCAATTTACATATAGACTTTGATCGACCCCTAGTTGTGCCATTGTGAAATAATTCCACTGACTTGTATTCAACACATTTCGTAATTCATTTATTCACAAACGATCGCTTTGTTTTTGACGAAACGATCAAACATAAAACTGCTCCCTTTTTCCAGAGCATGGATCCTAACTTGACTGCGAGCGGCCATGATGGGTCTAGTACCTACTCATTTCATTCACAACGAGCTCTTGACGTAGTTCTGAACGTTCTCACACCTTCTTTATGTCTTCTACGTTCTTAAATTATTTTCCGATCTCCGACGTATGATAGTTTTTTGTGTTTGACATGCATAAATCTTGATAGCACTCTGTGCCCAAGAGTCCCGCACCTTTGATTGTCGATTCCGAATCTGTAATGTAAATTTTTCGTTCCTTGTACATCACAGCGTTGTTGTACCGGTGGCCGATTCAAATGGTTTTTTACACCTCCCTTACCTGCCGTTATAGGTCCAGGTTGCTTTTTATATTTTGATAAATCATTTGGTAATGAGTTCCCTATCATGAATACATTATCGCGTCTGACGATTTTAATCTGATCTGACAAAGGCCCTGTAAGATGTTCTGGTGAGAAAGGACGTACCGGACGGTTTCGGGGGTCCTGCCGTTAGGAAAAATATGATAAAGTCTACTTTAAATTCCTTTTTTGCCATTGGGAGGTGATATCTTCATCCTAGTTATTGTGCAGATGAACCTGCTGCCCACCTTTGACATCTGTGCATTCTATGGTCCTTCTCTGCTGCTTTTTGATCGTTATTCAATGAAGCAGTCCAAATGGAGGAGGTTCTAGGTCTAGTGGAATACTTCGGAGCAGCAGATCTGATCAGTTGTCAGCCTGCACGTAATAATTCGGACTCCTCTGTGGCTCAAGTCCACCCACCAAACTGTAGTCGAGAGAGCCAGGATAAAAGAGAAAAATTAACCAAAAAACCACGATCAAAGTTCGCATACGTAAAAATCTAGCGAATCCCACTAAAAATAATTGAATGAAAATAATGATAGTTACACTTCTCTTATTTTTTTGTTGATTGGTTTGTTTTGTTGTTACGAGTGAACTTCTATGATTTGTTCTTCTTAAAAAAACCAAATTGTCTGTCGATTACTACATCTCTCGCACGGAATGCGTGTTGACTTTTAGAATAGTTTTTTAATACATTTTTTTTGTTCCTAATTCTTGCACATTTTTTAAAAAAGGCTGTGTATTGTTGAGCAGGTTCAAGCACGAGTATCAGTTTTGCCAAATCTAATTCGGAATTTTCCAAGCCAAATCACGACATTTTCCATTTCAATTTCAGGGGGTAAAGAAACATATACGTATATAGGTAGGTGACAAAACTCAAGTTCATTGAAAAACTTAAAAAATATTATTACATCCATGTAAGAATTATTTCAAGTAAATTCATGTGTGGAAATACATAATTGAGTATACGTTTTCAAAAGTTGGGGAAAAAATTAAAATTTAATATTTTTTAAGAAGGTTTAATTTTTTTGGTTGATCATTCATTGAATTATCAGCCTGTTGTGTTCATGGCCAAGATCATGGGGGGACAACCTATCCAACTATCCCCAAAGTTTTTTGTATACCTACAATTCATTATGTCTAGAGTAACATGTAAGGTAAAATTTTCGGTCGACAAAATTTTTTCAAAAAAATCTGAAATTTTGTTTGGTTATGGATCTTTTTCTGGCTTCAGTTGGCCCTCAAAACTTTTCAGCCCGATCAAACCTAATTTTCGGGGAGGGTATGGGTAAAAATGTGTTTTTTGAAAATTTTATTTTCGAGATTTTTGGCAATATAGGCTTGTGAGGCAGCATTTCCCACTATCTTTTGACATTGAATCCATTGAAACGGGTCCCGGACCGATTGGGGCCCACTGGTGGTGGGTTATGGGTCAAGATCAACACCTACTCCCAGTTCCAAAAGTGGGTTTTCATGATTTCCTGGTACCTAGACGTCTGGGATATCATTTTCCCCAAAACGTTGGAAAAATCGTTTAGAATGACACTCACTGTTGTCCCCTTACAGTCCTGCTCCAAGGAGTAACCAACCATTGTGGAAGAATTTGCAGCGTTTACTTCATGAAGTAGGTACCAAACATGTTACGTAAGGATGGATGCTTCCACAGTTTTATGGCCTAATGGAACCAACCCCATACATTAAATACCCAATGATTTAAATTTAATCCGCGAATCAATTGTTTAATTACAAATCCTAAGTAAGAACAGCTATCAAGAGGGCCATTGTGCCTGGCGATTTCTCATTGCCGGCGACCCCGATACAAACATTGGGTGAGACAAATTCGAATTTCGCACTAGGAAAACTGCTTTTTAGATGCAGAATGGGTTGATTGATTTAATGGTATTGGTGATTCTGTCCCCTTTCTTCTCGACTTGGAACAACAAGACCTTAGATGGGGTCTCATTGTAATAGGTGACGAATAAATTACAATAAGCTCTGAAATGCTTGAAAAATTTTATATTAAATCATTGTACTAGGACTTTTCATCTGTCCCAGTTATGCTAACTCATTTCAGCAAAATCGCCTCAAACAAAGTCAGTGTTCGTGTAAAAAATTTTTTTTTTTTTTTTAAGTTGAGGTTTTTGGGAACCCGGTCGTGTGGAAAATCATTTTCCACTACACTTCGGAAGCAGAAAAATTTTAAAGGGTAATTTTTTTATTGCAGCTGTGCAGCTCTAATACTTGTCATTTTCTCCGTTGCAATCCTGGTCCATAATCATCATTCATGAGTACTGCGTAGAGATTAAGGCACCTTAATCAGGGTTCCAACCTTGTAGGCGGAGTGTCGCATTCGCGTGTTGAATGATGGTATTATACATTTGAGTTTCCACGATCCTCAGCTGGGGTAAACATTCAGTTACTACTCAACTTTCAAATAGATTTCTACTTACATCTGGGTGACGTAAATGGAAATTCAAAGTTGAATACAAGAAGAGCTATGATGTTATCATAATAATTTTATATTTTAACGTTTACATATTTATATATTTTACAATCGTCAGTACATGAGTCCCGCCTATTCGATATAAATTTTAAATAATATATTGTGGGTCATAACTCTATCAACAGTTGAATAGACTAAATATATTTATATTTATTATGTACATCTTATCACTGGTACATCGTTCCAACGATGTTTTTAATAAACCTTACTTCTTGCCAAACTTTTGATTTGTAATAAAAATATATTTTTGAAATAGTTGTTTCAACTTTGACGAGTTTTCGACAAAAAACACATGAAGAAACGTAAAATTAGGGCATCGACGATATATTTTTTTGTATCACACACGTTCACACAGATAAAAGTGAAATTATTCACTCAAATTTATCGCTTACGTAGGTATTAATATTTGTTTAGGGTATCTAGTTAACAGAAGTTATATTATGAAGAGTATTAGGTCGTATAACTAATAAAGTTGGTTTTGCCACTGGAATGGTTATTATTATTATTTTTTATGGTTGGCACATGAATGACACTCGTTATATTCACATGAGTGGGACGATACAGTGGATTGTAACCAGCACCGGGTAAATGATTCTTACAAACCGAATCACCTAATTGAATTTCTGTACAATCATACGGTTCATGTCCACAAAATTTGCAGCCTCAAGGCAGGTTGGTACAATGACATGGTCGCTTGCTTTGATTACTTTCGTGTTTTTTGAGGATTTTCTGCCCGATGGGATTGCCCCTCCTTCAATTGCCATCAGCCTCGTGCTTGTTGCAACCCCTTATATTAACGTTTTTAAATTGTTTTATGGATGAGATGAATTAATGAATGCGAACACCACGCTCATTTTTCCTGAAAGTCCTGTCCCCCAGAAAAAAATTGATCCTTCGTTGAAACTGAACATCATTAGCCACAATGTTCATTTAAATGTTACAATAACGACTTTTGTGAGTTGAGGATAAACAAGAAACAAATGTGAAACTTTTTTAAGGACGCTCAAAGTCACAGGATTTGTAGTCAAGTTCATTTTTGCGTTTCTCTCGAGGCCCCGAATTGTTAACATCAAAGGTATTTTGATAGCGCTATTTTGCATGATATACACATTTTGGCGCCTCTTGCAGAATTTAAGGTAGATGGCACGAGACGAAACCTCGGTTAGTAACCTTAGAAACCTCTCGGTATCGGCGGAGTTACGCGAACAATGAAAAACAATTGATAACGTACGATAACGCATCCGACTAGGAAAAATTGCAAATCCTTTCGTAGTCAAAGTTCGTAAATCACAGTTTCCACCGTAAAACTGATTAAAAAGTGATGTCAGTTCACTCGATGTCGTTCCAACTACCGTAGGATCGTTCGAACAAATGTTGATTTTTCTTTCCTCTAGAAGAGGAGAGGGATAGTCAGAAGAAGCCTGGATTCGTGTGCTCGATGACGCACCGCTTGCAGTACTTCTTCACCGCTCGATATCCTTCGACGGATATTTGACAATCTTGTATATTCAACTGCTGCAACCCCCTGAAACAATTATAGAACCCGGTTAATTAATGTAATTAGAATCAGAGATAAGTTATTTACAGGAAAGAAATTTGCAAGATGAAATTGTGCGTTACGTATATAATATGTAATTTGAAAATGTGAGGACAGATGTAAAAATACAGATATGAATGCAATGAGCGAAAATCACATTATTTAGAAACATAATTTCATTGTACAAGAACTCACGTTAATTTGATAATTCTCTAAAAAGCATAAATATTTACTTTTCGGGAAAATTTTACTTTACATTTTTTGTATATTTGATAGAAAAATAACCATCCTGCGCATGCAACCGTCTTTTTTACCGGAAAAAATTGCAGATTATTCCAGGATAGTTCAATTCTAGGTCACGTAGGAAAGCTATCTTGGAGTTCTCCAGAGTAGATAACTAAGAAGAAAATAAATTAAGATTGATGATTAAAAAAAAAAGCTCATTTGGACGAGTTCTGAATCAGATTCTATTCACCTCATGATATCCCACACGCCTAGGTCTACAAAAAGCTCGAAACCGCATGAACTTTTCACATTGCAGCAATGCGACCAATTTGTTTTTTGACCCCATTCCCTATTCCGCAGCTCTTCGGACAAGCCAAAGGAATCCACGGAGATCTAGGGCGTGAATATCGATCGAAGCTCCGTCAATGGGTCGCTGGCTGCTGGTGTCTTCCCACCGCTGTGAAAGCATTTATTTGTAACCTCTGCATCCACAAGGCTCTTTGTCATGTGCTCCCGAGCTGTTTGAGAAGCTGATTGCTGCCAGGTTGACACCTCAATTCTTATCATACACCGCAAAAGAGCAGCATAGTTTAATGAGCGGTAGGTCCACGATGACCCATTTGTTATCACTGCAGGATATCATCAAGGAGGGCTTCCGGGTGGGGGTGTAGGCAGATTTTGATTCTACCGATTATGCTAAGCCTTTTAATAGACTCTTTCATAACCACCTTCTTGCTCTGCTTGCTTCATTGGGATTATATGGTCCATTTTTGAGGTGGCTGGTCAGTGGCCTGACAGGGCGTGGACATATGCTTCGCCTGCGAGGCGTATTGTCTTCTAAGTTCATGGTTACCTCTGAGATCCCTCAGGGAAGTCATTTCGGACCTCTGTTTCTCCTTCTGATGATCAATGTATCAGTGACAAGCCTGGTTCCTCGGGTGCGCTGTCTTGTGTTTGCCGATGTTTTGAAAGTGTTTTGCCACATCCACTGTGCTGACTGCGAGATTTTCCAGGGACCACCAGACAACCTGGGGCCTTGGGGTACCTGAAGAGGAACACGAGGGACTCTACAAGTATTCCAGCAATAGTCACGCTGTACAGTCTCTTGTACAACCGATTCGGAGTATGTATTATCGGTCTGGTCCTCATTTTACGACGCCCACCGAGAGGCAACACAAGTTCCTCCGCTATGCCGCCTTCAAAATTTGGGATCCCTCCAGTGAAAATCGACGGCAGCCAGCTCTTGACTATCTGTCACATGGATCCTCTGATCTTCAGGTAGGTGACTGTGGACCTTCCTCTTCAAGCTTCTGGATGCGCGTCTGGTTCTCTCAAAAATTTGCATCCCTTTCTCGGCCACGAGCTACCTACAACATCGTCCGTTCTCAGGTCAGCCAATCTCTGCTTAGTCTTCACGCTGACACTGACTTTTTTACAGATTCTCAGAACTCAAGCTCCTTATTCATTCTTCCCGTTTGTGTAGCGTGAGGCTACCCTTGAGGATCTTCATCGTATTTATACAATTTTTTGCGCCTTCCTATCTTTTTCACTCTGTCTGTTTCCAACAGTCTTTCTTCCGTTTGCTTTTCTCCATAGTATTCCTTGTAGTTATATTGTAATTTGGCATGCCCGTTCTAAATGAATAAATAAATATCAAAACCAACTCGCACAAATACGGAGTTTGTGCACTCTGAGCATCATCCGGCTAATTTTCGTCCAAAATGTAGCACCCATTCTCCTCTTTCCTTGAAAAGTTGAATGAGACCATGTTCAGAGTGGGAGCATGGATGGATAGACACAGTCTCTCACTAGCCACTGCCAAGACAGAGGTGGTACCGTTCACACGAAAACGCATCGGAATATCATGCAAATCAGAGCGGGGAAAGTTGAGGTGGAAACAAAACCAGTAGTCAGGTACTTGGGAATAATGCTGGACACCAAGATAACCTTTGGGGAGCACATAATGATGGCAGCAGCCATGGCAGCAAAGACAACTGCAGCCCTGAGTCGACTAATGTCAAACATTCAAGGACCGTGTAAGAGACAACTATGTCAGTTGTACACTCCATACTGCTATATATGCCACCAAAAACGGATGCTCACAGTGCAAAGAAGAGGGGCGCTTCGCATTGTGAGCGCCTATAAGACAATATCAGAACCAGCCGTGCTCCTCCTGGCAGGAGTGATACCAATACATCTGCTTGCAAGGGAGAGGAAAAGGATGTACGAGCGACGGGAAGAGGAGCCCTGGCCTCAATTAGCCAAAAAAGAGCGGGAACACACACTCAACTCCTGGCAGGAAATCTGGGAGACAGAAACAAGAGGAAGATGGTCGACTGGTGCCCAGTATACGTCCCTGGCTAGAGAGGAAACACGGTGAAGTTAACTATCATATAACGCAGTTTCTCTTGGGTTACGGGATGTTCTATCAGTATCTCCATAGGATGCGTATTGTGGAATCTCCAAGATGCCTGCATTGCACCAACGAAGAGGACAGCGATCAACACACATTCTTCGAATGCGAGAGGTGGGAGAGAGAGCGATGGCAGTTTGCAAGGGAGCTAGAAGTGACCAGCCTTCCCACCCCCGAGGAGATGATGACTAGGATGCTCGAGAGCAAGTCAAAGTGGAATGCCGTGGCAGTGTACATCCAACACATCCTAGAAGGCAAGCTCGCCGAGAGAAGGGCCCGGTAACGGGAACTGCAGGCAAACCGGACCAGCTAGCAGGCTGAAATCGGAACCCAGCCTGAAGTAATGAGCCAAACAGTTCCGGGCTGGGCCCCAACGTGGGAAAAGGAGGTGAGGTGTTTATTGGGTAAAAATCTCCACATGCCCGGGTCTTTGGTTGCCCCCCCCCCCCCTCCCCGATATATTATAAATATTTTCCTCACCTTCCTCCAAAAAAAAAAAATCTATTCTCCTTTGTTGGGCTTGGATCTTGTTTAAACCCTCTAGCGTAAATGATAAGATGGTAAGACAGCGAACATTACTTGCCTGCAGTAGTAGGCAATGCACTGGACACCACGATCGGTGATCAGGTCGCACATGCGTAAAGATAATTTCTTCAAATTGGGGCACGACTGGGCGAGAGCTCGTAGGCCAGCGTCGGAGACGTCACATTTCCCAACGTCTAGAGCTCGGAGTCGAGGGCAACTTCGGGCCACGACGGACAGACTGTCGTCAGACACGGCCTCGCACCCTCGAGCGTTGAGGTAACGGAGTTTGTAACACCTTCGGGCGATCACTTTGAGACCCGCGTCACTCACCTGCGAATGAAAAGAGGAAAACAATTGAAAAAAAGGTGCGCATACTTTCAGAATGGTTTATCAATCATTGGAGCAGGAATACGGAGAAAAATATTAGTGTAGAGCGTTCAAGACTTATTCAAATCGGTTCAGCGTCCAAAATTTAATGGAAAACACCTCAAGCACCTAGGTTTCCAAAATCGAAAAACCCAATTTTCAAAATAAATGCAATACAAATTGCCCTACCCCTAAAGTACCTGGTAAACCATAGCCTCTCAACTGGTATTTTTCCATCTATTTACAAACATGCAATAATAACGCCGTTGTTAAATCAGACCATCCTACCCTAGTCGACAACTATAGACTCATCTCCCTTATGTCAAATATTGCTAAAATCATTGAAAAGGCTGCAAAAATGTATTTGACGTCATTTTTGGAAGCGGGAAATTTCCTTAATATCAATCAGTTTGGTATTCGTCGGGGAAAGAGTACGCACGGTGCGATTCTTGAAGTTATTGAGGGGATATCGGACGCCTCAGATCGAGGAGACAAATGTTTGTTTATGGACTTCAAAAATGGACGCCGGTTGTCTGAGTGGTTCCTGTTCACTTTCGTACTGGGTCCCTCAGGAACTGTCTTGGGATTGGTGCTGTTTCTAGCTTACATGAATTCCCTCCTTACTCTAGATATTGCTGGAAAAGTAGTGTGCTTCGCGAACGATACTGTCATGTTGTTTCGGGGAAGAACTTGGGAGGAAGTGGTTTTCAGGGCGGACAGTTCATTGTGGATGGGCGTAAAATGGTTGAACGAAAGCAGCTTTAAATTTAACGTGTCTAAGACAAAGTTTACTGTTTTTCACTTCGTTTGGTCAGTGTCCCTGGGTTTTTTGAAATGTCACCAAAAAATATAATGCGTTGACGATTCTTGCTCCTGTCCAGTAATTGAATTGAGCGAGTTGGTACTGTCAAATACTAAGGAGTGATGTTAAAAAGAATAGACGCTTCCCATCTGTTGAATTGTTTGAACAATGCAAAGTCCCAAATTTTCTACGCTGTCCAAAATAATAACGTTAATAAAAACCTACAAGAATATAAAAGCCGGGGCATACGAATTTCAAGAATTAACGATTTGAATACCCGCAGTTATGGGAACATTACCTCCACTTCGTCTAATTAGGTACAGCAGGTCAGTGCAAATAATCGTACCGAGGGGCAAAGTATTTAAATGAACTACCTACTCAGGTCAAAGAAGCGACCTCCTAGACTCAAATTAAAATATCTGTTATAAAACTGTTACTATCATAGTTTCCTCCACCATTTCAATTAATTGTTTCCGTTTTCATGTCTATCATACTTTCCACGACCTCCCAACTTAGTTTCTGTAATCCATCCAACTTAGATTACATAATTCATTCTCCATGTATTTTCCGCAACCTACTACTACATATGTATATAAATTTCCGTCAACTCCTCCCCCAAGCCGAGTTATCTTCACATGGGGGAGTAACATTCCAATGATAGGTACTACATGTAATATCTAAATAAACAAACGAATTCATAAATAACACCCATTCTGACCTATTCCCACCTCTTATCTCAATGGATTCAGTGTCAAGTGATAGTCTATATGCCGATCCGACTGAAAAGTATCGAGGGCAAACTAGAGCGCGAAAGATTGATTGACTGATAGAATTTTGGTTGGTTATTCTTTGAATAATCAACCCATGTTATCATGCATAAGGTCAACCTCTCCGATACGGCCCAAAAATTGTTTCAATACTTTTCAAGCAGCAATAAAGAATTCTCTGATTACCTTGATCGAACTGGTACGGCTCATCACTCCAAAATTGTGTATCTCTTCAACAATGCCACAGAAACCAAATTCAATGCAAACTCCACAAGACAGGACAATTACGGAAAAACAGTTGATTCTGTACCAACGAGGCCGCACGTTGAGGCTTTTCAAGATGAACGATGTTCTTCGAAATTAACATATATGAATAAAATACTTTCTCATAGCTTTCGTCCTTTTGAAAAATGGGGGGTCATTCATATTTATGGCGAAACCCCAAGTAGAATCAGTCAAGACATGAAAAAAGTCAAAACGAAAAATGCGACTTTTGGTGGCAAAACTATACTTTTTCTGATCCTTCAAAAATACTCCGAGAAACAAATCACCGTTTCTGTCAGCTCAGTTAATATCACGACGTAAATCAAAGGATTTGAATGCGTTTAGTTGTGACATCGGAAGTTGGGATTAGGCGGACTTGCGTTGTCCTTTTTACGTCATTCCTTGTTTTTCAAAAGTCATTGCCGAGTTAGAAGGTAGTCGGTACGGCTATGAGGCCTTCTCACCGTTCAAAACTTGTTCATTATAAAATTAGTTACTTATTTATTTAAATGGGTGTTTGAGAACATTTAATTTGTCAATTTATTTTTCCTTCTTATTTTCCAAGATAGTTAGATAATTTTATTTTTTCTATCACTAACAACTGGTTTGTTCGTGAGAAATATAAAAGGGTGGCTACATCTATAAAACCAATTGAGGGGACGATCATCTAACATGAACTGAATGGATTTGGTTCCGTTGGTGCAACTATATTGGATAAAGCATCCGTAATACCTCACATATCTCTGGTGCACCCACTGCACACGAAGATACAATCTGAATATTGAGGCAAATTGGGGGTTCTCTTCGCAGGGTCCCTGCCAACTGTATGGATCATCCATTTTGTGGACAAGGTGTGAGAAAGAAATTAAAATCGACTTCTTTGTTAACTCTTGAGGAACCCCAAGGGCGAAGATAACCCATCGGGCTATCAACCGGACAAGACATTACCTACCGAAATCTTAACGGCAAGCAGAGGGGTTCGAACTTACAATGTCAACCAGAGCAGCCAATTCCAACCTGTATGAAATACTTAACACAGGGCATGCGTTATCTTCTTTCAACGACAAGCGACAAGAGACCGCATCGGCTTTAACCGCGTGGCTAATGATACCTCGGACCAGACGCATGGAGACTTATTTCTTCAACATGGGGGAAACAGTGGGTGTGGCGGGTCCCGGACCCATTCCAATCGATTCAGGGTCCAAAATTTAGTGGGAAATGATACCCCACAAGCCTAGGTACCAGAAATCTCGAAAAGACACATTCGAAATGGGTAGATAGGCAATTCGGCAGGAAGGGGAAACATTTATCATCAAGAGCAATCAGTGTCACATCTATACAACACTACAACAACCAGAATAATGTGGAGAAATTATGAATAACTGGTAGAGGAAGTACTCACCCCGACGCATTTAGCTACAGAGAGGTAGCGAAGCGTAGCACCCAATTTGGCCAGTTCGTACAGTCCAAAATCCGTCACTTGCATACAGTCTGACACAGACAGCTCCCGCAAGCCTGAGCAAAAGCTCGGGATGAATTTGATGCCTGCATCTGGAAGAAAATTATTATAAAAGCTTTCAACCTATTTTGATAAAATCTGTACTAAAATCGCATGCGTAAACTCGTATAAGAGCCCGAAGTCAAAATTCTCGCTTGTTTAGCATTGACATTTTTTCATTGTTTGACATTTTGCTTGTAGGTATAACAAATCCCGCCGTTCTACTAAGCATACAAATACTAACCAGTGATTTTCGTGCACCTTCGCAAGTACAAATAGACCAACTGGGGGCAATTACGAACAATGACCCTCAAACCGCCATCATCTACCGCAGCACAATCTGAAACACCAAGTAAGTACAGGTAAGCACCAAGTATTCAAATATTAGAACGCATTCATTTTTCTTACATATAGGGTCCTTGAAAGGGTTTTTTCTTCAGGTTCCTGCAACATAAGGAGTCAAAATCTGAAGTCTTCAAGGCGTTTCTACCGTCCTTATGGCTATAAGGAACAGCCGCCTAAGATAAGAGATGGCGCTTCGATCGCACCGAAATTAGTTCCCCTTTATCTTAGGAGCAGGATTTTACATACCTGATAAAAGGGATTTCCATTTGAATAAAATTCGAACGTTGGTAACGTTAAGCATCATTAACAAATTTGAAAATTTAGAAGAATTTGTTTAAAATTGTATTTCTGTTGTTATTTGAAAAATCTGGAAACAGCGTATTTTCCCACATTATTGAATAAAGGTTTTAAACAATAATCAACCAAATTCATACAAAATCTTAAATTTTGCTACTAAAGTTGACTAACTTCCTGAGTCCTGACCTGATTGAAATCATTGAAGCCAGTATCCTCAGGGCTAGGAACTACTGCATCATCTCTACAGTCGCCATTTATTGAGGGGATCGACGGAGGGGATAAGAGAGCCAGGTCGTGAGGAATGTTCCTCATGCAACCTGCGAGAAATAACACTTTCTACTTCATGTGCTGCTGCCCAATTCTGACCGGAATCCGGGTGGTTGCATTCGGTCGCGCAGCGCTTTCCTGGCATTCAAGGATCTCAAATTTTTCTAACTAGAAACCTCTCAGCGTTTGTTGCAATGGTGGTATCGATATAAATATGTTGGTGTGCGAATTAAATGTTATACATGCTCCTGGTTGTATTCATTTTTTATTAAGTCCAAATTGGAATTTCATTTTTATTCACAGCAGTTTCTCCTCACTTTTATATTTACCCCCGTCCTCTCCATTACCCCTCAATCTCCCTCAGTAATTATCACCCTTTTAGGTATTACTGCACATCCTCCGCTGATACGAGCAGTAATAGCCTCTAGCATTGGTAGACGATTTAAATAAAAGCACGAAGTATCGTTTATCTTGTGCAATTTGTTTCCCCTTGGTTTAGACATGTACAGTTTTTTAAACGAAAATTTCCTTATTCCATGTATGGTTTTTCATCGAATTTTAAAATGCAGCCTTCGGGGACTATTTTTTTGTTATTAAATTTATACAACGTAGTAGACGCCCTCTAGTATTTCCTTTAACGGCATAGCCAGTGCAGCCACCATGTCGCAGATGATGAGGGAATGACTCTGGTAGGTTGAAGCCGCTTATTTCCATGTCTGATCCACGTCTCGATGCACGAGGAACCTGCTTTTTTACGATTTTGTAAAATAGACTCCAAGAACTGTCTGTCAGCTCGTCCCAGCCAGACCGCCCCTCATGCACACAGGCCGTCGAGGAGAGATTACCGTAAAGAGCTTAACCCCACATACCTGTAATACCTCTCTGAGCTTAGCAAACACAAAGACAAAACCTGGTGCCCAAAACAGGAAAAATTGATTCAAGGATAGCCTCCCATTAATGAGAATTCTAATTACATATTGGCTACATCCCATGACACTCCGACAAACGTACCTGTCAGATCGAGATATTGCAGCAACAATCGTCGAGGCGGCTCAGGACCAGGAGTTACACTTACGCAGGATATCTTGACACAACCTGGAAAACATTTGGAAGAGATATAGTCTTACTTTGTTAACGCTAGAATAATAATAGAGTGAGAACTTGTTCGAAAATAAATAAGTACTCAACCTGCAAGTTGAGTTTCAAGTGACTTATTTCCTTAAAATACGAGTTTTTTTTTAATTAACTGCATTTATTTGTTGAGAAAAATGTACAAGAGGTTCCACTTCTAGAAATAACATCAATGCTACTCCCCTCTTTAAGCCAGGCTTGTGCTGAGGGGAGGAGTTGCCTTTACATTCTTAATAGTAAAAACTATTTTTACTACAGACTACTTAGCTTTTAAATTCGTTTTATTTATGTTAAATTTAGATTTTTTGATTTCAGCCACAGGTTTATCTTTTTCAGGTTAACTGAAGCTTTTCTTGTGATTTCCTCCCGTGAATCCCCTACTACTACCATGGCTGAGTTATCTGCAAAACATATGATTTTCCCATCTATATCCCTTGAGAAGATGCCATTACTATAAATTATGTAATATAGTGGAGCCAAAACGGTTCCTTGTGGTACAGAGAACTGGGAAGTTGGATCGCTCAAGTGGGTTCCTATTTTGACCTTCTGTTCACGCTCTGCCATGTAGCTTTTAGTCCATTTTATGAACATTGGGTCAAAATTCATTTCTACCAATGTCTCAATTAGACTGGTGTGCGGGATGGTATCAAATGCTTTGGTCATATAACCACCATTTGGTTATATGCACCATGAGGTCGTACAAGCAACGGAAGTTGGCCGTCAAGCCTAGTCACCCCAGATAATAAACGAAATTCTCGACTATTACGGGCCCGAGAAATCAAGAGGTAGGCTGTATAATGGCCAGGAGACTTTGGTTACTCGATTCTCATGTATCAGAAAAACTTCGGTTGTGATCGGCAATGCGTAGAAAGTCTTCGTGAATCATCTTAAATGACGATTGAAACATGCACAAGTACATACTCGTCGACGTCGTGAAATTCGACGCACACCAGCAAATTTGTATTGCAGTCAGAGGACCAATACGCGTCATGAGAGCGCCGCGAGACCCACGAGAAACATGACTTATTACAACCGTCCGAGGACTTTCGTGGAAAAACCACTCTTTCCCCCTCTCGCGATCCGTCCTGATTAACAACCCGTCATTTTTAAGCATCTTTGAGTTCTCGTGTGAGCGTCCAGTTCGGTGGTTTCCGAAGAATTATGAGACCGCCTCGTCCTTTTTGGTTGAAAATTCGTTTCAGGTCGGTGGACACGTAAAGCCCAACCACGAACCACCTCTCTGGTCTTCTTCTTTCACATCACAACGCTAATGGGTGGAGATCAATCTTTTAATCAACACGTCCAAACTTGGACAAATGAGGGATCAGTAGGGTCGGCCCGATCGGAACGCTGGAATCCCCAGACCCCACGCTGTCCAAACATCAAACGGTTCTTTTGACTAAACCAAAAGGTGCATGGTTATACCTAAAACTTCGTAGATAAAATGCATCTCAAGTTAGTTTATTTTTGTTTTAACTAAGCGGGTTTATAACTTTACCAAAAGTATTTGCAAAGATGAGACACATTCTGGTTGACTCAACGATAATTCAAAATGACACCACACGCTAGCAACTATTCCAGCTGAAGATGAATTTCGAACCATTCTTCGACTTTTTACTATGAAAAAGAGTATTCCTAGATGATAAAATATACATTATCTTTGTTGACAGAAATATTTTCTGTTCTACATTTTTTGATATAATTTAAAGGAATATTTGTCTGGGGAATCAATGCTCATACAAAACTGGGAAGCAATAACAAATGGTGTAGGTGGTATTATTCTTATAAGAATGTTGAATATAATATTGAATGTATAGTAATTTTACAAAAGAACCGTGGAAACTGGTCCAATAAATCTCAGGATATGGTACTTTAAGGTACATAATTGGAAAAGAAACTGCAAAGGCTTTTGAGACTCAATGTACCTATGTTACCTATTAGCAAGTATGATCACGCTGGGCCCTTTGACGTTCATTGAGAGTCAATTGCGCACAGATAATCAATTCTCTGCAACGGCATGCTCGATCGTGGTAATCAAGTACATGCATAGTTCTAAGAAATAACCAAATCATGAGGAAATTTCCCGTTAGAACCAAAAAAGGCTCATAGTACATGGGGTATTGTTGAAAAAATCGCCAGATCAGCTATTATGTTTCTGCCTAATGGTGGAGGTGTAATTAACAAGTTGAATCTCGTTGAATAATTGTAATGAAAAATATGTCGATGATTCATTTAGTGGCCCTCGTTTCTGTGCAATACAATGGTAAAGAAACCCTCATATAAAAATCATGCCTCAACGTCGATGGTCAAATACGCGGCAAATTCTTACACACGGGTTGGTTACTCCTCAAACCAGGCGCACGGAGACTAATTTTAACCTCGGACCAGGTCAACATCAACATTGGGGAAACAATCGGTGTGGTGGGTCCCGGACCCATTCCAATCGATTCAAGGTTCACAATTTAGCGGAAAATGATACCCCACACGCCTAGGTACCAGAGATCTCGAAAATAGACATTCGAAATGGGTAGATAAGTACCCATTCTGACCCATAGCCTCATCCAGAAGGCACCAATCGTTCCGAGACCCATTCCAATCGATTCAGGGTCCAAAATTTAGTGGAAAATGATATCCCACACGCCTAGGTACCATAAATCTCGAATGGGGAAACAGTGTGTGTGGCGGGTCTCAGACCCATTCCAATCGATTCAGGGTCCAAAATTTAGTGGAATATGATACCCCACAAGCCTAGGTAGCAGAAATCCCGAAAACACATATTCAAAATGGGTAATATATACCCAATTTGAACCATAACTTCTTCCAGTGGGTGCCAATCGTTCTGGGACCCATTTTATTGGATTCAGCGTCCAAAATTTAGTGGAAAATGACACCCCACTCGCCTAAATCACCCAAAATCTCGAAAATCCATTTTTCAAAAAACACATTTTGACCCCTACCCCCTCCAAATTTGGTCCGATCGGGTTGAAAAGTTTCGAGGACACATCTCGGCTGGGAACAGACCCCTGACCCAAATTTCAGATTTTTAGAACATTTTCTACTACCAAAAACGGCGTGGACAATGGACGGCGTACGGCGGACGGACATTGACCTTTTTTGATCAGGACATCATGAAACGTCCAGAAAAAAATTTTGAGCCGAATCGGAGAGGTTGACCATTATCATGAAAACATAGGTTAATTATTCAAGGAATAACCAACCAAAATGGGTAAATAGGCACCCATTCTGACCCATAGCCTCATCCAGAGGGCACCAATCGTTCTGAGACCCTTTTCACTGGATTCAGTGTCCAGAATTTAGTGGAGTGCAGAACTTGGAGAATTTAGTGGATGACAATCACACACCTAGATTGCAAAAAATCTCAAAAATCCATTTTTCGAAATACACATTTTGACCCCTACCCCACCCAAATTTGGTCCGATCGGGTTGAAAAGTTTCGAGGACCAACTAGAGCCGGAAACGGGTCCCTAACCAAAATTTCAGATTTTTAGAAAATTTTCTATTACCAAAGTCGGCGTGGACGGCGGACGGACATTTGTTAATTTTGATCTCGACACCTTGAAACGCCCAGAAAAAAATGTTGGGCCGGATCGGAGAGATGACTTTTTGCATGAAAACATAGGTTGATTATTCAAGGAATAACCAACCAAAAGCTCAAGATGAATAATGTGTTCTTGAAAAATCGCCAGATCAGCTATTATGTTTTTGCCTAATGGTGGAGGTGTAATTAACAAGTTGGATCTCACGATAATTGTAATGAAAAATATTTCGATGATTCTTTCGGTAGGCCCTCGTTTCTGTGCAATATAATATATGGTACAGAAACCCTCATATAAAAATCATGCCTCAACGTCAATAGCCAAAAAACTGATATTACATATTCCGTTTCTCGCTTTTCCTTTACGTCCTATCAGAGACCCGGTCTGCTCTATTAACATGAATAATGTCGTTTGAACATTCTGTTATACCTGTGAGGTCGAGATGGTTGAGATTGGTCGCTCGCGTGACGAGTTCAAAAAGAGCCGAATCCGACAATGATGAACATCCATGAAGTTGAACGCTGACGAGTTCCGGACATCGGCGCGCCAGCATCAGAACGCCCTTGTCACTCATCCAGGACCCGTCGCTCAGGGCCACTTTTCTGAGGCTCTGCCCGCTACACAATCTCCGCACTATACACCTGCATAATTCATACTACTAGAAAAATATCATAATCAAACATTCGATAAGATACAAAAAAAATTGGAAGTTGCTCTAAAATTCCTACCAATCTCTTCCCGAATTTCCCTGGAATTCCTGGCAAGATTTTGTCAACGTAAAACTGAAGGTGGAAGAGGGTGCAATTTCCAGCTGACTTAACAGATCACTACGACCACGACCCAGAAAACAGTAGGTACCCAAACCTACGTCCTAGGTTGAACCGCAACATAATTTTTTATATGAACTTTTCTAGAAAACGGGTTTTTGGGGGAAAGAACGGTACTTTTATTGAGAAAAATGAATGCGCCTGATAACGAATGTGGGAGGGATATCTGCCGTTTTTCCAAATTCAGATTGAACCTCACAACTCAATTCATTACTCAAATTTTTGCAGAAAAAATCAATATTTTGTGCTGTTTTTATACCTGATAGCTTTGTCGCCAGAAACGTGTTCTCCAGCAAGCGACAGAGAAGACCAGAGGCTCGGATCCCAAGCTAGAGACTCCCATCTTCGGCAAACCCTTGCACAGATACATAAGTCTGAGCTGTTCAACCACCCAAAGATCTTGAGAACTGCGTCGTCAGGGAGCCGGTCGAAGTTGGATTTGGTAACCCTAGAAATATTGAAATTAAAAACATAATTTTCGCCAGCAGGACGGTCATACGATGTACGTGAGCTTATCAATTAGTTTAGAGTTTTACTCACCTGTGCTGCTTCGTACTTTTGACGTCTGAGGGCCAGCAGGGGGTGGAGACTAGCGTGTGATACCCTTGGTCCAGCGAGGATCCATAGTAGTCCGGTGAGCTGCGGCCAAGTTTGGCCAGAGGGCAGGCCATTCCCGGCGATCCCCCTCTACCCAGCATCACCTGGCCAACGCACGCAACAGATTGTTCAATCATTTTGAACAAATTGTTCTGTTAGGAAAAATTGAATTATCTGACCTACCGGAATGTAGTCCTTGGTAATTTCTTCTTACATGGTCCTAGGAATGTCTCCCTCCTGATTTTGACCTGAAAAAACAAAGTTCGCGCTTTAGTGTTTTAGTTCATAAAAATGGATAATAATATAATGGGTTGCGGGCGCCAGAGAGACCATCTAGGAAGTAGCAAATGGCCTTGAATTCCTTCTAAATACAGCGTAGAAGTCACCCAGGTTGTACTTTCTATGGTTGTGGGGCAATAGACTCTTCCAACCGGTAGCTTCTTGACTAGACTCCGTGCAAGATAGAGTATCTGCTGACCGTCACAAATCATTGCAAAACTCATATTCATTTCCACTAAGAAGCCAGCCGATTACTGATTGCTATTAATTTAATGAACAAGTGGGTTGTCTGAAGCCAGAGGCTCTAGACGTGTATTATCTGTTGCGTCAAGTCAAAACTAGATCAGTTGCCTTGATGACTCACAGAAGGAGGAGAAAACTGAATTCTGCGCTCTTAGAGAAGAAGAAAAACATTTTCAAAAATGTTACCAATGTTGCTTGATTTGCTATGCAGGTTCTGGTCCAAAAATGCATTGACTAGCAATGCTCCGTGTATGCCTGTTTGCCTCTTTCATACATTTCGAGAAGGCTTTTGATAATGTGAAGCATGTGGCGCTTGTTCGGATCCTGGAAGAAGTTGGCCTTAATTTTAATGATTTGAGATTAATTAGGAACTTGTACTGGGGGCAGCAGGCGCAAATGCGTGTAGATGGGACCTTATCGGGTGACTGTTGCCAAAGGGGTTAGACAGGGCTGCACGTTGTCACCATTGCTTTTTAATATTTATTTGGAGCAGGTTTTTAAGGAGGCCCTGGTGTGTGATACTGGCATCCCGGTCAATGGATTGCCTATATCGGGCCTGCGATATGCGGATGACACGGTGCTCCTCTCTCAGTCTGAAGGAGAACTTAAGGTTCTCCTAGATACAGTGGCAATAGCTGGTAGACGCTATGGCTTAACTATTAACATAGCAAAAACGAAATCGATGGTCATATTGAAAACCCCTAACAGTGGTGTGAGGCTGCAAGTCGACGGCCAGGTCATTGAGCAGGTACCACGTTTCAAGTACTTGGGCCAGTGGGTGTCGGAGACGTGGTCATTGGAGGGGGAGTTACGTGGTCGGATCGAAATTGCGAGGTCAGCATTTAACAACATGCGTAGCATTTTATGTCGCCGGGATCTCAGTTTTTCACAACGCTGGTGGGGTGTTAAATGCTATATCTGGTCGGTACTTTTGTACGGTGTGGGGACCAGGACGTTGAAAGCCAAGGACATGAACCGACTGGAGGTTTTTGAAATGTGGCTGATCCGACGCATGCTGCGAATCCCCTGGACTGCTAGGCTCCGGAACGACTACATTCTGCAGCAAAACTCCCTGAAGCGGGAACTGTTGTTGACCGTGAAGAGGCGGAAAATCGCATACTTGGGGCATGTTATGCGAGGCTCTAAGTAGTTTGTTGCTGGACGGGAATCAACCGAGCAGCAGATCTGTTCCACCTGGCGCAGGACCGCGGGAGATATGCAGAAATGATCGCCGACCTTCATAAATTGGAGATGGCACTAGAAGAAGAACAATAGCAAGGATGTGAGTGAGTTGCTTCCAAAGCAGGCAAGAGACACCGCGTCGTGGCACTAAGGGGCAGGGGTACCTGCTTCTGCAGGTGGCTGACGGTGGATGAGGGCACTTAGGCGCAGACAAGACAACGCGCATCATCCACTAACCACAGGCACAGCGCTAGAAGCTGATCCTCGTCGATTCTCAAAGGAACTTTTCAGGTTGAGGTACATCTCGTGAGGGTATATTGGCGGCAGGCAACCCAGTGGGAGGAATCGTGAGGCTATTTGTGGGCTTCAGGTGGGTCGAAGTCCGCTAGGTGGGATAGACGTGGCCGCACAAAAAGCCTAAAGCAAAGTGCGGCAGGGTATAGTAGGGCACGGTTGAAAACAAATCTGCTATCTGGGATCGCTAACCAACCGATTTAAAAAAAAAAACTGTTTCCAGTTCGAAATGATTCCAAAATCAAGGGCCAGGCTTACTTAGGTGACTGCCGCAGGCACGCCCACCACCGATGACACTACCTTGTTGCCCAGGATTGGGTGCTGCACTATTTCAGTGGAACAGTTATCTTGGAGTGACATGTCCCCAAAACCTAGTTGAGGGATGATCGTATAATCATTGGCGGAAGAGGTGGAAAAAAATGATCGGATACTACCTCATAGCCGAGATCCGTCTCGAAATCGGCCGACGTGCGGCGGTTATACGACCACAACGACAGACAGACATTGAACCGGGATGATTGTACCTTTGGGAAACTCGTTGAGGGGCTATAAGTTAGGACCAAGTTTGAGGGTAGCATACTTGAGAAAGGAAAGAGGTGGGTAGGATCCGCCTAATTATAGTCGCCAACGAAACAATGAATCTCTCGCCGATCGTTATTTACCGATCGGTTAGAGGAGATACTGAATCTTTGTTGGTAAGATTTTGCCATGTTATTTTCTCGACGATTTACTCGAGAATCGTTTTCGATAAGACAGATCCTGCGGAAGCGCTACGTCCAGTTCAGAGAGGGAGGGCTAAAAATATTATGCTTAGGACTTTGCCATAAAAAAGGCTGGTGAAAAAGCTATTGTCCTCATAATTGCTGCTTCTACTTTCTCCGAATTCTTTCTTTGGGCTGAGTATGATTTATACCACCAAAAACTGTTTAAGGACTTTTGTGTCTTCATCTAGCTACCTTGCCCACCTACCAGACTTACGGTTAGTAGGTGCCGTCAACTTAAGTACCCGACATGACTCTCGGGAATTTATTTGAATAACTTTGACAGTGGCACCCGTAAATATGTGGATAGCCTTTTCCCGTTGTTGGAACATACAAAAATCGCTTCCCGAATAGCTGGAGAAAGCTCCTACCGTTGTAGTGAAGCGAAATTTTTATCCTTCAGTTCATTTCAATTTTGTTTATTATTAGAACTTACCGCTAAATATACCAAAATTTGATTCATGTGAGTTGATTTCGAATAGAAAGGAATGTATGGAATGAGCTAGGAAGGAAGGTTCACATTATTACGACGTGAGTATGCGTTGAAAAATTATCAGGAAAATTATTTCTCATTTCAGTTAGACTCCAAAGGAAGTATATTTGCGACGATTTTCGGAGTCTTAAAATGCAATTTTGAATTTAGCGGACAACAGAATGATATTTCATATGGCTTTCCCCTCTCTTGAAAATATAAACAGTTTATGGGCTTGTCATGAAAAAGGATATATGGACTAAAAAATGTTGGGGTGTATCAGAATATATTAATTTTTTGGGATTGATTCAGTTTAGCCACTACAGCACCAAATCTGTTTGGTTAGACGTATGATTTAGTGTATGTAAAACTTTAGAACTTCCCGGAACTTTTCGCATAATAGTACATAGGCAGTACCATATTTCTGTCTCAGTACTTCTTGTTGAAAAATGTAACAGCCCCGCCAAGTGTTTTTGATACGAAAAAGGGGTGGTGCTGCTTCTCGCTCTTATAAAAAACACCGACGATTCTAAAAGCTGATAATATTTTATCAAACACAAGAAGTAGTTGAACAAAAATATTTATTCTAACTTTTCTTTCATACATAATATTATGAGCACATTCTTCCGGTCTATTTGGGTTTTAGGACGTGAGCGACTTCTTAGACAACCTATGGAAAAGGAGTATGTACCTACATTCTCGGATAGATCCAATAGGATTTAGGGGTGGGACCCCCCTGCTCCAGATACTAGGGTTTGATCGGCGAGTGCCTGCAGGGCTCGACCGAATGCCTTCGATCAGGCTCCGAGACTTTCAGGCCATGCGAGACCTCCACGAGCCCTAGGGCGGTAACTCAGGCTCTAACGGATTCCCAGTCGAGCCCTCGAGGAGGTCTTGCCAGTGATTTTTTCCCATCCACGAGATTTCTTCTCTGTGGGACAAGAGCAACCAGAGAGGAAAAACATCTAAACTGTGGGAAGGAAAAAATCCACACACGCAAAAAAAAAAATCCCTTTGGACGAATACGAAGAAAAACTACTTCCTCCGAGCGTTGATCAAAGGGATTGTTAGAAGATCGTATTTCGGACATTCTTTTGAGAGGCGGCTCGGAACTCAGTGGTCCACGAGGGGAACAAATAACTTGCCTTGCTCCCGATGGTCTAGACAGGCTCCCAATCCTGACATTCTTCCTTGGCTCCAGCCTCTCCATCAACTTTCGGCGATTGGTCGCCGAACAAATGAGCAAAAGTAGCAGCAGCAGGAAAAGTAACGTACAATACCATTGGTGTTTTACACTACTTGTCAAGTATAGGCAATCCTATATTACTGTAGTTGAAACGAAGCGATCTTACAATGTTTAGGTACATACAAGGTACCTGCTAAATACTTTTTCATGAGCTTCCTTAATAATTTTAATTAGTTGACAAGGTCTTGATGCAACAGCGCAATCCTGGGTACCTGCTACCGACCGCTACCAAATCACTGGCCATCCCTTTGCTATTCCATCCAATCAACGTTCCATTTCCATAAGAAGATCTTGTATTGTTTTTAGCGGCGATTGATTTGGACGGGAGGGCGAAAGCCCCGACAAAATCTAGTTTTCTGCAATGCCGGCGCTCCATACATTTTTGAAAAGATTCGAGAAACGCTTGGGTGTGGTGGTTTCAATTTTACGAGTTATTCACTGATGTTTGAACATCGTAGCTCTGGCTAGTCCCAAATTTACTTAGAAGACCCTCATCATCCTTGAAAATTCTAATGAATTGATTGACAACTGCAAACGTTATGCTCCTGAAAAATAAAAAAAATCATTCTTGTCATCGATTTAGCGCAACGAGGTATTGGAAGGTTAGTTGAATTTGGCTTCAGTAACTTCTTGGGTGAAGTCGAGGTTCGGACACCAGGAAGATCACGAAGGAATCAACGGACAGACTGTCTGGAGGGTCCACGGTACCGTCAGAATTTTCAAAATGGAGGCGTAGGGAAAGATGAATGAGGAGGGTCCTCTACTCTATGAGGGACGAGGTCAACCGTGGCCCTCTCAAAGGAAAAACGAAAAAAGGAGAAAAAAAGTCAACCAAGGAAAAGAATCTGAAACCGTGGATACCTGGGTTCCTGAAGGAGAGCTATCGCCGAGCATTCCAGATCTGATACGCTACGCCCCGCGGCGTGACACTTTCGGGTGGGAGCTACCTCGGATGGGAACCAGCTATCGCCAAACATAGCGTCAACTGATCTCACTGGCCATCGGTTTTGGATAATTATTCTCTCTCGGTGCACTAGTATGGATAATAATAAAATTAACCACCACGCCATCAATAATTCCTTTACACTTAAAAAAAACGCAGCAAATTCTTTCACGCGGGTTGGTTATTCCTCGGACCAGGCGCATGGAGATTCATTTCTTCAAGATGGAGAAAATGGAAACAGTGGGTGTGGTGGGTCCCGGACCCATTCCAATCGATTCAGCGTCCAAAATTTAGTGGAAAATGATACCCCACGCGCCTAGGTACCAGAAATCTCGAAAACACATTTTAATGGGTAATACGTACCCATGTTGACCCATACCCTCATCCAGAGGGCGCCAATCGCACCGGGACCCATTTCATTGGATTCAACGTCCAAAATTTAGTGAAAAATGATACCCCACACGCCAAGGTACCAGTAATCCCGAAAACACATATTCAAAACGGCTAGATACCTACCCATTTTGACTCATAACTTATTCCGGTGGGTGCCAATCTTCTGGGACCCTTATCATTGGATTCAGCGTCCAAAATTCAGTGGAAAATAATACCCCACACGCCTAGATCGGCCAATCGAAAATCCATTATTCAAAAAATACATTTTGACCCCTACCCCGCGCAAATTTGGTCCGATCAGACTGAAAAATTTTGAGGACCGAGCTAGGTCGGGACAGACCCCTGACCCAAATTTCAGATTTTTAAAAAAATGTCTACTACCGAAAATGGCACGGACGGTGGACAGCGTACAACGTGCAGAGGTTTGGTTGGTTATTCCTTGAATAATCAACCTATGTTTTCATGCAAAAAGCCAACCTCTCCGATTCGGCTCAACATTTTTTTCTGGACGTTTCATAGTGTCAAGATCAATATTAGAAAATGTCCGTCCGTCATACGCCGTCCACGCCGACTTTGGTAGTAGAAATTATTCTAAAGATTTGAATTTGAATTTTGGTCAGGGTCCGTTCATGGCTCTAGTTGGTCCTCGAAACATTTCAACCCGATCGGAACAAATTTGGGTGGGGTAAGGATCATTATGTGAATTTCAAAACCCTGCAAATCCTTACACACGGGTTGGTTATTCCTCGGACCAGGCGCATGGAGACTTATTTCTTCAACATGGGGAAAATGGAAACAGTGGGTGTGGTGAGGGACCAATTCCAAGCGATTCAGCGTCAAAAATTTAGTGGAAAATGATACCCCACACGTCTAGGTACCAGAAATCTCGAAAACACACATTCAAAATGGGTAATAGATACCCAATTTGACCCATAACTTCTTCCAGTGGGTGCCAATCGTTCTGGGACCCATTTCATTGGATTTAGCGTCCAAAATATAGTGGAAAATGATACTCCACACGCCTAGATACCAGAAATCTTGAAAACAAAAAATTGGTAGATACATACCCAATTTGACACATAACCTCTTCCAGTGGGTGCCAACCGTTATGAGACCCATTTCATTAGATTCAGCGACCGAAATTCAGTGGAAAATGATACGCCCATGATCGGGGTGGTCTAGGCCCCGATTTTGGCCTAGACCGCCCAAAATCTCGAAAATCCATTTTTCAAAAAACACATTTTGACCCCTACCCCGCCCACATTTGGTCCGATTGGGCTGAATAGTTTCGAGGACCGTCCGGGAACAGACCCCAGACCCAAATTTCGGATTTTTAGAAACTTTTTACTACCAAAAACGACGCGTACGGTGGACGGCGTACGGCGGACGGACATTTGGTTTCCTTGATTTGCGAGTGGGGTATCATTTTCTAACTAAATCTTGGACACTGAATCCAATGAAGTGGGTCCCAGAACGATTGGCACCCACTGGAAGAAGTTATGGGTCAAAATGGGTATGTATTATCCATTTTGAATATGTGTTTTTGAGATTTCTGGTACCTGGGCGTGTGGGGTATCATTTTCCACTAAATGTTGGATCCTGAGTCGATTGGAATGGGTCTGGCACCCGCTACACCCACTGTTTCCATTTTCCCCATGTTGAAGAAATGAGTCTCCATGCGCCTGGTCCGAGGAATAACCAACCCGTGTGTAAGAATTTACAGCGTTTTTTGATCTAGACACCTTAAAACGCCCAGGAAAAATTTTTGAGCCGAATCGGAGAGGTTGATCTTTTGCATGAAAACATAGGTTGATTATTCAAGGAATAACCAAAAGTGTCACGTGTGACTTGTCGCTCATTTGACATGTTTCTCCGTACGTACTCAGGTGACATCCAGGACACAATCACCCTTCGAGCAACATTTTCTAGAGATAATGAGCCACGAGGAATGAAAATGAATTATGACGCTAGCCGTTGCAGTTCTTCAATGATAGTGAGGCAGTTTCACATTGCCTGAAAATTACTATGAAGGCTGATTACGGGAACAATCCTGTTGAATTTGAAGTCATCGTTCCCTTTTCAGTCAAAAATCACTTATTTTCCAGAACCAGGATTGTGATGTGATACCAAGGGGTTTGGCGACCGTGGTATATATTTAAGCATTATTCATGTTTTGATCAATTTTTCGTCTCATCCCAGTATAATTAACCCCATGAAACCTAGGCCATAAATCAAAATCAGGGTGACGTTTCTTTTCATGAATTACCCCTAACAGTGACTCACTGTACCTACTAATTTGCAACTAAGAGTGCTCTATAAATTCAAATTCCACTCTAAAAACAGCTTACAGTGTCACAAATTTTAGTTATTTTTTGTTTTTAAAAATTTTTATTAGGCTCAACAGGGTAAATAAGTAATTGATTGTTCTTGTGCTCATTCGAAAATCGTCTGGAGATTACCAGCAAGTTTGCTTGTTGGTTGGATTCCAAAACAATTTCCAACATTCCAAAACACAAATCAATCATCTTTTTTTTCTCCTTTCCGAAATGGGAGGCCTAGACTAGAAATTAACGTACAGGATGACGTAGGCTGAAACACTAGGCCGACTGGTCCATGAGATCTGACAGTAATACTTACCTGACATTGACATCAAAATGGCCAGGTGGAAGGTATGTGGTTATGTTGAGCCTAAATCTTGTTTTCAGTTCATTCACAACTATCTCATGGATTATAGGGGTGTTCAGGGGATGGCAATGCGTAATGAGTTGATTCGTCAAGCATGGTTGATGAGAGGCAAGATGAAAAATTCCAGCGACAGAACTCACCCGATACGGAAGTTCTAGAAGGGAGCCCATATCACCAACGGCATCCTGTGAGGCCGAATCATTCACTGCTGTCAACACAGAGACCGAACCTTTTCAAATTTGAGCACAATTGATCGGTGACGCAACCAAGAAACGATCCGCGTATTCCTTCACCAAAAACCACCAACGATGGACGGTTCGAATTCCGCACAATGAGAACGCACAGGTGTACAAAATTTCAGTTCTGTGAAAAGTAAGTGTAACGCGGAGCGGAGCGTGTGAGTGTGACCCCGGAGAAACAGGAACGAGTGGGGCGATCCTTCGAGGGCCCCCCAGCCCCACTCCGACGGGCCCCCGGGCGGCGGAGCAGGTACAGTCCGGGACGCAGGCCGACGTCCTGGAGAAAACTGTACAGGCCGAGCCAATTGTCAACTTGGTCCTGCTCGATGGATGAAGGATAATCAGTCAGGAATCAAAACCCGAGCGCCCTCACCTGGCCAGAAGTTGACACACAGAAGCACACTGTAACTGCGAGAGATTTTTTTTTAATTTTTTTTTTTTTTTTTGTTAATCGGAAGGGGGAGGGGGTCACTACTAGGATAGCTAGACGACAACCCCTACCAACAATTTCTGATTTTTGTTAATTATTCCTAGAGTTCCTTGAATAATCAACCTATGTTTTCATGTCAGAGGTCGATCTGCCCCAAAATTTAGCAGTTCGCATGTCTGCATCAAAAAATCCTGCAAATTCATTAACAATGATTTTTTATTACTTGAAGAGAGTATGGGGAGAAATAATGGGTGTCTCATTCCAACAGGTCCAGCTTCTAAAATAAAGCCCTCCCGAAAATTCCGAAAATCCATTTACAAACGCTGCAAATTCTTACAGACGGGTTGGTTATTCCTCGGACCAGACGCATGGAGACACATTTCTTCAACATGGGGAAAATGGAAACAGTGGGTGTGACGGGTCCCAGACCCATTCCAATCGATTCAGCGTCCAAAATTTAGTGGAAAATGATACCCCACGCGTCTAGGTACCAGAAATCACATTCAAAATCACAGAAACACACATTCAAAATGGGTAATAGATACCCAATTCGACCCATAACTTCTTCCAGTGGGTGCCAATCGTTCTGAGACCCATTTCATTCAGATTCAGCGTTCAAAATTTAGTGTAAAATGATACCCCACTCGCCTAGATCGCTCAAAATCTCGAAAACCCATTTCTCAAAAAACACATTTTGACCCCTACCCTGCCCAAATTTGGCCCGATCGGGCTGAAAACTTTCGAGGACCATACTAGGTTGGGAACAGACCTCTGACGAATTCCCAATCAGGAATACTCGTTGGTAATTTGTTTTCGCGTCGGTTTCTAATGAAAAGAACTCGTAGCAGCAACACAACCGAGAATACTCGTTAGGAATTCGTTTTCGTGTTGCTGTATAATGAAAGGAACCCCAGGCAGCAACACAATTAGGAATACTCGTTGGGAATCCGTTTTCGTGTTGCTATCTAATGAAAGGAACCAAAAACAGCCATACACTTGAATATACTCGTTAGGAATTCGTTTCTGTATTGCTAATCTTCAATATGGGGAAAATGGGGGGAACAGTGGGTGTCGCGTGTTCTGGACCCATTCCAATCGACTCAGGGTCCAAAATTTAGTGGAAAATGATACCCCACACGTCTAGGTACCAGAAATCTCGAAAACACACATTAAAAATGGGAAATAGATACCCAATTTGACCCATAACTTCTTCCAGTGGGGACCCATTTCATTGGATTCAGCGTCCAAAATTTAGTGGAAAATGATACCCCACTCGTCTAAATCGCCCAAAATCTCGAAAATCCATTTTTCAAAAAACACATTTTGACCCCTACCCCGCCCAAATTTGGCCCGATCGGGCTGAAAAGTTTTGAGAACCGACCTAGGCCGGGACAGACCCCTGACCCAAATTTCGGATTTTTATAAAAATTGTCTACTACCGAAAACGGCTCGTACGGCGTACAGTGGTCGGACATTTGACTTTTTTGATCTAGACACCATGAAACGTCCAGAAAGAAATTTCGAGCCGAATCGGAGAGGTTGACCTTTTGCATGAAAACATAAGTTGCGGTTCCGAAAGTTTCCCAAAACCACAATTAGGCGTTTTAAATTCTTTGTCTTAGCCATTATTAGAATGAGATGTTTCTTGTATTGATTTGGTACTTGATCGAGTAATAAATGACTTCTTTTCATTTCTCAAATTACTCTTACTCAAATTGTTGTAGTTTATATTCAAAACTAGACCCACTTACGTACTCACTAGGTTCTCTAGTAGTCATAAGGTAATAGATTCGGAACATTTTGTCCAGGATCAATTAATTTCTTGTCTGAAACAACTATTTTAATCAGCCTGCTCCTGAAAAATGGTAATAAAAAAAAAGCGACGTGAAATGGGATGAGCAGGAAGCTGGGGATGAGAGACGTGGAAGCGCAAGGCTCCTCCCTCTGTTGATCAATAAATTGTTCGATCGATCGCCATCCGGGGAACGGCTGAAAGTTTTCCTGCGCTTTCGATATCACTTCCAATTGTACGAAGACGCCTTTGAGAGGCATACTACTAAAATGTCGCAATTTCATAATTTAAGCCCACTATTCGGCCTATGGTTTAAACGAACTATAGTTTAAAAGTAACGTCCTTGCCTTTGGCGACGTTCGGTCACGACCAAATACGTATAAAGATTCCGTACAGGTGCGCGTCATTTGATAATTTCACTCTCATTAAAAAAACTTTTTCTGGGACGTTTGTGAGGCACTAAATTGGACTCAAGTCGAAAAATTTAGTCGGCCGTGTTACGCGCATTGTCCGTTTTCGCCTTGCGTTTTGGATCTGGAATTACGCAACAAACTACTGTTTTTAGGAATCGGAAAAATGCGCCCACCACCTACCCTTGACTATTTTAAATAATGTTTAGGGAGAATACCAACACTGAATTACGTTATTTATGTCTCT
>CM034001.1:19035093-19129908 GCA_019603395.1 Cyrtorhinus lividipennis | reverse complement strand
GTTGGATTATTCAAGGAATAACCCATAAAAAACTCGTCCACAATCATATCATACCAATTGTAACCGAAGTACTTCCAGGTGTCCACGAAATTTTGGTGTGAAAAGTTTATAACCGAATGACGTGGATTCGTGTAGAATAGGACCTATAATTAATCACCATTTAGAAGCATCTCACCATTCGGCATTTTTGGTGAAGAAATCCAAATTTCCAAGTTTGACTGAAAAAAAAACAACTTACAGAATAGAGTTTTTAAGAAATAACTTTGGTCATCTTTCCTTGTTCAAATAATTAGGAAGCAATCTCTCAAGCAATATTAATGTAAAAAGTTACTAGAAATATAAATAAATCGCGCAGTACCAAATCATTTTGGGCACAGCGTTTTTTATTCAAATGTTCAAACTAAGGTCAAGTGGAATATTGAAACACTAAATGAAAATTAATACCTATCTTGGAAATTCAATGGCAAAAACGCGACGGATGCGACAAAATGAGAATCCAGATGATTCTTTTGGATTATCTGTATCGTTCTCAAGGTAAATTGATTTCCCAGACCAAATTAAACCTTTGCAGAATCAATCACTCACATTTAAGGACGAAATCAATGTTAATGTTCTTATCAATGTCACCATTTTGGAAATCTTATTCATCTAATTTGTTTCTGAATATTATAAGCCCAATTTCTTTTAAAATTTTTATCTGAATAAATAATCAAAATGTTTGAATTTTATTAGGGACATTTTTGATTTCTTTAGAAATGTTGTAAATTGGTGAGAAAGGTTCAATTGAAAATGCCATAAATAAGGCAATTTCAAAACGAAAAAAAAAATATTTTCACTTCGTTAGACTCGCAAAGCCTAATCAAGCTATCAATCACCTTTCACTTTTGCTCATCAGACACCTGCCTATTTGATTATTAACGTCGTAAAATAACTGCGGGCTAGTTTGATTTGAGTCCGATAAACCCGACTCCGTGTGGAGCCTGTCGTTAGAAAAAAAACATTGATTAATCCTTTCCAAAATCGCCGTTTTTCTCCATAAGTGATTTTCTAATTAATGACTCAACCGCATTTCTGAAAGTAAAACCTGAAAGTCAAATCGAGTAAGCTGAGTAATAGGTGGCCTTCGTCTGTTAGGAAAGTGGAAGTGGCAGTTCTGAGGAAGTAAAAATATCAATCTCTACTCTTCAAACGCGGATCAAAACGTAAAACTGGATCTGTAATAGGCCCCCTTTTAAATTAATGGATTTCGAATGAGTTTCTGTCACCAAGCCGCTCTTTCATTCCATACTCCAATGTATTTGGACTCAGACTAATTTTCTCTTTTCATTTTAGCTACCGAAGACGAAACCGACTGGTGGCCATAGACGCTAATTGGTGGTGGCAAGTGAAAGCGTACTGATTTTCCAACTAAAGATCCAGCAAATGTAGGGTTAATTGGTCAAATTTACGGACGAAGACGGTATCTGATTCTGGCCAATGGCATCGATACATGAAATATTACTTTCCCCGTATTATAACCCCACGAGATAGCAAAAACCTAAGCAAAATAATACTAGTGACTTGAGTTTTCTGAATATTTAAATGATCTGATTTGAAATAGATTTGTACACAAACTAATTTGTGTAGGAGGGTAGGGGTGCATATTTGTGATAATTAGAGCTTCATGCGCTTCTGATTCCAGATAACAATTAGGTGATACGGACTGGTTCATAAATACTTGTTGAAATGAATTCCAGTTTTTGTAAGGCCCATAACATCTTCCTGTGGGCTCCAATCGTCATGGGACCCGTCCCATTGGACCGGTTGAAAATGAAACGATATGTCGAACCCTACCATTCCCTCAAATTTGGTCCAATCGGGCTGAAAAGTTTTGAGGACCAACTAGAGCCGGAAACGGTCCCTGACCACAATTTCAGATTTTTAGAAAAGTTTACAACCAAAAGCAGCGTGGCCAGCGTACGGACATTTGCTTATTTTAAACTAGACCTCTTGAAACGCTCAGAAATAAAATGAGGGAAACAGTGGGTGTGGCGGGTCCTGGACCCATTCCAATCGATTGAGGGTCCACAATTTAGTGGAAATTGATACCCCACACGCCTAGGTTACAGAAATCTCGAAAACATTCGAAATGGGTAGATAGGCACCCATTTTGACCCATAACCTCATCCAGAGGGCGCCAATCGTTCCGGGACCCGTCTCATTGGAATCAGCGTCCAAAATTTTGTGAAAAATGATACTCCACACGCCTAGGTACTAGAAATCTCGAAGACACACATTCGAAATGGGTAGATAAATACCCATTTTGACTCGTAACCTCATCAAGAGGGCGCCAATAGTTTCGGAATTCATTTAATTGGATTCATCGTCCAAAATTTAGTGGAAAATCATACCCTACACGCTCGTGTATTTTTGGGCCGAATCGGAGAGATTGACTTTTTGCGTGAAAACATAGGTTGATAACCAAGCAAATGCGACTAAAACGCTTCGGAAAATCAGAACTTTAGCTCATAAGCGCTAGTTATGCTTTGCTCATTTTCTAGTGGACTTTAAGAGAAGGGGTGAAATAAAGTAAGCCATTGTACAATACATTGCAAACTTTTCTTAAATTTTATTTTTTTTATTTATTATTATCTGTATTTCAATAAAATATGTTTAACTAATCTTCAACGATTAATGCAGAGGTGGATATCGTAGAAGAGGCCTTGATTTTTTCTAGTACCAATACGTTCTGGCAGGAATGCGAGTTTCAGAAATTCCCTCAGACTTCATCACATCCATTTCAAATGTGGATAACGTCGGTGAAAAGGTTATTTTGGACAATTCAGAGTCAGTTGTGTCTCGAGGCGACTCTTTGTAGCTGCTTGGGGTTTTGTAGTCGTGAGTGGCTTTTGTTTGGATTGGTACCGGGATGATCCGTCCAGTTCGATTTGAAACACGAACTTTTTCGCCATCGTCCGTGTATCTGGAAACACAAAAATGCTGGTTCAAAAATGCATTCTGCGATTGTAAATGGAACATTATGCAGCTCAATAACCCGTTAAAACCTTGGGTTTGTTCAAACGTTTTGAAACTCAATTTGGTTTTGGTTGGTTATTTCTTGAATGTTTTCATGCAAAAAATCAATCTCTCCGATTCGAGCCAAAAAAAATTTTCTGGATCTTTCAAGGTGTCTAGATCAAAATTAGCAAATGTCCGCCCGCCGTCCATGCCGACTTTGGTAGTAGAAAATTTTCTAAAAATCTGTAATATGGACAGGGACCCGTTTTCGGCTCTAGTTGGGGGTCAAAATGTTTATTTCGAAAAATGGATTTTTGAGATTTTTTGCAATCTAGGTGGGTGGGGTATCATTTCCACTGAATTCTGGACGCTGAACCAATGAAAAGGGTCCCAGAACGATTGGCACCCATTGAAAGAGGTTATGGGTCAAAATGGCTATCTATTACCCATTTCGAATGTGTGTTTTCGAGATTTCTGGTACCTAGGCGTGTGGGGTACCATTTTCCACTAAATTTTGGACGCTGATTACAATGAGACGGGTCCCGGAACGAAGGGTGCCCTCTGGATTAGGTTATGGGTCAAAATGGGTGCCTATTTACCCATTAAAATGTGTTTTCGAGATTTCTGGTACCTAGGCGCGTGGGGTATCATTTTCCACTAAATTTTGGACCCTCAATCGATTGAGATGGGTCCGACTCCCGCCACACCCACTGTTTCCATTTTCCCCATGTTGAAGAAATGAGTCTCCATGCGTCTGGTCCGAGGCATAACCAACCCGTGTGTAAGAATTTGCAGCGTTTAATATTGGAAATTATGCACATTATGTGGCAAAGCTGAACTCGATCTCCTAATCTTCTCTAAATAACATTTAAATTTGTATTTTCAGTGGAATTCAATCTACAAATGAGTCCTACTTTAAAAACAACTTACAAGATCAACCAAGCTCTCCATCCCTTCAATAAACACTTGGTGACAGTGGTTGAAGAAAATGTGAGCAGCAAATACAGTTGAAACAATTATTTAATGTCCAGTATTCAAAATGGATGTTTTTTTAAAAAAGGTCGCTTTCCGCCTATTGTACGATTTCTTAGCCTAAAACAACAACTAAAGACAAAGCAGAGAAGTAGGTATCAACCAAAATGCCCTAAGTTGAATATTCTCTTTAGTTAGAGACACGATATTGAGAGAAATTAATACCAGCACATGTTTTCGGTCTGGTGCGAATACTGACAGTATTTGTATTTTGTGACCACATCCAAACATAACGTAAGATACTGTTCAAAGCGTAGTATCAGGAAAAATTGCCATAAATTGTTTATCGTGAGTTCAATACACATATTTTAGGATACATACCTCCATTCAATTTCAGTAGAATGCAAGTCGGAGGGATCAACAAGGGCGACTTCACGATTGATCGTGAGAGGTTTTTCAACAGCAACGACATAGCCTGGATTTTTCCCAATTTTTCCCATAGTTTTGATAGTCATGTTAAGGCCTTCGACAAGAACCCAATTCCTCTCTTCGATCACATCCGCGATTATGCCTTGCTTCCCTTTGTCAGGTCCAACTAACACTTCAACTCGATCCCCGACGAAGTAAGACCATTCTTTAACGGGTTCTAAGAAAATCTGAAACACATATGCCCAATTTACGTAGGTACGCATTTTATGGAAAACCCTATATAAATCAATTTCCACTGAAAACCTTCAATAAGCGACCACGCATGGTTACAAAAAGATTTGCGGATCCTCACTTTACGGTGTTTTCGGCCAGGTTCATTCATTCTTTGGAACGGCGGGGTCCAAGGTTTATTGAGCTCGTAGTAAGTTTTCTTGTGAACGATTTTCTTCGGCAAATATTGACGATATCCTCGAGGAGTGCTCCATTCCACCTGAGCAAGCAGATAACAATAATCACAGCCACAGTGAGTTAACCAAATATGGCAATTGGAATTTGGTCATTCAACACCTAACTATTGTAAGAATCTTGGAATTTCATACATCTGTTTAGGTATCTGAATCCACTTAGGTACTATTGAGTACATCAACGTACTCAAACAAAGAAAAACCGCTGCAAAGTCTTTTTAAATGGGTTGGTTATTCCTCGGACCAGGCGCATGGAGATTAATTTCTTCAACGTGGAGAAAATGGAAGCAGTGTGTATGGTGGGTCCCGGACCAATTCCAATCGATTCTGCGTCCAAAATTTAGTGGAAAACGATACCCCACACGCCCCAATCTCGAAAACACACATTCCAAGTGGGTAATAGATACCCAATTTGACCCATAACTTCTTCCAGTGGGTGCCAATCGTTCCATAATTTTCTTCGCTCGTGACATACGCTGAACGAACAAGTTTGAACCAGTTGGACCAGATTTTTTGCGGAGCTGTTTCCATACTACCGACTCGGATATCTATGTCGGCGTTCGGTATCTCTTTCTTTCCGAAATGTGAAGAGTCAAGTTGAAGGTAAACGAGAGAGTTTGAGTTGTCCGGAATTCCTTAACGATCGTGATGGGTTTTTGGGTTTGTTAAAGTTCAACAAAAGGTATGCAAGGTAGGACCTACCGTGAACGAAATGTTTTTATCGAGACCCAAGTTGTCCTATATTTTTCAGTAAACCACGAATAGATGATAAAGTTATTTGGAGCTATTTGAGCCAAACACCTACATTTTTTATTAAGAGTGGAGTAGTTAGCAACATGAAGCAGTTCGAACAAAATAATAAATTCCCCCACTCTACATAAGTAGTAACAAGCTCATGTTTTTGAATACCAAAGAACCGTTGCAACCAGAATTACAACCCTAATTTCGTCGTTTTCTCCTCTTTTCGAGACGATATACCCTCTCTATTCAAGTAATTGTTGCCTCAAAACATGGCAGCTTATAATTGGGGTGACTTTTTTGCGTAGAATTTAAACAATTGCTATATTTCCATTGGCGATGAAAATACCGCTGTGCCCTGCGATACGCCAAATAAGTAGGTACCTAATCAATCAGTGAAATATAAAGCTCGTCAATATTCTGTAAGACTTAGTTTTCAATTAAAAGGAAGTTAAAAGTATATAAATTGTCGATTTTTTGGGATTTTATTGATGTGAGATTTTTCTAAAAGAAAGTAGTGGGAATTAAACAACTGGAGCCGAAAACTCATTTCATTTTGGGGGTAAATTGACTTGATTCGGGAGTATGAGTCTATTTGGTGTTGGGTTATTATGCGTCTGGTAGCTTCGACTTTGGCCAGTATTATTTCTGAGTAGGGTCCTTTTAGCTTGAGGTGTACCATGTAGGGCCAGCGTCTGACGAAGTTCAACAGCATCGGATGGTCCAGACGCAATTTAATTGGCCAGAGGGTGGATTTCTCAAGCAAAGAAAACTGTGGAAGTTTTGCAGTGGAAGGAGCGGAAAGTGTTTTTAAAACCGATGTCAATCGATAAAATCGAGGCGCCGACTCGGACCGAACGATCCTGTCAACCGAGGGAGACGGAAATCAATAGCAATGCGCATGATATATCGATTTATTCGGCTCCCTGTGTAAGCCATCGCCCCCGAACCTCCCCCTTTTTACTCACAACACGTTCGCCCGTGTGAAGGTGAAATCCCTGGGTGACTTGAGGCTGCGAGAGGTCATCCCCCAGCATCCACTGTCAAGGTAAGTGCCAGTCGTATGTAGAACTAGATCGTGTTGAGGGCTGTCCACTCGTCGGACCAGTATCGCAGTAGAAACGACGTTGTTGTTGTTTACAAACCCCCGGTAACATAACCTGGCAAAGGGAAGACGTCGGCGGGAGCTGTAGCGGCGGCTGCAATATGTTTTTCATCAATTTCTCTACCGCCCTGCTAATTTTAATAAGCTACAGAAATCCTATGATTTTTAAAAAATCAAACCTTCCATACTCATTAACCCTACATGCGGGACAAAATTCCGAATCAAAAGAGCATATTTTTATTATTATGATCCTGGCATTTATTAATATGGCTATAGTCTGGCAGAAGTTGAAGAAGAAAATGAGAACAAAATAAGTACCAATCTTTGTTAACTATATACGCACATAACACCGCCTGATGAAAGGCTTCGAGTGGTCCAAAGTACAAAAACACTGCAAATTCATTCACAGGGGTTGGTTATTCCTCGGACCAGGAGCATGGGGACTCACTCCAATCGATTTAGCGTTCAAAATTAGTGGTATAATTAGACCCCCCCCCCCCAGGTACCATAAATCTCGAAAACCCACATTCGAAATTGGTAGATAGGTACCCATTTTGACCCAAAACTCTTCAGGTGGGTGCCTATAGTTCCGAGACCCGTCTCATTGGATTCAGCATCCACAATTTAGTGGAAAAAGATACCCGCCACGCCTGGATCGCCGAAAATCCATTTGTCACATTTTGAGGACCAACCATAGCCGGAAACGGGCCCCCGAATTTCAGATGTTTTCTGGAAAAAATTGTCTTTTTTGCCTTTCCTGCTGCTCTCAGCTGTTTCCATGAAACTGCGCGTTCCACGCATCGGACTCGTGCCTTTTTCTGAATAAATACGAGGATCATCAATGTGGGATTTTTGGGATCAACTTCTCCCTAAAGCTCACTGTCTTTCCATCTCATACTCTAAGTACAAATATCTAAATAACAAAAAGTCAATAGGCAATTTTTCGAGCGAAGAATCGATTCCCAGGAGATAGAAAAATAGTCAAAAAGAACGTCTTGTATTATGTTCTCTTCATTTTTAAAATTCGCTTCTCGAGACTACCCACAACGCAAACGATTATTTTATTTTCAGTTTTTAACTGTTCAAACTACGCAAAACGATTCTCAAACCACTTCAATGAGCATTTAGGATAAAGTATCGATCAAACTCGTCTGATTAGTTAATCGTCTTCGCTCAAGGTAGTTAAGGAGGTTCAGGGTTTTCCGGGGGTTTGTCAGACGTTGCAACGGGGCTATTGAATGAATGCGGTTCATTTCCGAACCTCAGAGGCCCGCATGTTTTTTTTTTTTTATAATTGGGACCTAATCAACTCGCTTTTTTTATTCGACTCTCGGGGCGTAACTTTGGTCGCAGAAAAAATACCCACTTAGCAACTCAAAAAAGAAACTTCCTAATTTCTCATGCTACGCCAAGCTGACGCAGTAAAATGTTTCCGTGTGTAAATGTCTTGGAAGAGGAATGGAGATTTTTTCAATTGATTTTTTGTACCCTTTTTTTTTTTTTTTTAGTATTTTTTAAATATAAAATTGTTTGTACGCTGTAATCACTTTGAGACGGAAATGGAAGGAGCCTTGACAATTATTGATTAAGTCGCGTTATCGAACTTCAATCGAAACTGATGTTATCCAACTCGCCTATCGCGGTTAGGGCTTCCTATACATCAATGCTCTCGCGTGTTTTGATTAGTTGTTTAGGGATCGGGATGATTTATTTCCAAAGAAAGTTACATCTAACATAATAGCGTAACAAATGAATAGGCATTTCAAATAGTTTGAAAAACATCCAGAAATGTTGATGCCTTCTTTAAAATATAGTTATATAGGGGATCGTCCAAAATTTGAAATTTTTTTTAGAAAGCATTCTTTTTCACCATTTGGACGGGGGTGTTGGGAACTTCTCGGTGAAAACTTAGCCAAAATCACAGCTTTCCAAAGTGTCTGTTTTTATTTACATTCCTGTCGTAATTTCCAATCCAAAACTGAATCCTCCCCGAGAGTGGAGTAAAAATTGACGGAAATATTGTTTCTAATTTGAGAATACGGATCGTTACATCAACAAACTGTTTTTTCTTTCATTTACTGAGACTATTCGATCAACTGTTTCGTGCCTCACTAGGTTTCTGCGTTACCGTATATAAGGTATTCGTTGGGAAAAATATCAATCACGTCATTCAAATATCCATAATAAGTTTTGGCACAGAATATCACCCAAGTAGGGGCTATTGAACCGATCAAGTTCCGATGTTTGCCTTAGAATAATCAATGACGTCTTGTCTTCAAAGGGTGTAAATTTTTCGGAATTAAGGCGAGATCAAATTGATATACGAGCCTCTGCGGGCGTGGGGTGGTGCTGCTGGAGGTGTGCGTAGGCTCAATCAAAGTATTGATCGGCTCCTTAGCATCCATCGATCGATTGACCCGCACCGACCCGGCCAACTTTCCAACTTCTTCAGTAGTGAATCGCGCCCGGCTCCGAAAACATTTAAGTTGAACTTTTTTGAGAGTATTTTGTTTATTATCGCATAAAAATTCTTGATATCCAGAGAAGTGGTTTTTCTCGGATATTTCGTCAATACGGTGAACCGGTAAGGAGATTGAGGCATTCCGGAAAATGATTTGGAGGGGTACTTAAAACGTATCGTAATACTTTCGGGCGTATTTTTAGTAGGCTTGTTAGTGGCACGTGGGCTGCCATTTGGGCAGTGTAAGGTACCGCAGTTGGTAGACGACCATCTCTGACAACCCCCCCCCCCTCCCCTTTCATCCTTCATCCCTCACAATATGAAGGATTTTTTAATATGTTAACTTATAAATTGAATTTTGGTGACTAAGCCCCCATTCACTCTTCCGTCTGGCATGAGATGATCACATCTTGGCACGCACGCTCTGAAACATTAACATTTTTACATATTTAACATGTAACATGTTTTATTTTCAAAATATCTTTCACGTTGTTCCCCACATCTATCCTTCAAACGAAAATTTAATTTAGGAATTCCTGAAACTTTGCTCATTTTATACTCATTTGCGTGGATACCGAATGTGAAGAACACTCAAGTATAGGATTGTTAATCCATTTTTCAGGAAAATTCTAATACGCGTCTTGATAACTATAGCTGGAGATTTAAAGATTTTTGCTAAAATTTATTAGTTATTATTGATAAATTGTGATTTTGTTTTCAAGGTCAAAAATGGCAGCTGTACTGGCTGAGAATTATCAGCTCAAATGGCACAGCCATGGCGCTCATCTGCACAGCTCAGTGGCAATGTTGTATCGATCGGATAACTTCACCGACGTGACTCTGGTGACGAGCGACGGTCGGTACCTGGCGGCCCATCGCTTCGTACTCTCATCCTGCAGCTCCTATTTGGCCCGAGTGCTGCAACTGGGGTCCGTCAATGGCACGCACTATCCGACGACTCCTTTGATTGTCGTCCTGCCCCCTGAAATCTCCTACAGGACGATGGCCATCCTTTTGCAGTACATGTATAGCGGCGAAGCAACTGTGAGCAACGACCAGTTGAACGGGGTTTTAAGAGCTGGGGAACTTTTGCGGATCAAAGGTCTATGCCACGCTGGCGGTAAAGAACCGAAAGAGAAGAAATACTTTAGCAGCAACGTCAGCAACCATTCGGATCACAGTCGAGCCGAGTCATCCAATAGCGGGCGTCTATCTACCAATTTCTACCAAAATCACGGACAGACGCACAGTCGGAATAAAACCCCCGAATCGTGCAATCCAAGCTCCAGCACTGCTGGCAAACCACCCCCGAAGACTCCGCCACCAACTGAAAAACCCGAAGACACTCCTAGCACGTCGTCGTCGAAAGTAAAAGAGAAACGGCAGCGACAAGAGAAAGAGAAGGAGATCAAAGAGAGCAATTTAGAAGTCAGTTCGACCGAGGAGAGACGAGAAATAATAATTGAAGACAGCATGAAAATCGAGCTTCTTGTAAAAGAGGAGCCCATAGATTGGGAAGACGAGGACTTGGTCAACGAGGAAACATCCGACTCTATGAAACAAGTTAGTATAATTTATACGATAAAGGGTGGCTACGATACCATAGGGTGGCTCTCTAGCTCAATAAAAGGCGAAAGAATGAAGCGAATAATGAATAATGATAATTTTACTTGGCTCTCTTAGACTAAATCTCTTGAAAGCCATTTTTCTAAGTAATTGTTTTCCAAAATTGTCTGGCCATTCCTTAGTTAAGGGTAGCGCTATGATATGATCCCTTCTTTCCTTGCCTCATGCGTCACAGAACAGCAACTGGTTAACCAACACCCCTAAGGTTGCTTAAGGACAAAACTATTCGAAAATCCACTTTTTTGTTTATACCAAAATTATACTATTGGATTCGAGGGAAGTAGCCGAGACTAGTTTGACCGGATCACGAACACCGGTTCATTCAGGAGATAAGGTCAGGCATTGAGCATACATCAGTCCAGGACGCATTGACGTCCGACCGGATGAAAATTCTCCTTCGCAAGGTCAACCAATAATATCTACCAGTCATTTCGTTGTCTCCGTCAGATTTTAACGACACCTCAACACTTTTGCCATGTTTCGCGTTGATGGGGATATTTACGTAAGAGACCTTATCCTTCCAGGATGATCCTATCTTAAACTGTTCCTAAATCAGACTGGGTTTCCACCTGATAGTAAAATCGTGACATTGGCGATTCTATTCCGAGCCAGACATAGCTTATTAAACCTAGTTTAATTAACCTTGACAAAAATGCATCGTAAGAAGAGTAGGCTCTTTCTGTTTCCTGTAAAAAATAAAAACAACGGCCTGAAGGAGCGTCGATTTTTTCGTCTTCTAATAAGAATCAACCTTTGAAGAATATTTTCTCCATTGAATGGGTGGTTCAGGTAACTTTTTTCAATAGAAGTCGTGAGAAAAAAACCTCTGGGAATTAGGTATCTTTATGAGGGAAATCATCGATCTTGAATCATTGGCTAAATTAGTGCTTAATTATCTGCAGCGATGAGAAAAACACAATGAGAACGCTTGAGAAGGCACACCTTCATAAAAGTTAAGGTATATAATTTGTGTTTTGAACGTATTGAAATAATACACCTTTGTACTCGTGCGGACAGGAAATGCCTATTTCGGCCTAACTTATGACGTTTTCAGCCCACTCGCCGTCGATCGAGGCCCTGGTGATTAATTTCACAAATTGATTTTTGGGCGCTAAGCCCGTTTTTCCGTATAATTTCGGACCGGTTTTTTGAGCTTTTCTCATGGGCAAGGTACCAGTTTAAAAACGCTGCAAATTCTTTCGCAGGGGTTGGTTATTCCTCGGACCAGTACCAAGGAGAAAATTTGGGAAACTGTGAGTGAGGGGTGTCTCCACCCTCCACAGCTCAATCCAATCGCTTTTGCGTCTCAAATTTAATGGACAATAATACTTACAATAATACTCCACTTGTCTAAATCGCTAAAAATCTTGAAAATCCATTTTTCGACAAACATTTTATATCATCAGTATCATCAGTAGGGAGTGTCTAAAAGTTCACATATAATGATAAATTATGAAAGTTAATATCAGATTAGCTTTTTTACTAAATTGAAAAAATGAATTTTGTTGGTGTATTTTGAGAGGAAAGGTTTTGTAGAGGAAAGGCTTGACGATTTTCCTTGATTCGCAGTTCTAATCTAAATGGATGTCACGCACAAACTTGGACACTTATTAGCACCTTGATGTTGACTAATTAGAGGTTTTACATATGATTCCATCGGTGTTTTTCGCAGGAGAGACTTTCGCCGGGTTGCGTGGAAAACGTCTACGCACCTCTGACGTGCGACATGTGCCAAGAGACGTTCAATTCCCCTGCACTGTGGGTGAGGCACATAGAAACTCACCCGGTGACAGACATGCCGCAAAAGAAGAGGAAACGCCCACAGGTAACAGCTACAAACTGCAAAAATCCACTAACGTCTGGTGATGATGGTTACTGAAACAAGAATTCCCTTTTTCAGGGGGAAGACGATAATGACGACGAAGATGAATTCCAACTACTCCGGTGCGAACTGTGTCAAAAAATGTACACCTCGCCGGCGGATTGGGTTCGTCACATTCAAAGTTCACACACTGAAGAGCAACTGGCTGTCAGCAACAGCACACGAAGATTGCGGAAGTCGACTCTCGTCTCGTGCCCATCGTGCAGCAAAACCTTCCCATCGTTGGCCTCCATGCTCATTCACAGTCGAACGCATACAGGTAGATGCAGTCAACCTATTCCATGAAACTAGTAAGGTGTCCATAGAGTTGAATCTCTTTTGATTGTCCTATGTGATCCCCACATTGACTGGAACGATGATCTCTTCATTTAGGAAGGCTTGAACATGAGCAGATAAACGGTCAAATTAAGGTATTTCTCTCGGTCTAGCTTTCTTCGCGTACCACCTAGTGATATAATATTAGTACCTACTCCAACTCCTTATGCAGGGGTATGCGACGCAAGTCTCCTTTCTTGGCTCCATCTCAGGTTGAAACCCTCCTGTCAGGATGCGCCACTACCACACTGAAAACTCAAGTTTTTCTGACTGTCTAGTTTCCTATCACAATTTAGAAGGCTCACTGTCCCTGTGCGCAAGAGCGGCGTTTGAGGGTGGCAACTGGGACTGCCCCAGGCCCTGCGCTTAGGTAGGCCCCGCGTTTTGGTCCTGAACATGTCTCGTCCTAGTTAATAGTATTAATATGTACAGTGGATGGTAGAACGTATGCTGCAAACGATCGCAGAGCAACGAAGAGGCACTCTTTTAGTCCTTTTTGAACGTCAAATTCCGTAGCGTAGCTCCAGACGTCTTTGAAGGCTTTAGTACTCTGGCCCCGCGAGGTCGTTGCTGGCACTAGTCCCTGTGCTTACCTAAAGCCGCCATTGCCTATACTGGTCTCTAACCTTCCTCTAACTGTTTTTGCCAGTCATACTCTCTGCCGACTGGTAATCTTACGCCCTCCATACCTAAGACCCGGAAATGGTAGAGGATAAGCCTGCACAACTATGTTTCCCAATCAAGCGCCCAAGCCAACGGCTGATTTCGTCATTTCTGAGAGCCTCTTTTCCTCATACCGGGCCAAGTATCGGTAGGGGGGCCTTAGTCACTTTTGGATTGGGTAAAGCACAACAATGGGCTAGAGATTGAACGGAGCAGTTGTGGCCGACTAAAATCTGACACTCTCAGATAAGGCAATCAAGCCTTCAATCAGCCAGCACCAGCTCCTGGGGTGTGCTTTACGGAGGAAGAAAGAAAGTATTTTTTTCTGCATCCCGATGGCTTTCGTTTACCTTATTATGCGATTCGCAAAAATAGCAACAGAATGGCATCCACGGTCCTAATGCGTTGTTGTTACCGATCTGCTCCAGTTACATCCGGTTCGGTAATTCAAAATGACTCATAAACCATTCCAGAATCATTATTTGCTTTAAATATTCCCGCCCCCATCAATAAAATTCTAGCAGTGTTGTTTGCTCGCACGAAATAGAAACCGCCAACTTATTATAATCATTTCTCTGGTTTCAGGCGAAAAACCGTACGTTTGCTGCGTATGTGAAAAGGGTTTCAACGTGAAAAGTAACTTGCTCCGACACCTGCGGACACTACATGACCACCTGATGGGCCCTGAATCGCAGTTCCAGTCAATACTGAAAGATTCCTCTTGAATTCAATCCTTCGTTCCACGATGATTTTGTTTTTCGGTATTGTGACTTGTTTTTATTGAAATTTGACGGTATTTAACTTCTCTATAGTTTAGTTAACTTCCTTCCGAGCTCTCGTTATACATTTTGTCGTACAATCATGATTCATAATCATCCCCCCTCTCCCGCATAGGGGCGAAATGCGGCTAGTTTGAGACGTTCTTTGGATCATTGTGAGAGCATCGTAGAGCTATTCCATGAACGGAAGTCTCTGGCCCATGGAGTCTCTTCATTTGTCTATACTTTGAGTTGTGAGTCATTTTTGTGGATTTCTCGCTCCGCTACCCTTATAACATCATTGAACGTTCCTTAAACCAAGGCAAACCCATTTCTACTATTCTGCCCAGAAGGCTCCTACTTCTCACTCACACATCAATGATTAAGAACAAGCTTCTCTTGGAGCGCCACTCAAATCTGTTCTCGCGAATGAAGCCAAAATCTGCATATTACTGCATACTCATGCTTAGACTCATATTCATTGAACAAATCTTCCTTTCCTACCAGGTTAAAAACTGCCATCAATGCGCTTAGACAGCATTAAATTATGATTCCCTCCCCCCTTAAATTTCATGCTAAATTTCAACACTTAATCATTCTAGATTGGTAACTGCGGCAAAAAGATTATGTCAATTTTCAACACTATGATAGTATGTAATTGTTTAGCTAACTCAATTAATTTCAGCTCACAGATTGAATCCGTTAAAAATTTCATGAAAAGAAGCTTTGGTGTGGGTATGGGTTGATCCACTCGAAGTGGAAAGTAGTGAGTACCTAGGTAGGTTTCAACGGCGAGGAGTTAAATTACAATGCAATAAGAGCGTGCTAAAAAACATTACTTGGTTGGTATTACTTAACTTTTTTAATGCATTTAAGAGTAAATCGATCAATACTTGTTCATTTGATGTTAAAATTGACATAACTTTTAAGCAAACCGGTAGGATATCGCGGTATAATACAATTAATTACGATTAATTATTTAGTGGTTTAATCTGTCACAAATATTTTCGGTAGCACTGCCTTCCTTATCTATGAGTGGCCATTTGATGGTAAATAAAGGCGGGGGAAGGTAGAACTATTCCCAATGATTAATAGACGGTAAGGAATTATTCAAATGTGGACTGTAGTAAAGCATTTTGAACAGTGCGGACTAGTGAGATAAGCGCTGGTAGGTGCTATCTGGTTCGTGGTAGAACGATGAAAACTCGCGACTTCCACAATTTTAGATTATTTCCTTTTAACAGCGATAACCGAACTAGAACCTGCGCTACGTTGGTCACTGGTTAAGATCGGAAATCAGATGACCTCATTATGTTTCCAGGTTGTGGAGATTTTTCAACAGTTTTCCTTTTACGAAACCCTCACGTGAACCGCTACACGTTTGAGTAAAATGTCCTCTATGTATATTATTTGTTATTCCTTTCCTACGTTGTTAGAAGGCCGATTATCTAAAGCATATCTGCAGATAGCACGTGCATGGATTAAAATATTTTAAAATATGGGAGTGTGATCACCTCGTTAATTGGCTGGGCGAAATAATTTACAATTCAATTTATCATCATATGTAGATAACTCTTCATAATTTGAATGTTTTTCCGATGCGGCTGATGCGTGGCTCTAAGGGATACTCAGGGAACCGTGTGATAAACATTATTTGAACGGTGCTCGCATTAGTTTTATCGGTTCCAAATACGTAAAATCTCACTTCTCTCCTACTTGTATCACCAGTTTACCTCATCGCAGTGACAGTTGAGAAGGTTTTACTTTCAAATGATGAGGCGCTGTGCTCATAATGCGGTCCTGTGTGTCAATCTGAGCGACCTCATCTGGCCGTTTCATAACTAGCTCGGCTATCAATCCATCAGTCGGTCGACAGTCAGTTGTAAAGATGCTCTCCGCTTATTTTTACAAGTTTCGCCTTTTCCTATCCGAATCCAACCTTTGAATCTGCTTTAATAACCCACCCTTCCACAAATTATTAAAAGATATCTTAAATGCAATGTTAATATAAATATCCCAGAAGTTACCGTCCTCATTCTTCCTGGGGAGCGAGTATTCTACGAGATTACGATTTTCCAAATTTACTGTTCATTTATTCTCACAGGAGTGGGAGGAAGGATCATTTATGAACATCGCCAATTTTTTCCCTATTTGAATTCGTGTTATTCTTGTATTTTAGTTAAGTATAGTATCTGTTATCATTTTTTTATTCGTTAATTTATTTGAATTATAATTGTTTATTGATTTAGCTTGTACATGATAAGTTACCTTCCTTTTTTAAATTTAAACAGTGGTTTTGGATACCAATGTTGGTTGATGCCTTGCAAAGGGGTGGGAACCAAAAACGTACCGAAAAAAAATCGTTCAGCCCATACTTTTTTTTCGGGCACGTCTGTGCTTTATAAAAATAAAATAGTATAATTAATTAAATTGTAGTGTTTGTGGGGGATAATCGGTTCATTTTCCATCAATGATGAAACGGCAATGACGAATTTCGCCGATTTGTATAGAGCGATGCTATCAGGGGCTGCATAAAAACTTGGACGAATGAATTAAAAAAAAAATCATTCAGACAATGAACTCCTGTTGTTATGTCTAAAAAAAAAATACGTAGACGGAATACATGCATATTACGTGGAAATCGAGATCTAATCGACCTTGGGTAATAATTAGGGAAAGCTGAATGATGTACAAATATTTCCTAGGTATTTTCCGGACTTCAAGTGTTGGTTCTACAAAAAAAAATCCCTTATAATCCTGTATATAGCAGCTTCTTCATTCACATACATATTTATGACGATTTCCGAGCATCTCATGTAAATATTTCGTGTTGATCGGATGTATATTTAAGATCGGAGATATATTTAGATTTCCTTCGCCACCTATGTCAAATCTCCACTTTGACAAATTAACCGACATATCCGTTTTGGTATAAAAGTGTCAAAAATATTCGTGTTGATGAGCTCGTTCTTTTGCAACTCAAAAACGACTGCTAGTTGAAAATTTGAGTGTTCTTTCAGCGAGTAAAATAGAATAATTCGTACACCTACTCGCAAAATATTGGGCTCTTTTGTAACTCAGAAATTCATGAAAATTGATTTACCGGTCTGTGACCGTGTTGATTTTTTAGTAAATATTGTGAAACGGCCGAAGTATTGGATTTCTGGCTGTAATTGTATCAAACATGTTAGGTAGTGTCTTCTTTTAATAAATTTCTGAAAATAACGAAATGTTATTAGTCATGCCTATTTAACTCAGCGACAAAAATGCGCTCGTGTGAAATCAGTTATTGTACGGAAAACCCCCAAGAGTAAAGAGGACCAGGATTGTCTATGTCTATATAGGGAGATAAGGCTGTCGCTGCGATCTTGAGTCCCATGCACGAGGCACAAAACGCGAATGTTGATTAGGGAATTTTCTGGCGCGAAAGCGGGCGACGAGTCGTTGGAGGTCACATCAATTCCAATAATGAGACGTCTCTCTTATTTCTCACCCGAGTTCTGAAGATCCCTCTAGTCATGATACAGTTTTTCTTGCTTGATAGAATCAGGTGGAGGTGTCAGGTCTGTCAAGAAGGAAAGAATTTGTGTCGAAGGGCGTCAGAGTTTTATGCAGAGGGGTTCTCTAGGAATAAAACTAAAATGAATCATCAAACAGCGAGGCTGTTCGCGCTCAATATCCAATTCTAAGTTGAATTTTGGGACACAATTCGATCCTAGGACCTCCAGTTCACTATTGGACCAGAAATGTGCCTCAGACGGTCCTTGAAACTACTTTTGCAACAACCAATCCTTTCATCATCATTGTCTCTCCTCATCTGAAGTTGATTTGTGCCGGAAGTCACGCTCAGGTCATTATAATAATTTGATATGAATTTCCAGGTTGTTCCAAACAAACTCAATTTTTTCACTTCAGCTCGTCAGAAGCTCGTCCACTGACTCAACTCGTAAAATCTCTCGGAGGCAAACATCTCAAATTCAAAAATACATGATTTCTTAATGCAATGAGCAAGCTTCAAAACGTGAGTATCCTCATAATTTCAAAACAATTTTGTCAAATTATTTTCTTTACTTCTTAAGAGGTGAGTTATGTAAGCAAGCTGTCATTAGAAGAATTCTCTTGGAGACGAAAACTCACATAATTCTCCAGAATTGTTGTGGAAGCTGCTAATGAGAACTTAATATCTGTCTTGTGGAAAAAGTGCAAGGCAGTGGCTTTTAATTTTGGGCGAATTTGATCGACTGGTTGATGACTGGAGCACGATGATATTTCTGGGTTTTATTGAGCACGTAAGTTCACTGGTACCGCCGAATTGTCTACTTCTTGAAGTCCACGTCCCTCTGCTGTAATAAAATAGACGTTAATGGATAATGTTAAGGGGCTACTTCAAAGTTTTCTCAATGTTTTGTAGGTGCCAAATTCCACAGATTTCCAGGTTTAAAAGCGACCCACTATTGGTGGTTTACAGGATGGATGAAAAAGTCCTAATGACACTGCCCTGCTAATTGTTGGAAAACCCGTTTCGAGTGTCTGTGTATAACCAATTTGTGAAGATCAACTGCGTTCACACACAAAACAATCCTGACGACTCGAAAAGATGAAATTAAAAATAATTACTCGCCGAAGGACTCATGACGTATAACTACTCGTTTTGTTTGCTCTGCCGGCTCGAAAGAAGTCAATCATTTTGATAAACACCACCTACCTTGAAGCCTCGGGTGAGTTTGCTCACGTGAGGTTCACGAATATTTGACTTAACAATCTGTGACGTGACAACTTTGGATCATCCCCGAGTAGAAGGATTCGGGCTAAAGAAATCACGAAGTTGAACGAAACTGAATTTGTGATTCAACTATTTATTCCAAGCTGCCGGATTTTACTGGACTGTGGATCAAACCAAGATACAACTTACTTATTTTCGACCATAAGTTCCATGTTGCTTATGGCGAATATCTAAAACGCTGGTATCCGGTTTTACTTACAATCAACATCCTCAGTTTCAAACACGAGTTTAAAAAAACTGGAAAGCGAGGAAAAAACCACCTCTAGCTCAAGGTCGCCCTGGTTCGAGTTCGGCGGCCATGAACGTGAATCTGGATAAGATTCTTAATACAACGCGAGAGGAAAGTAGTCGTGGATTATACTGGGTACATAAAACACCATGCGTCGGAGAACTGTATTTTTTATCACTTCGCAATCAAGTAAAATCAGGTCAAAAGCTGTGTAACCCATGATAGAGCCACTATGGAAATTTCGGAGTTTATTTTATTCTTTTTATTTTGGCCCATTACTGAATAATGAAAAATTTTACAGAATACTGTACCTATTCGAATTCTCTGTGATCGTAAATTTCAGCATCCAAATACCCCCCACAAAAGTTGACTTAAGTACTTTTTAAATTCAAGCAAGTACGTCCCCAGATCTTTATGGATTTTAGGAACAACTAAAAATGAGTCATCGATGGAAAAATTTGAATTATCATTAAGGCGGATTTCAATTTATGCTAAACCTTGGTTGAATTACACAAATAAGAATATTAAAGCAAAACGACTTGAGGGAACTAACAAAAAATTCATTTAATCATTAGATAGTTGCAATGTGAGGTGTCGGCCAAAATACATTCAGTAGAGATTAATAGCGAGTTTAGTAATCTTCAGAGCAATGAATGAAGAAAACCACGTTTGTTTTATTTTATGTTTGGTTCAATGACAAAAAAAGCCGCATTTTTATTCAATTAACTCGTGTACAGTGTGATCACGACCAACAAAGTAGAAAATGCATGCTGAAAACATTACTTCTGATTAGCATATATTATTCAACTTACACCACTAACCACACAGAAGGAAACGTTAAAACAACTGCTGTTTCGCTCTTCTTCCTAAAATTGTAATTAAATTAAGGAAAGTTATTCTTGGGTATGCCCAGCATCTAAAAGCAGTAATTTAGAAGGCTCACACCACAGTAAAGATTTCTGCAGACTGAAATAGGTGCCTACTTGCATGCTGCAGACATAGCTCTGGTCTCCATGAAGAAGGTGGCGATTTATCTGAAGCTGGGTATCATGTGAGTAGTTCGTTAGTGAAACAAGAGGAAAAAATCGAGAGAAGAGTATGAGAAAGTAAGTGGGTGTTTCTATTAATAAATGATTTCTTGAACGCTCAAAGATCGACGATTGAATAAAAATTACGGCCTTATTGATAAACCTCTCGTAATGGTGCGACCTCCGCGATTCAAGTGATTTTCCGCACTCGTTTTTCTTGCATCGAACGATGTTGATTGACTCATCTATCCCTCGCTCATCTTATCGTCTAATCGAATCCTCTTCACATTGTCTGACTATATTTTATAAATTAATTAAAATGTATTAGTAGGCGTGTAATCTGATCGAAAACTGCATACTTCGTTACCTCCAGTCTCATGCTGATTGAGTTGGTGGATAAGCCGAATGGAACAATCAACACGCACACTACTGCGTACTTGTGATAGCTAAGGTCATGTTAGAATTCAAAAGCAGTCTGTTTTGCAATACTGCAAGCACAAGGGTGAAGTGATAAATCACGAGGTGCGACTTGTGTACCAAGTCTCCCAGCGAACCTGCCTTGAAAATCTACTCTCATTTTTCAGCACAACGTCCCTTCAAGTCCAAAATTTGATTCTGACGTCCTCAACGAGCGTCACCGAGTGTCCTCAAGGGAACATGCGAAGTCACTTAGATGCCAGGCAGGTTGGTAGGTACCTAGTCACCTATTTGGCAAGAACTATAAGTCCTATTTACCATGTATTCGGGTCACTGAAAGGTGTTTGTTCAGTGGTTGAAGTTAGCTAGTAGAATAAGTCAACGACGTGACATTTCCTTTTTGTAGAAGTATTTTTTACCGGCTCTTTTGTGTCGCCGCAAGATTTTATATATTATTCATTTCGTCGAAGCGGACGTAAAAGCTTTGATCACGAATGGCATTACCAAAACTACAGCCCGGAGACTGAACGGGTGCTTTATTTCTTTCTGCACATACCTACTAGAGGAAGAATGTGCTCTATGTATGTGCGGCATGCGTAGTTTCATACCTCATCTTGTACGTATTTGGTACTGATATCATTCTATGATACAGATGAAGTTTTCAACATTGAAATTCAACCTACCAGTTTTTTAAGGAAGATTAAAGATACCGCAAATTTCTTCACACTGATCAACAGTAAAGTTTACCCCCCCCCCCCCCGGTCAGAAAACCAAAAAAAAATTGCATGTGAGAACGGGGGATTTGAGTTTGGGCAAAAAACGCAGTGAGTTTGGGCAGACGGTTCTGAGAAAAAAGATTGGGTTTGGGCCAATGCGTTCATATTAGTAGGTAAATAAGGGTTACTCCTCGTTGTCAAAGTCGGCGGTATAACGCTGGCTGACGTCTACCAAGTACTTCTTGATGTTTTGGTACACATAACTGACTGGTAATCAGCGTAAACGAGGTCCGGTGGGAGAATGCATAACGCAAAAAAATATTCTAGCCATATGCCTTCTTCTGTGTCTTTTTTGCGGAAGTGGGTGCGCAGTTTATAAATTTATTGATCGCAAGCAGAACCTTTCCTCGCCGTGACAAAAACCTTCTTTCAATTTTTACGTCCATCGGTCACCGGTCAACTGATTCCGATTTGCCTTATCCTATGGCTTTCCGATTTTATCACGCTGAAGATAAATAGCTCACCTTTGCTCTAGGTCATTGCGATTTCAACATTCTTTCACTGCCCATTTGCCCAAAGTCATTTTCCTCGTGAGAACGACCGAACTCACGTCAGAAATCAATTGAACAAAAAATAATCTACCCCAGTACGGTTTTTCTTCGACCGATTTCGGCAAATTTTTTCTTTATTAATCTTCTCTATAGGTAGGCAGGTATATTCCGCACGTGAATATCGGCGGCACGCTCATGTAGGTGCCAATTCGATTTAATTCGTTTCGACGTCACTTCATTTGCTTCACAAATTCGACCCGAAAAAACGTGAATAAAAATGTCATTGTTCCTGGATGGCTAAATGGTAATGATTGGTTGAAGAACTACGGAAATTGTTGTTGTTCTGAAGGGTGACCCATTATGTTTTGGTAGCCGACTCAACTCTACTGACGGCGGTAAAAACCAGTAATTGTTGACAATGACGTTTAGGGTGATATACCAAAGACAGGGAACCAATAGAATGTTACGAAAAAATGAAGTCGAGTGTGCCAATGTCATCTAATGTCTACGATTAAAGCTACGAGCTTGGTTCCCAACATCGCGAGACGTCAATAAGTACACTGATTGCAATAGTACAATGGCTAATTGCAACTATCTTGCCATGGTTAGTTGACCTGCTCACCAGGTCAACCGCATTAGGTACAAAGGTGGTATATAATAGACCTCCTACTGGATCCAAGTATTTAACTTTTTTATTTTGGCAAAATTTCCCACGTATGGACACCTATCAATCCAAAAAATCCAACACTAAATTAGGTTTGGTTTTTCTCTTCCATTCAGTTGACCTCAATTTCACCCCCTTACCGCTTGACCTGTGTTCACAATTGAATGCCCCCTCAACAAGGGTCACGGTTGACAATGATAAAATCGAACTCATTCATTTATCTGTGTAAGCGCGATAACTCATCAATCAAGTTGACTCTAAAGGAACATACGAAGAAAAAGTAATCACTTCATCATATTACAAAGAGATGTATTTATGTCGACAAATACAACATTACAGCCAGAATCCATGATTGGGAAACAAATACAAAATAAACAAGACTAGTTTCTTTTGTTGAAACGAGAGTAACTCCAAGCTAAGCAGCTTTAGATTATCAATTCTCAGAATCAATGTTCTATAAAGCAGTAGTTACTGAACGTAAATTATTACAACCCCGATTAAGAACACCTATTGCCAGCATAAGAAAATAATTGCTCTTCATTTCGTTAATACAATCGACTTCTTTAGCCATCTTACCGGAATGAACACTTAATTTACGCCGTGTCCAACACATAATAAAGTAAATTCTAGAGGATTGCGGGGGAGAAGATCAAATTATTTGAAACGACTTTGTGCCGTGGAAACGTTTTAAAATAATAAATGCAATTTTTAGAGGAATGTTAACAATCAGAATTTCCCGTTCTTAGTCCGGATCATATTTGAATAAACAGTATTTTAAAAAATCACTTTTGAGCTGAAGATTACATTTTTAATGTAGCGGAAACAAAGCGTCACTCTTACACTAGAAAAGACAAGCCTCTTCTATTCACTCGATACAAGGGAAAACTATTAGTTTTTTACCTTTGAATTATTCACGTAATAGTCAATCGAGTTATAGGGAGGACTGGGAGGTATAAAAGCTTGAGTTGGATCAATTCTACTTGCATTGTATCGAACGGTTTTATGCGAGAGAAATTCAATAGCGAATAAAAATGACGAAACCACTAATGAAAAATTTAAGAATGGAAACAACCTTGACGAATTGATCGAAATGAGGAGGTAAGCTCCAATAAACACTTCTACCTTTTTCATAAAAATATTCTTATATAAATATCACTTTAGGAGGAAAAACGTGCCATTTAAAAATTTAAACGGCCTTGAATAAATGCTCAAATTGGTAAGACTAAAACTAAATTATTCAACGACTAAACTGAAAGCCAAAATCTAATTAGGATTGAGTTTGCGGATTTCGAGGATGGTTAGCTTACATCGAGAAGACCCTGATTAGAGGGTTAGATGAGTTTTAATTGCAGTTAGTTAACTAAGAAAAAAACCGGTGAGAGAGAGAGAAAAGAAGCTGACCATCGGTGGCTATTGTAGGGGTGAACTTTTCCCCTTTCAACGCAGGCGTGAATAATGTATCGAGGGTCAACAAGACAAAACTACGTGTGCATTCAATAGAACAGTAATGTTGTACAACGCCTTATAACGAAAAAATGAAATAGTTTCTGCTTAAATGTTCTCAAAAGTCAACTATCAGTAGTTAGTTTATGCGTATGCGTACGCCAGATAAGTGCGAAATGCCGTGCACATTACAGGCACTGTTGGGAGGAATCCACTCAATTTGAAAAACTGGCTCTTTCGTACAATTGACAAATAACAAATATTATTGAGAAAATGCCAATTTCAAAATAAAAAATAAAAACGGTACTAAATACAATTCAACAAATGGCCATCCTTCAGGAAATATGAAGAGATGGAGAATATGATTCGATGAACAATTGAAATCCTTCCATACTGGAAAATTACAAGTTATTGGTTATTTTCAATATAAAGAAATTGATACAAGCGGACCTGGTTGATAATAATGAAGTTACTCGTCGCCAATAGACTTATTGAATTTTAGGAAAAAGAAATCATTCGTTATAGTCAATCATCGAAATAGGCCCAACATTGCCCGTTACAGAATTTGCCGGTCAAATGAAAAAATAATAAATGGGCGTGGAAAATTTCATTTGGGAGCGATTTATCACGTTTGTGGAGGTCTTATTGAGCTTTGATTTTATCGTTTTTATTGCTAGCATAGCCACCGGGGATGGTATTGGCCATATTGGATTTTCTAGACGAGGAGGGGCTCATGTAGGCCTTGTAAAAGAACCGCGCGAACAAGATGAAATAACTGAAATACATGGCGATCGATAGTTTGATATTTGTCGAGGAAATGTGACAGGGCTGCTTTGCTTGAATGTATTGGGCTGCGAAAATGTTGACGGTACAACCGACGATCATTTGAGATATTTGACAGGTGGTGATGACCATGGAGATCTGCCTGGGGGGAGAGTAGCCCATAGAGCGCAGAGCGTAGTAAGAGTACATGATCGAATGTACGCAGAAGTTCATGACGACGAACCATCGCGCTGAAGCTGTGTACTCAGTATAGGAGAACCACGAGTATAGGAGCACGGTGATGTGGTGGTACCAGTGGAGGAAGATGAGGGGTTGCTTCCTCAGGACGATGAAAATCGTGTCGCCCAATTCGGGGAGCTTGGACAGGACGAACAGCCACGTCCAAACTCCGGCCACTCGGTCTTGTTCGATAAAACTGCAAACACAAGAGAATTCAATGAGAACCTACCTTGCTGATGCTTGTTTAGGGCATGGTGTTTTCCTATTTAGGTACCCCTACAAAACGCCAGTCGGTTCAGTGATGCCCAGTAAAGTGGCGAGTAAGTGCCGCCACCACCACGTTAAGCACTAAGTGCCAGCAGCCCCACAGCCACCCCACCCTATGCCTCATAGTATCCCACAGAGGCTTAGCAGAGCAGAAATGATAAATAAAGACCCTTTGCAAAACCCGGAACCTCCACGAGGTCCATCCTGGGCTGCCACAGGCAGGCGAATGCCGGAAGAGGATGGGGTGCCTGATATACGGGGAAGCCATAGAGCAGGGCTCCCAGATGATCTGGCGCATAAATGAAGACGAGGATAGACTGTAATGGGCCACATGGCCTCAGAAAGTCTAGCGCAGGAATATCAGGTCTACCTCGCTTTAGCTAGGGCCCTAAATGTTTGTCCAAGCGAACTTATCACTCTGGAACTCTTTACTCAACGTTTGAGATTAATGAACTCTTAAATGGTGAGCACATGGCTATCGTTGCGGCGTTTATAACCAACTAAATTGTGAAAAGAACCATTTCCGTCAACATCCAAACTGCTGTGTAATACCTCCAATTTGTCGTGAAGATGCTATTAACTTATTCGGGAGCTCTACCGATGATCCAAATCGGTGCTCAACTCATTACGATGAAATGGTCGCAGGAAATGACCCATTTGTTATTCAGGTCGTTAACATAATAACGTTGTCAAAACAATCAAACTCTACTAACGAGTTTCGACAGACCTCTTGATTTCGGAATCATAGGTCAGCTTTCCTTCTAAAATAGCGCGTGGAGACGTAGTTAACGGGAAAAGTACCAAATATTCCGTGGTAAATTTCCGATGAGCGGTTGTGGAGTTTTCCAACGATTATGGAAAAGTGAAAACATTAACATAGTTGTGTCGCAAATAAATTAGACGACCTAACGTGGCAATGAACCGCGAGGATCGGATTGGACGACCTTCATTTTCGTTGGTTATTCCATTATTATTATCAACCTATGTTTTCATGCAATAATGAAATCTCTCCGATTCGGCTCAAATTTTTTCTGAGCGTTTCAAGATGTCTAGATCAAAATAAGCAAATGTGGTAGTAGAAAATTTTCTAAAAATCTGAAATTTGGGTCAGGGACCCGTTTTTGGCTCCAATTGGTCCTCGAAATTTTTCAGCCCGATCAGACCAAATGGGGGGTGGGGGGACCTTTTTCGAAAAATGGATTTTTGGCGATCTAGGCGTGAGGGGTATCATTTTCCATTAAATTTTGGACGCTGAATCCAATGAGATGGGTACCAAAACGCTTGGCGCCCACTGGAAGAGGTTATGGGTCAAAATGGGTATCTATCCACCCATTTTGAATGTGTTTTTGAGATTTCTAGTATCCTACGAGGGTGGGGTGTCGTTTTCCACTGAATTTTGAACGCTAAATCGATTGGAGTGAGTCCCCATGCTCCTATTCCGAGGAATAACCAACCCCTGTGAAAGAATTTGCAGCGTTTTTCAATTAAATCCTAATTTCATCCATTATGCGATTGGGGTCGACAACCCCTCGGAACATTGATGGAATTTCCTCAGAAACGAGCCTCGTCTCGTCGTCATACAACTGAAATGGGGCGTTTGACGGAATCTGCAAACAAAATGAGCGCATTTGTCCGTAATTCTCACGACTTTTGACGTCCGCGGAACGCCCCTTGTCTTCTTCCGTTTCATCGTGGGAAATTATAACAATCCTCAACAATCGATGGTCGACTTTGGCGATTTTAGTTGGACAATAATCGGTACGAATATCCGGTTTATACAATTACGGCGGTACCTTACCTAATCATCTGTATTGTGCCTTGTATTTCTGTATACATCCCGACACTAAAATTTCGCATGAGCTCTTTGCGTGACGGAAGCTCTTCTCGAATCCACTACAATCTTCATTGAACACGTTCATTCTACTATTTGTCCTGAATGCCTCATCAAGATCGCCTGGATTTAGCCCCCGAGGCAGTGCGGCATCATTGCTCATATTTTTGGGGAAAACGAATGCTTTGAAAAATACATTTTTACTTGGTAATAGATGTATGGTGTGGCTCTATTAGGTCATGCAACTACAATTGAGGAAACATCCGTCTTGCCTAACACATTTGGTGCAGTAAGCGAGCGCCAGTGACAAGCCAATGACTTGCTTAAACTTGACAATGACGACTCCAAAGCAGTCAGATCACATCTAATTTGCTTTCACTTGCATTCAACTTCGTAGGACCCAAGTTTGGTTTGTTGGTCAACAAACGTTATATTTCAAGTTTCCACAATGTGACCCGATTTGGTTGAACAAAAAAATAAAACAATAAATTTAAGCTCGTGAGTCAAACTAAAATTGAGCTTGAGAGCCACAAAAGCAATCAAGTCAATGGCAGTGCTTACAAGACCGACAAAAAAAGAAAGCTATTAGGTGAAAGTGTCCACAACTTCAGACAGGTCCTTACGAAACGCTTGATCTCAATTGAGAGTACGAAGTTAATTAATATTGTCCTCAGTCGTTGATACTCAAGTTAATTTAACTGTTGTTCGTAACATGGTGATGAGAAGGCACAGATCGAGGATGTGTGATTACCAGCAAGTTTTGGCACTGTCATACCTCTCTATAGAAGGGCAGTCTCAAACAAACGAAAAATTCGTTTAGAAAAATAAAATAAAAAACCGGCGAGGTGATGTGATTTTCGTCAGAATAAGAACAATTTACAAGGCATTTTATTGTTTTAGTTCCGTGGTTAGTTAAGATTAGGCGTTCCTAAATACGTTTTAATTAACGTTAACGTATTGTACGTCGAGCATCTACTGTAACTACGGTATAAAATGATACTCGGATAGGAATCATCAGACCTTTATTTCAAAGGCATCGTAAGATTCGAAAAAACTTCCACAACTGAAATTAAAATCATATTTTGTCGACTCAGCTTCAAACGAGCCTTTTTGCTCGAGCATCACGCAAATATAAAAACACTTTCGTCTTGAAGTAGAAACCACCTGACCTACTCATTTTGAGTTTCAGGGAAAGGCCAATTCATTCGTATCAGTTAGAACTGAAGACCATTCACAAGTACCTAAATGCGAATATATATCTTATGTACGATCATGTTGCGTCGGGGTTGTTTACTCATGCACTCCACATTTCACTTGGGCATTTTGGTTACGTCATATAGGGCGGCGAGATTTCATGAATGAAGTGAAATAGCGTTTCTGGTTAAACTCAGAATGTTTACGATAATCGATCCGGTCGATTCGTCGAAATTGATGTATTTGGACGGAATCCAAGTACGAAAAACGGGCTGGAGTTGCCTCAAATGAACGTGACTCACCTCGGAATGCAGACGGAGTGGTAAATGCCGTAGTTCTTCAGAACATGAAATAGTTCCGGGGCAGTGCGGAAGGCTCCCATGATGCTGAAGGCGGCCAGCATAGAATTCCACAGACATAGAGTGCCTTTGAGAGGGAACCTCGGTCTACTCTGCATGTAGTACTGTCCGCCGAATATTAGGATCATGTAGAGTCCACAAAAATAGAAACTTATCGTCCAGTTCGCAGTCATCCAAGCTCTCGTGTCCTGGTGGATGAACTGCTCTTCGAAGTTGAAAATGTAGGAGTAGTTCCTAAGGCCGACGTCGTCGTAGTTCCTCATTTTGGGAACTGTTGCGAGGACGGCGAAGGGCGTGAAGAGAAAACGAGGGAGCGGCTAAAGTGTTCCGGCTGTCAACGGGGCTGGCCCGGCTGTTCTTGGACGAAAATCCGATCGGATTGTGTTCGGACACGACGACGATCTTGAGACAAACGGCGGCCGACAACGTTTCAGTCCGACGGAGGCCTCTGATCCATCAGAACTGGAATAAAGACACGAACACGAAACGCTCCTCAGAAAAACCGCACCAAGAAGGGGAACTGGCAACGAGCAAGGCAGAAGCAGGAAGGATGAGTAGAGAGGGCGGCGGTGATATCAGTGCTGCCAACAGCATAATTTCCCCGCTGAATATCCCTCTTTCAACATTCGAGTGAACTGTTTTGTGAATTTTGTCAACGACGGCTGCACATACCTCAGCCACCATTGCTAGTTGCTATAAGTTTATCACTATCATTTTCTATTATAGCCTGTACTTTTAAGCAGACTTTTAATAGCTGTATTCTGTGCCTTTGGAAACATGGACCAACACAGCGACAATCCTGTGACTAAATTGGAACTACTAGCATGGAAGAATGTAGTAATTAGCAATGGACACCATTTTACAATAATAATTGCTTAAAGTACGTACATTTAAGTTCTAATGCTACGTAAAACATTGGAGATGACGAACTCTTTTTTCGCATTAAGAACCTAGGCAGCAATCAGGGTTTTAGATCGGTCAGGTATTAGAATACCGCTTTCGTCCAGCATCATGGTAATCAGTATTCCGCAAATGTCCCAGTCTCATCTAATCACAGAAAAACCACGTCGTTCTACAAAGATTCCATTCTAAGGTCGCTACTTGTCCCGTTTGACAGACTGCGTTCTTTCCCGCTCAAATGAACGTGATAAAAATGATAACGATACTTGTTTTTTCTTCGCCGATTCGCTGTTTATATAGTGAATGTTTTGTCAGGAATTTTCATTTGTGATCTTTTTGTACATGACATTGATTGATGTGACAAAGTAATCTCGCTTGCACTTATTAGAAGACTTTCAAGTAATGAGGTCGATCTCACGACGTGAAATTCATCAATTTAGCGACTGATGTGTTGGTACGTACAATCTTACTAACGTCCGCACTAAATTAGCTGCGTTGGCACGTTCAACGTTGGCCATGGAAAATCAAAAATTGAGGAGGCGGATTTCGTCAATTTTCCAATTAAATGGCTTTACGATTCGAGGAGACGCTTGCGATTTTCTTCTGGACACGCTGACATCAATTGACGAATCCGAACACGAAGTGTGGCTCGACCGGATCACCGAGTACTGTCAGAAGCAACCGTTGACGTCAGCAGTCGTCGAGAAATCCCTCGTTGAGTCGGCGATACTCGACAGCTGCAAGAGCGAGGTGGACGAAGAAGAAAAACTCCTCACGGTCATATCTGCCTTCGAGGTTCCCCGTTTCGACTATAACATCGATCGTAAGAAGTTCCTACCGGTACAGAACCGAACGAGGCGTCTGTTCTGCGACGCGTCACAGAAAGGAGTTTTGTACAAAGAGCGGTACTCAATCCTGTACCAGAGAACTCTGAGGAACAAGCTCTTCCATGGAGCCGCCAACGATGTGTCGCAGTTCAAACTACGACCAGTCGAGTATCTGCTGAGCACCAGCAGCAAAGTCGACAACGTTGTGTTGCTAGGGCTACTGACGCAGTTGAAAGAAGGGAAATTCTATTTGGAAGACCCCAGTGGTGTTGTGGAACTTGATTTGTCCGAGACGACCTATCACGATGGTTTATTTGCTGATTGTTGTTTCGTTCTTGCTGAAGGGAGTTACCAAGACGAGGTTTTCGTCGTGCAAGCGATTGGATTACCACCAAGGGAAAACTCTTCAGTGAGTCGAATTTATTATGGGAACGCCAACACATTTGGAGGTCCGTGGACAGAGTCGGTAAGGAATAGCGAGCGGTTGAAGAAAATTGAGCAAAAAAAGACGGATGCTATGTTGGTATTTGTGGCGGATTGTTGGTTGGATCAGCCTAAAGTGTTGGAGAAATTAGGAGTGTTGTTTAGAGGTTATGCTCATTCGCCTCCCACGGCTTTTGTGCTTATGGGGAATTTTCTGTCGTCTCACAAAGGCTCCAGGCACCTGACGGCTTTGAAGGAGGCCTTCACGTCTCTCGGCGACCTACTGGCCCAATCTCCAAGCATTCAGGCGTCTCAATTCGTCATCGTGCCAGGACCGACGGATTCTCCCGCCGCAAACATTTTACCACGCCCGGCACTACCCGAACTCCTCGTCGCAGGGTTGAAAACGCACGTCAATTCCGTCACGTTAGCGACAAACCCGTGCCGCCTCCAGTACTGCACGCAGGAGATCGTCGTCATACGGGAAGACCTCGTCACCAAACTGTGCCGCAACAGCGTTCACTTCCCTGTCATGAAAAATATCGGCAACCACTTCGCCAAGACGATCATCTCCCAAGCGCATCTGGTTCCGTTGCCGTTGACCGTCTGCCCCATCTACTGGGACTTCGACGCCAGCCTTCACCTCTACCCTTGTCCAGACGTTGTGGTTGTCGGCGATCAACACAAAGCTTTTTCAGAGTATTACAACAACTGTCACGTGGTCAATCCAGGCCCCTTCTCCAAAGGAGAATTCGTCTTCAAAGTTTACTACCCGGCGACAAATGAGGTTGAAGACTGTCAAATTCCCGAAAATGTTTGAAATTTAAAACCTATTACATTTTGACCTCTACATGAGGCGATACGAACTTCATTTGAAACTAATATTCTTGTTATGAATTCTATATCATTATTATTATTATTATTAAAACCATACCTGTTTGAAAGTTATTCATAGTCATCCAATGCAATCATTTCCCTCACCTAGCAATGCTACTTAGGTTTCATAATTGAGTTGAGCCTCAAAGTTCAAGGCCACAACGGATTTTGACATGATCTAACTAACCCAAGTCAAAATCTCGAAAACACATTCGAAATGGGTAGATAGGCACCCATTTATTCTCATATCCTCACCCAGAGGGCACTAATCGTGCTGTACCCCACACACCTAATTGCAAAAAATCTCAAAACTCCATTTTTTGGATATCAACCTTGTTTCATAATCACCCTCCGATCGGTCAAAATTTTTTTCTGGACGGGTCTGACAAAAAGCAAGTCCGTCCGCGTCCGCCGTCGCCTAATGTCCACCGTTTTGGTAGTAGAAAATTTCATTTGGGTCAGGGTTGTTATTCAGCGACCAAATTTGGAAATCTTTTAGATTTTGGGTGCTGTCATTTCACTTGCTGATCCATAAAATCCAGAACAATTGGCACCCACTGGAAGAAGTAATGGGTCAAATTGGGTATTTATTACCCATGTGGGTGACTTCAGCCGAATAGACAAACAAAACACATCGTCATATCCTGTTGTTTATAACCAGCTGTTAAACTTAGCAACCAATTTTGAGCAGTTGCCTACAATTCTTTTTACTGTCCGAGCTTTTATTCGTACCATTCAATTCAATTTAATACAATTATTATAGCCTTCTAAATTACCTACGTTTGAATATGTGTTTTCGGGATTTCTGCTACCTAGGCGTGTGGGGTATAGTTTTCCACTAAATCATGGACACTGAATCGATTGGGATGGGTCTTGGACCTACCGCACCCACTGTTTCCCCATTTCCCCCATGTTGAAGAAATGAGTCTCCATGCGCCTGGTCCGAGGAATAACCAACCTCTGTGTTTTCAGAATACGCATTGTGACCCCTACCCCCTACCCATTTGGTCCGATCGGGTTGAAAGTTTCGTGGACCAACTAAAGCCAGAAACGGGTCCCTGACCAAAATTTCAGATTTTTAAAAAATGTTCTTCTACCAAGGTCGGCGCGGACTGACATCAGCTAATTTTGATCTAGACACCTTGAAACAACCAGAAAACAATTTTGGGCCGAATCAGAAAGATTGAAGATTGACTTTCTGCATGAAAACATAGGTTGATTATTCAAGAAATAACCAACCAATAAATGTTCCAGAAAATCTAGTTTTCCCCAAACGTTGATTATTTCTTTTAGTGTCTTTTTAATAGTAGTTTGAGCACGAATAACAGATACCTAAATACCCTCTCTCAAGGAATAATTTATATACCTTCGATCCTCATCAGGTCTGCAATATTTATAAATTGAGCTAAATTAAAGGATTCGGTAATAAGGAACAGTACATGAAGATTTCAACATTCAATTCTTTATTCCGGAATACAGAATGAAAATAAAATAAATAAGTTAAAAAGATTCGTAAAAATATTCAGTCTCAATGTTGTACAATTATCTAAAAATAAGGAACAACGGTATATACTAATGAATAATGACTTATTTACATCAAATGAACATTCGCGGATTATACATTATCTTTACATCAATACATTATTTTCGTTTTTTGGGTCTAGCTATTTAATTTCGAGGATTTCAGTCGACTTCTTCGACGGTGGGGCCGCTGTTCTGGCTGAATCCGCCCTGCGCCTGTGCGTACTGCTGTCCGCATCCAGGTTGACCGCCCTGATGGAGTTTCTTCATAAAGTCGACACATTCCCTCTGCAGTTCCTGGAGTTTGTGTTGGTACTCCTCGTTCTCGGCCAGGTTGTTGTTGTCGAGCCAACTTAGAGCATCGTCACATTTCGATCGAGCAGCCTCCTTGTCCGTTGACGAGAGTTTATCACCTGAGTCGTCAATTGCCTGTTTGACTGAAAATATGTAGGCTTCCAGTTGGTTCCTAGCAGCAACACGTTCGCGTTGCTTCTCGTCCTCATCCTTGTATCGCTCAGCGTCGTTAACCATCCGGTCAATCTCTTCCTTGGACAATCGGCCTTTGTCGTTCTTGATGACGATGTTCTTCGACCTGCCAGAGCTGCTGTCTTTGGCTGTGACGTTCATGATCCCATTGGCGTCCAAGTCGAAAATGACCTCAATCTTAGGAACGCCTCTGGGAGCCGGTGGTATGCCAGTAAGATCAAACGTGCCCAGGAGGTTGTTATCTTTGGTCATGGCCCGTTCGCCTTCAAATACCTGAATCGTTACGGCTGGTTGGTTGTCAGAATACGTGGTGAAGGTTTGTGATTGCTTGCAGGGAATGCGGGCGTTACGCTCAATGATTTTGGTCATCACTCCACCGGCAGTTTCAATGCCGAGGGACAGAGGAGTCACGTCGACGAGCAGCAAATCTTGTATCTGCGAGCTTTGATCCCCGCTGAGAACAGCAGCTTGAACAGCTGCTCCATAGGCGACGGCTTCATCGGGGTTGATGGACATGTTGAGAGCTTTACCGTTGAAGAAATTCTGCAAAAGGCTTTGCACTTTGGGAATCCTGGTGGAACCTCCAACTAGCACAACGTCGTGGATGGAACCTTTGTCCATTTTGGCATCCTGAAGGCATTTCTCAACGGGATGCAAAGTGCTTCTGAACAGATCCGAGCACAATTCTTCAAACCTGGCTCTCGATATTTTGGTGTAGAAGTCAACCCCTTCGTGCAATGCGTCGATTTCTATGTTGGCCTCTGTGGAAGACGACAAGGTGCGTTTGGCTCGTTCGGCAGCGGTTCTGAGTCGACGGAGAGCTCGTGCGTTGCCCTTGATATCCTTTCGGCATTTGCGTTTAAACTCTTCGGCCAAATGGTTGACGAGGCGGTTGTCAAAATCTTCGCCTCCCAAATGTGTGTCCCCGGCTGTGGCTCTGACTTCGAAAAGAGATCCTTCGTCAATGGTCAGGATGGACACGTCGAAAGTTCCTCCGCCCAGATCGAAAATTAGAACATTTCGTTCGCCCTTCAAGTTCTTATCGAGGCCGTATGCCAAAGCAGCTGCGGTCGGCTCGTTGATGATCCTCATAACATTCAGCCCAGCGATCGCTCCAGCGTCCTTGGTGGCTTGGCGTTGAGAGTCGTTGAAATAAGCAGGGACAGTAATGACTGCGTCCCTTACCTTCTTGCCCAAATAGGCTTCTGCGGTCTCCTTCATTTTGGTCAACACCATTGAGCTGATCTCTTCCGGAGCAAATCTCTTCGACTCGCCTTTGAACTCCACTTGAATCTTCGGTTTGGAACAGTCGTTCACGACCTTGAACGGCCAGTGCTTCATGTCATCCTGAATCTTGGGATCGTCGAATTTACGTCCAATCAGTCGTTTGGCATCGAATACGGTGTTCTGAGGGTTCATGGCAACTTGGTTTTTCGCCGCGTCGCCGATCAAACGCTCAGTGTCGGTGAATGCCACGTAGCTGGGTGTCGTTCTGTTACCTTGGTCGTTGGCGATGATTTCCACTTTGCCGTTTTGCCAGACTCCAACGCAGGAGTACGTCGTTCCAAGATCGATTCCAATAGCACTCATTTTGGTCACTTTTGTCGATGAGTCAATTACACTGAACTAGAACACAATAACAGTTGTCACTTGCACTTGCACACTTGAAAGAATTCGCCTGACACTCGTCAGAAATGTATTCGCTTCGTTTTACTCAGTACCGTTTGAATCTCAAACTGATGCTCGATGTCAGCTGGGCTCGATATTTAAAGACTGGCGGATCGTTCTGGACGAGTCTCGAACAGTCCGACTGCTCCGATTGGCCAGCCGCCGAGGAACGTTCGAGACGCGCTCTCTGATTGGTCGATTTTCCCCCTCAGCCGGGAACCTTCTCAACCCTCCCCGAAACTCCTCGCTTCTTCCCGCTCTGACTAGACAGACTATTTTATTTATTTTTGTCATGTGGGTCATTGGGTTCAGCGTCCAAGATTTAGTGGAAAATGATACCCCATCCGCCTAAATTGCAAAATAATCTCAAAAATACATTATTTGAAATTTGGTCTGATCGGGTTGAAAAGCTTCGAGGACCAACTAGAGCCAGAAACGGGTCCCTGTGTAACCCGTCGTTTTCACGTAACGGGCTAGGGATCCAAAAATAGACCTAGGCGAATAATTAGTGGGAGATTAAAGACTTTCACTTACCGTCCGGAACGTCTGCAATGGTCGGTCATAGACGCCAAGTACACCTGAATTCACCAAGCTCTGAGGAATGGGGTTTCGTGATTGAACAGACAAGGATTCAATATTGACTTATAATGAACGCAAATTGACAGAACTATAAAATAGGGAATGTCTCGGCCGAGAAGGATATTGACTATTACGTAATCTAATTATTGAGTAGGCAAAAGTGAAGGGCTGAGGGCCAAATGAATTTACGGGATAGCTGAAGGCTCAGGAATGTTTGATTTAACAGAACGGTAAAATGAAAGTGATTTGTTAGCGTCCTCCCCTAATTCCTTTCTCTTTTCCTAACGCACGACAGACGAAATGCTAAATAATACGGTCACAATCTACAACTCTATGATCAGCTTTCTGGTGACTAAACGTCAGGGCTTGGGCCAGATTTAGGGATTCGACTTTCGCGTTGCGAGGGTACGAAACAGAGTTATTTCGCCACTTACGTGTACCAACTCCTTCGGATGGAGACAACAGGGTGATGTTCTCTTCGCTGCTCGGCTTCGGTCAGGGGAACGCCGTCCAGGCCGGAGGAGGCGAGACTCTTTCCGACGGAGGTCCGACGACTGGCGGTGCGTGGGAAACCTGGACTATTGGCCGTCGAATCGGGCGCGAACGGATCAACACTCGGGTCCGACGGGGGATTTTCAGTTCGTATAAGGGCCCACTGTTACGGGAGAGGAATTGGCTGATCTCCCAATTCCCGAGTTCTCACCCTGAAGGAACCACGATACACTTGTTCCCTCAGGTCACTTTCACAACACCGGCTTCACAAGGGGTTGATTTGCTTCGCGTCGGTTGTTCCGCTTCGATGTTCCGCCCCGAAACAGGTTGTTTCGCTGGGGTTGTTCCGCTCCGGTTGTTCCGCCCCGAAACAGGTTGTTCCGCCCCGCCCCTGCCTCGCCTCGTCCTCTCGAGATTATGGCGAGCAGGGGGGGCCAACCTTGTTTCGGAGATCCCAACTTTCCTTCACTTGAGTTCGTACACGACTGACTGATGTTCCTTTCCCCAGTCCGCTCGTCAAGTCGCCTTCCCCTCCTACTCCTCCCTGGGTGTCTCGCGCCGCCCATCGCCCAACCAATCCAATGAGGACACGCCTTTCGCCCAGCTGGGTCAGGCGCTTGGAGAGGAGAGGGGTCGATCCGTACCCCGCCGCCGAAGTTTCTTGACGGGGCGCTTGGAATCTGCCGCCCCGTTACACTCCTCCGATCTTTGGAGGCCGAGGTCTACCTCGGCAATTTTCCTTCCGGTGGGGGTGACTGGTGCGATGGGCATTGCGTCAGGTCGTTTGGCCGCTATCCATGCTTGTTCGTACCGCCATCGTCTACAAGCGGCACAGGTTGGTGGGCGGTCCTTCTCGTGTTCGGCGAGGGAGCAGGGCTTCGGGTAGGCGGGGTCCGTGGGCCGCAGGTTCCGGCATTTTCTCTCGCAGCGGTACGTTGTCGGCGGGTGTCGTCGCTGGGTGCAGACGGGCACAGGACGTCCCCACCCGTCGAGAGCATGATGGCGCTGATGTTCCAAGGTGGTGCGATGGGCGAGATGTGTCTTCCGCTGGTCTTATCTTCTACTTCCCTACTATGATGTGAAACATACAAACCGGCCCTTTCTTTAGTCTCCTCTCACACTCAAACTCTCACATTCTCCATCAATCGACGGCTCATTCGTCATGCAGACAACCTCTTTCACAAAGCCAGAAACTGAACAACGAACCCTAGATTTTGCTGCCATTACAAGGGGAAAAAGAAAAAAGGGGGGGGGGGGGGGACCCAGGGAGCCCTGTCACGACTCATGAGGTACGGTCATTAGTAAAACAAGGTAAGTACTTGTGTTGTGCATTTTATTTCCAGATTGGGGTTCATCATGGCTTCGCCCTCGTCTGATGGGCTGCTGTTTTGGTGCATGGTCGCGAATTCACTTGTTAAATAAAAAAAAAAAAAAAGTAAATAAAGAAAAAATTATAGAACCGATAGATCACTTTCTTGCGCACCAAGGACCGATAATTTCCCCACGAATCGAGAAAGGACTCCCCAGTTGGTAAGAGCTATGACGGGTCTGGAATCGGGATGTCAATTGGAGCTGAAGGCTCCGGAACAGTTTCGGAACAGAAGGCCCCGGGACAAGTCTCGGAACAGTCCCGGAACAGTCTCGGAACAGAAGGCCTCGGGACAAGTTTCGGAACAGTCCCGGAACAGAGGGCCCCGGAACAGTCCCGGAACAGAAGGCCTCGGGACAAGTCTCGGAACAGTCCCGGAACAGAGGGCCCCGGAACAGTCTCAGAACAGAAGGCCTCGGGACAAGTTCCGGAACAGTCCCGGAACAGAGGGCCCCGGAACAGTCTCGGAACAGAGAGCCCCGGGACAAGTCTCGGAACAGTCCCGGAACAGAGGGCCTCGGAACAGTCTCGGAACAGAAGGCCTCGGGACAAGTCTCGGAACAGTCCCGGAACAGAGGGCCCCGGAACAGTCTCGGAACAGAAGGCCTCGGGACAAGTTCCGGAACAGTCCCGGAACAGAGGGCCCCGGAACAGTCTCGGAACAGAGAGCCCCGGGACAAGTCCCGGAACAGTCCCGGAACAGCGGGCCCCGGAACAGTCTCGGAACAGAGAGCCCCGGGACAAGTTTCGGAACAGAAGGCTACAGTGAGAGTGATGCTACTAAACAAATGAGCCAGTATCTAAATTTCGATTTTTGGAAAGAAAAAATCCTAGACACGGATTTGAAGTCAATTGGCTCCTCACTCGCTTCCTCACACTCGGGCCGATTTGTTTGTTTCTTACAATTTTAAATTTCGGAATCTACAACTAGCACAGTTTGAATTTCATGATTATGGAACGCGACCCAATTCCTTCAGAGCTTTTTCTCACCAATATTCACCTGGTCAAGATCACTTGTTGTGGATACGACAGAAATCGAGATTTCTGAAAAATCCCACCGCTTGCCACCAAAAGATGTAACCCGTCGTTTTCACGTAACGGGCTAGGGATCCAAAAATAGACCTAGGCGAATAATTAGTGGGAGATTAAAGACTTTCACTTACCGTCCGGAATGTCTGCAATGGTCGGTCATGGACGCCAAGTACACCTGAATTTACCAAGCTCTGAGGAATGGGGTTTCGTGATTGAAAAGACAAGGATTCAATATTGACTTATAATGAACGCAAATTGACAGAACTATAAAATAGGGAATGTCTCGGCCGAGAAGGATATTGACTATTACGTAATCTAATTATTGAGTAGGCAAAAGTGAAGGGCTGAGGGCCAAATGAATTTACGGGATAGCTGAAGGCTCAGGAATGTTTGATTTAACAGAACGGTAAAATGAAAGTGATTTGTTAGCGTCCTCCCCTAATTCCTTTCTCTTTTCCTAACGCACGACAGACGAAATGCTAAATAATACGGTCACAATCTACAACTCTATGATCAGCTTTCTGGTGACTAAACGTCAGGGCTTGGGCCAGATTTAGGGATTCGACTTTCGCGTTGCGAGGGTACGAAACAGAGTTATTTCGCCACTTACGTGTACCAACTCCTTCGGATGGAGACAACAGGGTGATGTTCTCTTCGCTGCTCGGCTTCGGTCAGGGGAACGCCGTCCAGGCCGGAGGAGGCGAGACTCTTTCCGACGGAGGTCCGACGACTGGCGGTGCGTGGGAAACCTGGACTATTGGCCGTCGAATCGGGCGCGAACGGATCAACACTCGGGTCCGACGGGGGATTTTCAGTTCGTATAAGGGCCCACTGTTACGGGAGAGGAATTGGCTGATCTCCCAATTCCCGAGTTCTCACCCTGAAGGAACCACGATACACTTGTTCCCTCAGGTCACTTTCACAACACCGGCTTCACAAGGGGTTGATTTGCTTCGCGTCGGTTGTTCCGCTTCGATGTTCCGCCCCGAAACAGGTTGTTTCGCTGGGGTTGTTCCGCTCCGGTTGTTCCGCCCCGAAACAGGTTGTTCCGCCCCGCCCCTGCCTCGCCTCGTCCTCTCGAGATTATGGCGAGCAGGGGGGGCCAACCTCGTTTCGGAGATCCCAACTTTCCTTCACTTGAGTTCGTACACGACTGACTGATGTTCCTTTCCCCAGTCCGCTCGTCAAGTCGCCTTCCCCTCCTACTCCTCCCTGGGTGTCTCGCGCCGCCCATCGCCCAACCAATCCAATGAGGACACGCCTTTCGCCCAGCTGGGTCAGGCGCTTGGAGAGGAGAGGGGTCGATCCGTACCCCGCCGCCGAAGTTTCTTGACGGGGCGCTTGGAATCTGCCGCCCCGTTACACCTGACCTAAATTTCAGATTTTTTGAATAATTTCTACTACCAAAGTCGGCGTGGATTGCGGACGGACATTTGCTAACCAACCAAAACTTTGGGCCGAATTGGAGAGTTTGGGATGTCTGGAATTCGGAAATAATGAAATTTGTTGAAAGGAACTCAAAGCAGCAACAAAATTTAGAATACTCGTTAGGAATTCGTTTTCGTGTTGCTGTCTAATGGAAGGAACTTGAAGCAGCAACACAATTGAAAATAGTCATGAGAAGACTCCATAACATTACCCAATCTCGCTCAAATTTGTCATTGTGGGGGGGTCCAAAGTTTGTTAAAAAAAAAAAAATCGATAAGCGCCCTTCGGAAGAGGTCAGTTATGCTAGTCGCTCCTGGTCCGAGAAATAACAAATAGGCGCTCTCTTCACGACTGCTCAGTCAAAATCAACAACTGACAAATTTTGGGGCAAATTCACCGACCTTTGTTTTGCAAATCCCTAGGTACCAGAAATCCCGAAAACACATATTCAAATACAAAAATGTGTTTTTTGAAAAATGGATTTTCGAGATTTTGGGCGAACTAGGCAAATGGGGTGTCATTTTCCACTAAATTTTGGACGCTGAATCCAATTAAATGGGTCCTAGAACGATTGGCACCCACTGGAAGAAGTTATGGGTCAAATTGGGCATATATTACCCTTTTTGAATAAGTGTTTTCATGATTTCTGGTACCTAGGCGTGTGGGGTATCATTTTCCACTAAATTTCGGACGCTGAATCCAATGGAGTGGGTCCCAGAACGATTGGCACCCACTGGAAGAAGTTATGGGTCAAATTGGGTACATATTACCCATTTTGAATATGTGTTTTCGAGATTTCTGGTACCTAGGCGTGTGGGGTATCATTTTCCACTAAATTTTGGACCCTGAATCGATTGGAATGGGTCCGAGACCAGCCACACCCACTGTTTCCCCCATGTTGAAGGAATGAGTCTCCATGCGTCTGGTCCGAGGAATAACGAACCCGTGTGTAAGAATTTGCAGCGTTTTTCATCAGGACCACCCCGATAAACACGTTCTTCCCCTGTACTGGTTTTGTTCAATCTCAATTTTCTCCCATAAGGACACGTTTTTCGGCTGAAATGACCAAACCATTAGATTCGCCGTGTGCTGAGTGTTAGGAACCATCTTAACCTCCATTTCGAAAAAAGTTCGACAAAAAAACGTTGTTCCTTCGGACGAATAATGAAATCGAATGAATAATGGAATTCGGAATAATGAAAACAAATGTAGAATGGTCGTATGATTTTGTATTTTCAAAGTAAATGCTCGAGCGTCCATTTCCTCATAAACTCATCCCTATATGTAGCAGACTAGCGATATTTCAATCTCCTAGTTTGAAATTTTAAAATTTGTGAAGGAATAACACAAAGTAATCAAAGGGTCCCAAATTTCCTGAAAAGGAGAGGTGGTGATCCTTCAGCCCGAACGGCGCAAATCTGTTGAGGGTATGCGTGAAAACGAGTTAACTAAAACTATTATTTTCGAAAATTTTCAATAAATTGATGATCTTAATTTTTTCTTTTGTAATAATGTCCTCCATGTCACCCTGGGTCGAGACATATAAAACTTACTGAACAAGACCGTTATCCCCTCTCCAATGCCAGTTTCAAGCGCCTTTTTTGTGACGTTCTTATCTTGTTACTTGTATGGGATGTCAATCTTTGTTGCTCTAATGTCTAAACGTAATCTATAAGCATAATATAATAAGGAATTTCTTCTTTCATGACTATAAGTTGGAAAGCCTCGTCGCAGGCGCTCTTGCTGCTTCTAAAAATTGATTGATTCATCGCCCATTCAGCATGACTGGTAAGTTGCAAGCAAGCTCGTGGCACTTAAATTATTATCCCTCCGAGTGAGAAAGGTATTCTTGTTGCCGAGCATTACTATGTATTGGTTGCTTTCAGTGGAAGAAGAGTGAATAAGGAAAATTTATTTTGAATCGCTCCAGTTTTGATTGAAAGTGTCCTTAATCACCCGTTTTATTTCTTCTATTTTTGACTTAGAGGATAGGATTGGACCTCAAGGTTTGCTATTAAGTTAACATCGAGCTTTAAGAAAATAACACCTTAGGTTACAAACGAGCTTCAGCTAGTGTATGTAGTCGGAAAACCAGTGAAGGAACAACTTCAATAAATTGTCCTTGGGCCGAGTTTACTCACTCGAGCATCTCCCCGATGGTTTCATAGTTCAGAGGAAAAGAGTTCGTAGATTGACCTCCCAAGTACCATAACATGAAAACACGAACGAATTTGTGCAGTGAATTGTGTATGAGTCATCTTGGCACTAACGAGGATAGCAAATTCATTCCGAATAGGGTTATTGGCATACCTATGTGCACCTTTTTTTCCTGCTCTCTCTATCACCAACTTTACGTTGATGAAGCTCTGCTGCACCTTTGTGAAGCATTAGTCAGCAACATCGAAGTCAATCTGGTGAAGCTGACGCGGTTATGAGAGCTCGAAACGGCCAGAATGTTTTTTTTATTTTATTTTCCGGAAAATTAACATTCGTACTTAATTCTTTAACTTAAGGATGAATTATTACAATAAGTAAAAAGCTGGGTTGATTAAATTTAGTCTGTGGGTACTCCTAATGCAACATTCATTATAAATTGTTTGATACCCTTCTTTTCTAAGCAACCTTTTCTATTTGTTCCAGATAAAACTTCAACTACCCCAGGTGGACCACGCTTAGCACCACCAGATGAGTTCTTGTTGATGGGCTTTGACACTCCGAAGCGAAGTGAAGTTGTCAGATGTCAAAATCCTTCAAGTCCTTTGATACCTTGCCCATCAGACGACCCGTTCGACTTGGGTGAATTGGCTGCTGCTCGGGAGAATGATCCTTTCGAGCTGACCGCAGTTAACCGACTGAATCAATCTGGACCGAATGTGGACGGTTTGAAAACGTCAGAACCTGCCAGGGAGACTTGTGAATCGCCTGTCGACTTGTTTGGTTGCACTTCACAACTCATAGCAGGTGAGCAAAGAGTAGCAACATAGACATAGCTGGTAAGATCTACAACTAACGTTAATATTATTATTTAACTTCATTATTATCAACTATATGCATTCAACAGTCTACTCGCACCAAATAAAAGGATGATTAGATGTAACAGTATACAGGCGGATACACAAAAGTGTGGTTCAATGGTCAATTGTTACTCTTTTTTTCGAACCCAACGCCATTAGTTGTTCGAGGGTTTCGTGGTAGAGGATGAGGTGACGATTCCCGATTGAGGAAGAATAGACTAAGTAGAGCAGTAGAACAGGGTCGAGAAATCGAGGGAAGAACAGCGATGAGAAGTGGTTTCCAGCGTCTGAAACTGAGGGCACGACACAAAATCCTCAGATCAGTCGAAAGCTGGAATGTGGTGGCGACTGCACGGTATATATAGTGTGATAGGTGCATGCAATCCAGAGAAATACGAAGTCTGGATGTCGACGTGTAAAGAGGGTAGTACCTCAACCACAGTATAAGACGCCCGAGAGACCTCCTGGTGGTCTTGGGAAGCGGAATGCCGAACGAGAGCAAGACAGGCCATGACGACAGGGTGATAAGGGGCTTTCAACTACTGAACTAGCGGCCGAGATGAGTGGTCGCACAAAGAATAGGAGAATTGGGCAGTCGCAGTACATTGCACCGATTAGATCTGCAAAGTCCGTCGCCTGTAGGACCCTTTTATTTATTTATTTATTTATAATAATAATAATAATACGGGATAAACCCAATTACAAATGAGATAATAATCAGGCAGACAATCAGGAGTCACAGAAGTACGAAACAAAGAGTAGCTAAACAGGGTCGTGTATAGGGGTTCAGAGCATAGATGGTTAATGAGAGCAGTCTTAATGGATGAGAGAGGTGAGGAAATAATATCAATGAAGGGAGGAGAGGCGGAGAGCCACGGGATGCAACCTGCGCAATGTGGTATGAAAAGGATAGCTGGGAGTCCAGATAAACACCGAGGTCCACAATGCCGTCCTTACGTGACAGGAGAACTCCGTTGATTGAGTAGGGGTGGGTGACAGGAGAGTGCAAGCGGTGGAATGAGGTAACGGCACATTTAGAGGGGTTCAAAGCCAGACCGCTCTGATCGCACCATAGAGAAAGAGCGTCGAGGTTCTTCTGGAGGAGAAGGCAGTCCGAGGGGCCATCAATGGTTGTGAAGAGTTTGAGGTCATCAGCATAAATCAGGAACTCAGTGGCATGAAGAGAGGAGACGACTCCGTTAATCACCAGGTTGAAGAGGAGGGGGCCAAGGTGAGAGCCTTGAGGGACTCCAGAAGTGGCGATGAATGAGCGGGAGACGACACCATACACACGCACAGAGAGCTGTCTGGCCGTGAGGTAGCTGGAAACCCACGAGTGAAATGGCCCAAAGACACCAATCGATGACAACACATCAAGGATTGTGCGATGAGGAGTGGAGTGGATGAAACTGGTCCTTGGCTGGGCCTTTCAAACGCCTTTGAAAAATCCCTTGACGTAAACATTAGTTTTCAAATTTGTACTAGAATATCGATGGGCTTGGCGTGGTTTAAAAGAGTGTGCATATGAGCACGGTGCCTGTTACGCTAGCCAAAGCCCGCATTTTAAACACTTTTCTTTTGTGAGAATATCTGGATGAGATAGGTTGTATAGAAATTTTTGGGATCAAACCTCCCAACGCTCTTCAGCTTAGTGAGGGAAAACCCCCTTGTGATGACGTAAGGGAATTCACATTGTTTCAGGAAGGAAGGCAAATCCTAATGTGCTCCGCAGGGTCCTGTCAGAAGCGGATTTGACAGGTGTGCCCAGCCATGGACCAGTTTCATCCACTCCACTCTCCAGAGCCACTCACCGGGCATTGCAGTCCACCCCCGGACGTTCGCCGATTTCCCACCGCCTTGCTTTAGACGATCACTTTATCGGAGAGGTAAGTCATCGAACAGAACTTCAGGTATGTTCATCTTTAATTTCGATATTTTTTTTTTAATTGGAAATAGTTTCATTTGAACAAAATAGAGTAACTAATATTTAATATTTTTATTAATGGATAATGAAACATATTACGGTTTAGTGTAAACTCGACCAATGTCAACCAATATATTCCCAGTCACTGAAAGAGAACAGCAACCGTAATCATTGCTATAGACAAGTGGCGACCATGTACCAAATGTGCTGTCGTCATTGATACTGATTCACAATTCCTACTACAAATCTGCAACCCCGCATACATTCGCTCATTTTGGTTGGTTATTACTTGAATGATCAACCTATGTTTTCATGCTAAAAGTCAATCTCTTCGATTCGGCCCAAAAATTTGGTCTGAACGTTACAAAGTGTCTAGATCAGAATAAGCAAGTGTCCGTCCGCCGACTTTGGTAGTAGAAATTTTTCTAAAAATCTGAAATTTGGGTCAGGGACCCGTTTCTGGCTCTGTTGATCCTCGAAACTTATCAGTCCAATCAGACCAAATTGAGGGAGGGAGCAATACGTGTTTTTCGAAAAATTGTCTTTCAAAATGTTTGGCAATTTAGCCGTTTTGACTAAATTTTGGATGCTAAATTCAATAAGACGGGTCCCGGAACGATTGGCAAATAGATTATGGGCCAAAATGGTTATCTGCCTACCCATTTTGAATGTGTGCTGTCAAAATTTCTGGTACCTAGGCGTGTGGGGTATAATTTTTCACTAAATTTTCGACGTTTAATCAATTTGAATGAGTCTCCGCTGGTCCGAGGAATAACCAACCCCTATGAAAGAATTCGCAGCGTTTTTCTCATTCATGTCAATCGGTTATTTCGCAAAAATTTAATAATTCGTATTCTCTCTTTCTCAGGATTCTATTGTCCAAAACGAACCAGAAGGCGTTACACATCCCGATTTCTCACGTACACAACAGGAAGCACTTCGAATTTCTAGAATTTTGGAGTCATTAGGCGGTAAAAACATCAATAGTTTATTCACCTCTCGTTCGAACCTCAGTTTCTGTTCATGTGTAATAGCTGTAAAACGTCTCATTTCGACTGGCTTTACTAGAAAATCTTGAATTTATTTGGTTATTTTGGCTTTCTTAATCAACACCTTTTCCATTTTGTTGCTGTTCAGATGATTGTCCGGGTCTGGCCATTCAAGAAGCTTCAAGGGAAGACCGGAGATCCCGTAAATTTTATGAAGGTTTTGATTTTTCATTTTAAACAGCGTATTGTGCTTACACCTTTCATTTTTCTCTGTAGCTGTAGACTTTTCGTTTTCTTTCTTTAGTAATTTTTCCTTTTTCTCATTGTTGGGCTATTTCATTAACCGTTTCAGTAATATTGGAACTTGAGGAGTATAGAGCTTAGTTTCAATGCTCAACAAAATCTTTCCTTTCATCGAACTTGTTCAATAGTTTTTATTTCTAACCATGTTTCTCTCTTCACAGAGTACGAAAATCTCGTTGAAGGAGACATCCGCCTTGAGGTTGCTCCTTGGGACGACAATTCGACGTCATTAGATACAGTCCTTGGCGAAAATGACGACATTGATGAATTCGGCCTGCCGCAAGTACGCACTTATTCTGGTGTGTCCTGCTCCAAACTAGATGTCTCACAAGAAGATGTCGATTCTCTACTAAAGCGATACCGGGCTCACAGAAACTCGATCAATTTGGACGACGAAGTTGAAGATTCAATTGCTTGTAATGTAAGACAAATAATAATTCTGACTGTAATAGTGATTTTGTAGAAAACTGTAGATCAGACTTTTTCCCCTTCTATTGGCCTAGTTCGCTTCTTCCACTAGTCGTACCAACCTCTTAATTTTCTAATCTATTTCTTTACTCGGTAATCACAAATTTCTCGTTTCAGGACGCCGGCAGCACTACTCGGACGGAGGAAAGTGCTCAGCCTCAATGTTCGAACTCGTCCAAAATCGCAAACCCTCAAGGTTCGTAATAAGCTCTACCTTTAGGACTACCTGGCGAATTGGATTTGCTCTAGAGCGCTTGAACTCGTAATTTCCGTTTCAGGTCTTACAAACGTTCCGATAATTCACCCACCACCGATTCCTGAAAATGTCAAGATAGAAGTAAAACCGAAATCAACAACCGTGGTAAAACGTGGTCCCATGAGAGCGACTATGCCAATCCCTAGCATGCTCAGAACTGGAGCCGGTACGTAACTGTACTTATCTGAAGGAAAATTGTAGTTTTTCTGGTGTGCGTGTGTAGGGCCATCCTAGATTCAAGATTCCCTACACAATTCAACACATTCAAATCTTGTATTTCACTGCTGGTTAGTACGGGGTTGATGGAGGTAGGCAGCAAGTTCCCACGTTCCTCAGATCCATCTTAAAATGTCTTTGTATACTGGCTAGTCTGAGAATAGATTTTGTAAACTGGAAATTTGATAAAATACATAAATATGATTGTGTGAGCATTTACATTATAATTATATTCCACTCTTATCTAAACCTTAGCAGCATTTTCTATTTAACGTGGTACATTTTAAATTGTTACAGGTGCGTGCAAGGATGAGTCGCAGGTGAGAAACTTCAACAGATTTACATTAAATATGAGTTGCAATAACCTTTTAGCATTGTAATGCGACCTGCCAACATAGAGCCGAATCCGGCTTCACTAGGACGTAAACCTTTATTCTACCACGTGTTATTCCTTTAATTTTAGGTTGTGCCTACTGGAAGCGAAGCTGGGAAGACGCATTTTCCCCGTAGAGATCCCAGGTAAACGGGCATGATGTGTCTTCAATAATTGTTCCATATCCTTGTTCGTATTGGATGCAATTTATTTGATGAATTTCTGTCCCAGCCCTAGAAAGATGAAATCACCTTTACTCCGGTCAAAAACATCGGAGGTCATGATCGTTGGAGGCTCCAAGGTGGGTAATGGTGCATGTTACTCTGAACAATCTCACCGTCAGATAAACCATTTGAAATTTTCCAAAAAAACATTTCAACAAACTTGAAAAAATAGCCTTCTTTCTGACGTAGCTTACTACCTTAGAGTTGACTCGTTGCTGATTTGTTTCTTATTATTTTCTCAGGCTAACATTTCGGGCTCAGGTTTAGGTTTAAGGGCACCCCAAAAAAAGACGGTAAGTGTTTTTTGGCTGACTTGTTATCCAAGGTATCTTAGTTCATCTTCTTTGCATTCGACTTTTTTCTTTCTTTTGTACCAGCGTCCTGAAGAAACTTTGGGTCCAAAGCCCTCGAAAAGTTCTGGCGCCGGCTTTTCACCCGGGTTTCTCAAACAACAGCCAGTGAGTTTTTTTTTAATGATGGCGCAGATATCCTTTCCTTAACTATTACAAGCCCTCGTTGCTGATTTGTTTCTTATTAATTTCTCAGAGAAACATTGCTGGCTCAGGCTTGAGGGCGCCACTAAAAAGGACAGTGAGTGTTTTTATGGCCGACTTGTTATTAGTATTATTCATATTTCATCTTCTTTGCATTCGAATTCTCTCTCTCTGTAATGATGACTGAGGTCCACCACCGAAATACCAGGACAAAAGAAACAACTCTGCAGATCCCCCATCATCGGACAGTGACTTTCGAGCGTTCCTTTGTGGTTCAAGGATGCAAAATTTTCAACGCACACTCAGAACTCTTTCAGCTAAATGCGAGAACCGAAACATTTAGAGCTAATTTTAAAAAGATGTTACTTAATCGACAGTGCGATAATTATTAGGACGTGTTTTATTAGGATGAACAAGCGAACTTTGAGTTTATTGTCTAAAAAGAAGACGAAATATTTCATTTTTCTTTTATTTGCATCTGCAACTGTATTCTTTTCATTTTATTTATATTATTATATCTCTGTTTGAAGACTAATTGTACAAACTATAATGAGCCAGGGAAGGTGGAAGAGAGGGCCACTAGGCCCTAACCTTCCCTGGTGGATAAATAAAACAACTCAATCAATCTCTCTTTTGTACTAGAGTTCTGAAGAAACTTTGCGTCCAACGCCTTCGAAAAGCTCTGGCGCCGGCTTATCACCTGGGTTTAAAAAACAACAGCCAGTGAGTTTTATAATTAATTCGCTTCTTCATTACCATCTCCCGTTTCCTTATTTTATTTTGGTTGATATCATAGTTTTTCAATGCTAATTTTTTTGTCACTATGTAGTCACTGATAACATCATCTGGGGCCAATGGACTTAAGAAAGTGCTGACACCAGTCTTCAGACAACCAACCAAACCCTTGGTGAGTGTTCTATATGACAATCTCCTCTCAACCGAAAATACCCTGCCGTTAAAATTCACCTCATAGAAATGAAAATGGCATAAGTTGTCAATTGAGCTGTAGCATTTTAATGAATTTAATACAAGTAGGAATAATTCAATACCCCAATCAATACTATGTTGGAACTGTTTTCAGGTGTCTCCTTATCTGAAGAAACCTAAACCACAAGTTCCTGGTAAAGAAAATGTGGGAGCTATGACTAAACGCTGAGATATGAACAGTGTAGAACTGGTAGAACTGGTTCGTGCGAGATGAAACTGAAGCGAAAATTCTGATAAATGTACCAGGAAACCTGCGGATATTTCCCTACCGTCCAATTGTCGAAGTTTAAAGAATAAGTGAATTAGTTATAGTGTTTTGTTAATGTTTTATACTATTTTTTCATCAATTACAATCGTCTCTTCGTACAGAAAAACTTGGTTGTGGTGTCCGCTACCAATTTCATTCTATTTCAGTGACGTCATATGAGTGTGTGTTAGGGTGGAAAAAAGTCAACCTGCCTACTCGGTGACGATACATTGGCAATTTCTGTATCCACCGCACTACGTAGTGCTGCTGCCTAACTGCCCCACAACGACTAGCTGCAGCTGGCTACCATTTAGCATTGAATCATGTCATAGGGGTCTACCATTCATAGCTAAGGACCTCTAGACAGACGCCCATGGCCCATCTTGATTATGGGGCCTCATCCTAGCTCAAGGCATCATCAGGCCAACTAGGTAGGTACATATAAAACAATTTCGTTAAATACTGTCATTCATTCATATCTTGCCAAAAAGCACCATCTTTTTTTTTTGTTAGCAAATTTCATTAGACGTATGGTACGCATTTTCATCGTGATCTTCCTCTAGTGATAACTGGACTCAAATTTTACTCTCTCAAGCAATAATTCAGAATGCCTACAACAGCAAAATTAAGGATTCAGTAATAAGGAACAGTACATGAAGATTTCAACATTCAATTCTTTATTCCGGAATACAGAATGAAAAAAAATAAAATAAAATAAGTTAAAAAGATTCGTAAAAAATCAGTCTCAATGTTGTACAATTATCTGAAAATAAGGAACAATTGTATATACTAATGAATAATGACTTATTTGCAACAAATGAACATTCGCGGACTATACATTATATTTACATCAATACATTATTTTCGTTTTTTGGGTCAAGCTATTTAATTTCGAGGATTTCAGTCGACTTCTTCGACGGTGGGGCCGCTGTTCTGGCTGAATCCGCCCTGCGCCTGTGCGTACTGCTGTCCGCATCCAGGTTGACCGCCCTGATGGAGTTTCTTCATGAAGTCGACACATTCCCTCTGCAGTTCCTGGAGTTTGTGTTGGTACTCCTCCTTTTCGGCCAGGCTGTTGTTGTCGAGCCAACTAAGAGCTTCGTCACATTTCGATCGAGCAGCCTCCTTGTCCGTTGACGAGAGTTTGTCACCTGAGTCGTCAATTGCCTGTTTGACTGAAAATATGTAGGCTTCCAGTTGGTTCCTAGCAGCAACACGTTCACGTTGCTTCTCGTCTTCATCCTTGTACCGCTCAGCGTCGTTAACCATCCGGTCAATCTCTTCCTTGGACAATCGGCCTTTGTCGTTCTTGATGACGATGTTTTTCGACCTGCCAGAGCTGCTGTCTTTGGCTGTGACGTTCATGATCCCGTTGGCGTCCAAGTCGAAAATGACCTCAATCTTAGGAACGCCTCTGGGAGCCGGTAGGTATGCCAGTAAGATCAAACGTGCCCAGGAGGTTGTTATCTTTGGTCATGGCCCGTTCGCCTTCAAATACCTGAATCGTTACGGCTGGTTGGTTGTCAGAATATGTGGTGAAGGTTTGTGATTGTTTGCAGGGAATGCGGGCGTTACGCTCAATGATTTTGGTCATCACTCCACCAGCAGTTTCAATGCCGAGGGACAGAGGAGTCACGTCAACGAGCAGCAAATCTTGTATCTGCGAGCTTTGATCTCCGCTGAGAACAGCAGCTTGAACAGCTGCTCCATAGGCGACGGCTTCATCGGGGTTGATGGACATGTTGAGAGCTTTACCGTTGAAGAAATTCTGCAAAAGGCTTTGCACTTTGGGAATCCTGGTGGAACCTCCAACTAGCACAACGTCGTGGATGGAACCTTTGTCCATTTTGGCATCCTGAAGGCATTTCTCGACGGGATGCAAAGTGCTTCTGAACAGATCCGAGCACAATTCTTCAAACCTGGCTCTCGATATTTTGGTGTAGAAGTCAACCCCTTCGTGCAATGCGTCGATTTCTATGTTGGCCTCTGTGGACGATGACAAGGTGCGTTTGGCTCGTTCGGCAGCGGTTCTGAGTCGACGGAGAGCTCGTGCGTTGCCCTTGATATCCTTTCGGCATTTGCGTTTAAACTCTTCGGCCAAATGGTTGACGAGGCGGTTGTCAAAATCTTCGCCTCCCAAATGTGTGTCCCCGGCTGTGGCTCTGACTTCGAAAAGAGATCCTTCGTCAATGGTCAGGATGGACACGTCGAAAGTTCCTCCGCCCAGATCGAAAATTAGAACATTTCGTTCGCCCTTCAAGTTCTTATCGAGGCCGTATGCCAAAGCAGCAGCGGTGGGCTCGTTGATGATCCTCATAACATTCAGCCCAGCGATCGCTCCGGCGTCCTTGGTGGCTTGGCGTTGAGAGTCGTTGAAATAAGCAGGGACAGTAATGACAGCGTCCCTTACCTTCTTGCCCAAATAGGCTTCTGCGGTCTCCTTCATTTTGGTCAACACCATTGAGCTGATCTCTTCCGGAGCAAACCTCTTCGACTCGCCTTTGAACTCCACTTGAATCTTCGGTTTGGAACAGTCGTTCACGACCTTGAACGGCCAGTGCTTCATGTCATCCTGAATCTTGGGATCGTCGAATTTACGTCCAATCAGTCGTTTGGCATCGAATACGGTGTTCTGAGGGTTCATGGCAACTTGGTTTTTCGCCGCGTCGCCGATCAAACGCTCAGTGTCGGTGAATGCCACGTAGCTGGGTGTCGTTCTGTTACCTTGGTCGTTGGCGATGATTTCCACTTTGCCGTTTTGCCAGACTCCGACGCAGGAGTACGTCGTTCCAAGATCGATTCCAATAGCACTCATTTTGGTCACTTTTGTCAATGAGTCAATTACACTGAACTTGAACACAATAACAGTTGTCACTTGCACTTGTTCACTTAAAGAATTCGCCTGACACTCGTCAGAAATGTATTCGCTTCGTTTAACTCAGTAGCGTTTGAATCTCAAACTGATGCTCGATGTCAGCTGGGCTCGATATTTAAAGACTGGCGGACCGCTCTGGATGAGTCTCGAACAGTCCGACTGCTCTGATTGGCCAGCCGCCGAGGAACGTTCGAGACGCGCTCTCTGATTGGTCGATTTCCTCCCTCAGCCGGGAACCTTCTCGACCCTCCCCGAACCTCCTCGCTTCTTCCCGCTCCAACTGGACAGATTCCAGTCCAACCGATTTCTTTCTTTCAATTATTATTACTTTATTACCTACTTATGGGGGCTATGGTGAGGCTGAGTGCTAAATACCCGTTCCCACCTTTCAGGAAATATTATTCTAATATTAAAATCTTACGTGAGAAAGACTACAGCATTAATGAAGCGTGTTATGAATTAACAATTAAGATACTTTTGACGATGAAACGAAAAAAATGGTTGTGTGATTTCGTGTTTTTGAGGAAAATTTAGCATAATAGAAGCTGAAACGACTATTTTTACAATCTGCTCATCCCCTAATGTTGCGGACTAAGGATAATTCTAGTTTATTTATTTATTTAAGTAACACGGACTTGACAGCCCAATATAATAATAAAGATATTTAACATGTAGCTCGTGATAGCAACAACAGACAGAAAACACAGTAAATAACAACACAACAATCTCATTGGCCGAGAGGCTCAGCCATAAATCGTTTCAATTTTGCCAAGAAGGTATTGAAAATGACCAAATTGAGGCGGTTCCACTCATCCAGGCAGCGATTTAAAGGGGAACGGAGAAGGTAATAGGTTGTACTTGTAATTAGTTATTCATGTTCTGAATGGATACCACAAAGTGATCAATCGCTCCTAATTCCCTGAAATAGGGAGGTGGTAATCCTTCCTTTTGGCGCTGAATCCATTGAGAAATGTTTTAATTCCTTAAAAATAACAGATGGCCAAAATTTTTTTGTGGGTTTTATTGTTTAGATTAAAATAATCAAGTGTCCGTCCGTTTTGGTATAGACATTTCTAAAAATCTGAAATTCTGGTCTAGTTGGTCCTAAAAACGTTTCAGCCCGATCAGGCCAAATTCGGGGGTGGGGGGGTGTATTTCAAAAAATGGATTTTTGAGATTCTCAGCGATTTAGGCGTGCGGGGTATCATTTTCGACTAAATTTTGGACCCTGAATCCAATGAGACGGGCGCCCACCGGAAGAGGTTATGGGTCAAAATAAGTATCTATTTATTTATTTCGTTAGTAGGTTTCAGAGATATCTAGTGCCTAGGCGTGTGAGGTACCATTTTCCACAAAATTTTGGAAATCTAACTTAATGTACTGTATCATGAGTAGAGCAGGCGCATAGAGACTCATTTCTCTTTTCCACATTTCCACTAAAATTTTGACGCTGAATTAATTGGAGTGAGTTTCTACACGCCTGGTCCGAAGAATAACCAAAGAATGCAAGAATTTGCAGTGTTTTTGGTATTAAAAACAGAATACCTACCCCGTTGGAATGAGTCCTGAACGCTCCACAATCTCTGTTTCCCCCATAATCCTGCTCTAAGGTAAGAATTGATGAATAACCATTGATTATATTTAAACCATCGGAAACTTCTTTTTTTTCAATGCTTAAGCCCTTGGCGCATAGATTATACCATGTCGATTTTTGTCCCTCTTGCAAAGGGAAGAGATGGCGGCAACAACCACAACCATCATGCTTGCTGTTGTTGTTGGGACAGGATAGGTATGCAGTTTGTTTTTGTTTGGCAGTGAGTGTGTCATTGAGTTTGAGTTCATCTTTTCTATTCAGTGCCGCGTATTGTTTTAGAAAATGCAAAGCGTCATTAGCATTTTATTGCTCATAAGAAGTAAAGAACAATGGTGGTCTTATTTATGTTGAAATTCTAGGTCGATTTTCCGGCAAGTTGGTCGCTGGTCATATTTTCTCAGTGGCATTTAGGTATTCTCTTGGTAGCTTTCCAAGTACGTTACATGAAATAATCTTCGGTTCGCCGATAAAATGGGCGAAGATCAAACTGTTCTCGTAACGGAGGTTCCGAGCAGCCTCAAACAACTTGCCAGGCTCGTCGTACGGGGATTTTACTCGATCGACGACACACTTATCATCGACATGCTCGTCCGAAACCCTTGTATGAAAGAAGACGACATTTGTGAGTTGTTGAGATTTGAGAAAAAAATGCTGCGCGCTCGCATCGCCACGCTGAAAGCAGACAAATTTATACAGGTTCGACTACGCATGGAAACAGGAGAAGACGGAAAGGCTCAGAAAGTTAACTATTACTTCATTAATTATAAGGTTGGTCCACAATCTTTTTCATGGAATTACGAAAAAAAATTGACGGGATAGGCAAAACCCAAGGGAAAGGAATGAAAACAAACATTTTTTTCTGCAATCTCCTAGATCTCCAATTTGCCCGTTATGAATTCAGGTTACAAATTTTTGTTCCTTTTTCAGACATTTGTGAATGTTGTTAAGTACAAATTGGACTTGATGCGCAAGCGGATGGAAACTGAAGAGCGTGATGCCACTAGTAGAGCAAGCTTCAAGTGTCCCAAGTGCTCCAAGACGTTCACCGACCTGGAAGTGAGTGATGAACAATCTTCGCTTGAATGCCGATCGTGTTTAGGTATTGTATTGTACTGTTGCCATTAAAATATCCCTGTATGTTCCCGTCTTCTCCAGGCGGATCAATTATTCGACATCATGACAGGCGAGTTCAGATGCACTTATTGCCGTGAAGTCGTCGAAGAAGATTTGAGCGCGTTGCCAAAAAAAGACTCTCGTATGCAGCTGGCGCGGTTTAATTCACAAATCGAACCGTTATACGAACTCCTTCGACAAGTCGAAGGTATCCGGTTGGCTCCTGAAGTGCTTGAACCTGAACCCGTTGACATCAATACGATTCGAGGGTAAGAGTATGCAAATAATCCTGACTCATTCTGACAGGTCGATTGCAAGGAAAGTAAACTAGAGTTACTATGATTCGTGGTCGTGAATTTCCAGGTTGGACACGAGCAAGATACAAGGAGGAAGCAAACCGGGGGAAATCTGGTCGGGAGAAGCGTCTCGTGGCCAAGGATTTGTCGTGGAAGAGGCTAGAGTTGACGTCACTATTGGAGAAACCGAGGTTGCCCCAGGGGTCAATAACAAGAAAGAGCAACCAATTTGGATGATCGAGAGTACGGTCATGACGTCAGATGATCCCCAGGTGAGTTTAGCAATAATTCTCTTGTTAGACGATAATTCTCATACGTCTGACTGTCTGCTCATTTTCCTGTTTGCAGACTGACGCTCTGGTCGGGGCGAGCGCCGAAGCTGAGAAAGTAACAACAACGACGACAAATTCCAAAAACAGCGTCGACATCATGTCCGTGTTGTTGGCTCACGAAAAGAAAGGCGACGCTGCGACGGCTGCGGCCGCCGTCAAAGCAGCGCTGCCGGATGCTTCGGACTCCAGCGACGACGAACGGTCCAAGGAAGATGATTCCCCTCCCCAGAGCAGCTTTGGTATGCTGTATTATCATTTTCAAAGTGGCCCCAATGAAATATTCTACCAAAAATATGAAGTAGTTTTGGTGGGTTTATGCTGAATAACGACTAGACGGCATTTAACCGAATAGGAGCTAACCACAAAAAATGGGAAAATTAAGTAAAAGAACTGTGGGATGGGCTAAGTAAGTCTACATTTTCTTGTACTCAAACCCCCTCCTTAATTCGAATTTAAAAATGTATTGAATCTGTTTCTGTTTCTCAATGTGAAATATATATGTTGATATATATTCCAAGAATGATGGCGTTTTGCCGTTTAACATGATGGGAGTACGAATACGTGAGGTTACATCCTCAATACCTATATTTTCATTTCGCGATCAGAATGAGGCAAATTTTGATTACGGTTGGGAAATATTCTCACAAAACATCATTTCAGTGGCTAGTTCGTAAAACGTTAAAATGTTCTTTTCCAGTCGGAGAAATGGCCGATTCAGATGACGACGAACTTCTTCCCGTCGTCAACGTCGGAAACAAATCAGTTCCTATTACGGAGGTCGATGACAAGTTGATTGCGGAAATGTCACCCCAAGAAAAAGAAGCATACATTCAGATTTATCAAGAATATTATTCTCATATGTACGATTGATTTCCAAAGTTGTGGTCATTCTTGAATAAACATGTAAGTACATTTTTTGATATTATTCCTCATCTTCTCAACTCCAATCGTTTCCTAACCCTCCCCTCTTCGTTAAATATATCTTTGGTGGTTATTACGTGCACTGTACATCCCATATCACCTGAACCATTGTCCCTAGGCTGATGAAATTTTGATCCTTCTCTATTTAGACCAATAGTAAAACGTGCACCAACATTTAGATTTTTCAGGCTTGTAGAAAAAAATGGTTTGTACGGGGGATGGTTCTTTTGTGCTATGAATTTTGAGTATTGCAACAACCTTTGGTTTGTGTTTTATCGAAAAATGAATTTTCAAGATTTTCGGCGATCAAGGCGTGTGGGGTATTATTTTCGGCAAAATTTTGGACGCTGAATCCAATATAGCAGGTTCCGGAATGATTGGCACCCGACGGAAGAGGTTATGGGTCAAAATGGGTATCTATCTACCTACTTTGAACCTGGGTTTTTGAGATTTCTGGTACCTAGGCGTGTGGGGTATCATTTACCACTGAACTTTGGGCGCTGAATCAATTGAAATGAGTCACCATGCGCCTGGTCCGAGGAATAACCCTCTGAAAGAATTTGCAGCGTTTTTTTTTCTGGACGTTTCAAGGTGTCGAGATCTAAATAAGCCCAGCCGCCATCCGATTTTGGTAGTAGATTATTATTATTATTTATTTTTTTTTTAATCTGAACCCGTTTCTGGCTTTAGTTGGTCCTCCTAACTTTTCAGCCCGATCGGACCAAATTTAGGGGGGATTTAAAAATATGATTTCGAAAAATGGATTTTCGATATTCTTGGCGCGCGGAGTATTATTATCGACTAAATTTTAGACCCTGATTTGCTTGAAATGGGTTCTGGACACGCCACACCCACTGCTTTCCCTATTTTCGACATTTTCAATGGTTGAGGCTTATAGGGGATCGTTTTCAACCAGTTTATGACGCTGAAAATTTGGAATGAGTTTCCATTGAATCTGAATCTCTCCCGGTCTGAGGAATAACCAACCCCTGTGAAAGAATCTGCAGTGTTTTTTAAAATTAAACTGGACTTAACAGGAAGATTGAGCAGCGTATAGATTCAGTTCCATTTTCCGATTACTGCTAGTTTTCAATGTCCCGATTATTCTGGGAATGTGACAAGTTGGAATTTTCTGCCCCGAAAACTCAAGAAAACAACGAAAAACGAGTACCTACAGGTTTTTTTTTGTACATCGATGTTGATGTTCCGATGTGAACATCGATGTTTTGCTTTCGATGTACAAGCGAAAATGGGAGGGGATGAGTGACGCACAGCGCTCGGACGGAGGGTTCAGCAACTAGATGCCCCGCTCCAATACAAGGCAAGGTAGGTTATCGCAGGTTATGACAGCTGATAGCGCAAGGTAACCTTGCCCGCGACCCCGCCAGCCAAGGTAGGTTGGGAGTATTTCGCGATTTCGCTCTATTTGACTTGACCTCCGGGCGAAAAAATCCCTTGCGGAAGTGAAGCACGCAATGACCGTCGACCAAAAGTCCTCGAAAACGTTCTGGTCTTCAGTCTTCCTGTAACTAAAACTAAATTGTGCGGTGCTCAACCCGCGTTTGTTTATAGTCAGTGGAAGTGACCTGACAATTTTTAGCTTTCAACGTCATGTTGAGAATAGGAGTGTGTTACGGGCTCTCAAAAACCTCGGGAGTGCTCGACAGGCAAAAGGGGAAAATTATTTATTCGTGGACTCGTATCTTAAATTGTCGGTCATTGTCGCAAAATTCAGACTCTGCTGGCCATGACGATCATCATACTCCTCTCGAACTTCTAAACGCTCAGATCAAATCTGGCGAATTGACGGAAGACAGCCATCAGAAAAAAGTTGTAGCGGAGCTGGAACGAGTTTACCACAACATCAAAGACTACGAACCAGCAAAAACGACAGTATTTTCTAAATTATTTGGTAGACGTCAGACAGTAGATTCGCCTAAAGGTGTTTATTTATATGGAGCGGTCGGCGGTGGGAAGACTATGCTGATGGATCTCTTCTACTCGTGTTGCAAGGTGACACTTTATCCAATCTACAAATATTTTCGGTAGTGAAATTCACCACTTTTACTCATTGTTCTAAACACACTAACTCAGCATCTCTTCATATTGATTTCATTTTATTGCAGTTTCCTAGAAAAAAGAGGGTGCATTTCCACGCTTTCATGCTCGACGTACACGGACGTATTCACGAATTGAAGAAGTCAATAAGTCGCAATACATTAAGCTCGAAGCCTCAACCGTTCGACGTCATTCGTCCGATAGCTGAGGATCTCAGTAATCAGTCTTGGCTCGTCTGTTTTGATGAATTTCAAGTAAGTGATTTGCTAAAATTGAGTAAAGTTGTGCCCCTGGTGGTCCTCATAGCTGATGCGTCCGATAATGGATCACCTACAACGTCAAATGCCACGTTAAAATGAGTAGCTATGGCTTTGTCCGTACTATAGCTCGGGCTTGAAAACTCTTCAATTCTCAACTAGAAATTTCTTGGTGTTCGGAGAGTTTTTTTAGTAAACTTGAACGGCACTGGCAGAAACTATCTCACAATGCGCTGAGGAGCTATACAAATTTGGTCTCGTTCTCCAAGAACGTTTTGGTCAAAAAGTCAAAATCAATCTCTCCGATTCGCCCCAAAAAAAATTTTCTGGACGTTTCAAGGTGTCTTGATGAAAATTAGCAAATGTCCGTCCGCCATCCACGCCGACATTGGTAGTAGAAAAATTTATAAAAATCTGAAATTTGGGTAAGGGGTCTCTTCTCGGCCTAGAACGGTCCTCGAAACTTTTCAGCCCGATCGGACCAAATTTGGGAGGGGTAGGGGTCAAAATGTGTACATCAAAAAATGGATTTTCGAGATATTTGGCAATCTAGGCGTGTGGGGTATCTCTTCTCCACTAAATTCTGGACGCTGAATCCAATGAAAAGGGTCCCAGAACGATTGGCACCCACTGGAAGAGGTTATGGGTCAAAATAGGTGTCTATTACCCATTTTGAATCTGTGTTTTCAAGATTTCTGGTACCTAGGCGTGTGGGGTATCATTTTCCACTAAATTTTGGACGCCGAATCAAATTAAATGAATCCCGAAACGATTGGCGCCCTCTGGATAGGTTATGAGTCAAAATGGGGTGCCTATCTACCCATTTCGAATGTCAGTTTTCGAGATCTCTGGTACCTAGTCGTATGGGGTATAATTTTTTTTACTTTTTATTCGCGCATATTTGATAGAATTGTTTATTCAGGAATTAATTCGCCCAGATTCTACTTTACATTATTTTAATAATCCAAATAACTTTCCGTAGGTGACCGACGTCGCTGATGCAATGATTCTCAAGCGACTATTCACTGAACTCTTCTCATTCGGCGTCGTCGTCGTCGCAACGAGCAATCGACATCCGGACGAACTTTACAAAAACGGCCTTCAGCGCTCGAATTTCGTCCCTTTTATTCAAGTACTTAAAGACCACTGTGATATTATCTCTTTAGATTCCGGAATCGATTATCGAACTCGCTCGGCTGCCGGAAAAGATCGTATATTTTTCGTGTGAGTAGTAAATGATGTTAGTGGAATTTATTCAGTTCTACCCAGTATTTTAATCTCAAGTTTCAATACATATTGTGTGCTATCGCTATTAACGCACATATTGGGCCCTTGCGGTTCATAGTTTTCTGTGGTTTGCTCTGCCGGATTTTCCCTGATGTTTACAGACGACCTTAAGATTTTTACCCGTGTAACATCAGCTGCTGATTGTGAGATCCTTCAGTCCGCCCTCAATGACTTCGTGGAGTGGTGTGGCGTCCATTGTCTGCAGCTTAACCCATTAAAGTGCTCGGTCAGTTCGTTTTCTCCCCTGCAAGACCCTTTCATTTTCAACTATTCCATTCTTGGCACTTCTCTCCATCGCTTGCAAGTTACGTGTGATCTGGGGGTCTTGTTGGATCAACAGTTAAATTTTGGCGAACACATTGACGCAGTTACTGGCCGTGCTCGGAGGGTACTGGGTTTCATAAAGCGTAACACCCGCGAATTCAGTGATGTCAAGGCCATTACGACGCTGTATTGCTCGCTTGTCCGTCCTCTCCTGGAGTATTCGTCCGTCGTGTGGTCGCCATACTACGCCACCTACGCCCACCAGATTGAGACTGTACAGCACATCTTCCTTCGTTACGTTGCTTTCAAGATGGGTATCCCGTGGCATGATCTCGACTATGGCTCAATCCTACGTGTCTGCCGTCTTTCCCCGTTGGTCAATCGTCGTGCTGTGGCCGATCAATGCTTCTTCCATAAGTTGATGAATGGAGTCATCGATTGTCCTCCTCTTCTGCAAATGATCTCCCTCAATGTGCCTCAATTTTTCTCTCGTTCGCACAATGTTTTCTCCGTTCCATTTGCACAGACAAATTACCTCAGGGACTGTCCGCTTCTCCGTCTTCCTCGTCAGGCAAATTTGATTTTACAAGAGGCTGCCTGCGATCTCTTCTCGGACTCTGCACGCTTACAGGGCGCGAGCTGTTGAAGTCCTCTCTGCTAAATGTTTGCTATCCTGTTAGGTGTTTTACCCAGCCATTTTACTTTTGTTTTCATTTAATTATATTTATATTCTTGTTAATTGGACCTTGGGTCCGTGCTATAAATAAATAAATAAAACGTACAAGGTGGGGCAAAAGTTATGAATGGGTTTTGAAGGGAAATAGAAAGAAAACTGGTCAATTTAGAAAAATGAACTTTAATTTATTTGAGTCAGAGAGTAATCTCGTTGTTTACATCAAATTTTAAAAATTACATCACCAAGATGGCGGCTTTCAGCAGCCAATTACTGAAAGTTTCCATTGCTCTTCGGCACATTTGTGTAGGTTTCACCCTGATTTACTCCCTGTTTCTCACCTTTAGCTTATCCAAAGTGTAATGCATGTTTATGTGGTTATGTTCAATAACATTTTGCTATAGAATGCCCTCCAGGAGAAAGTCACAAATGCTCATAGAGGGGTGAGTGCGCTGGCCACCCCGTAGAGAGAGAGAACATTCGGGAACATTTGCCTCAGTTTGTCCAATGAAACACGATCTGTACGCGCTGTTGCTTCGTCCTGCTTGAAACCAGGAGTCTAACAAAGTAGTTTTCTCACTTAGTTTTCCAAGTTTGGGTTCAGCATTGAAACGTAGGTTGCTGCATTCACCATTGCTGTTCGGCGTCCTCTTCAAAAAATGAAGGCCCAATGATACCGAATTGGGAATTTGACGCTACACTGTCACTTTGGGAGAATGCTGAAGTGGACTTGTCTTGGGTTTTTAGCTGCCCAGTAGCGGAAATTCTGTTTGTTTGTGGCTCCAGAATGATGAACAGGGCCTTGTCGATAAGTTTCCGAAATCGCCTTCATCAACGTATTGCGTGCTGCTGAAGGCCGCCATCCTGGTGATGTAATTGTCGAAACTTGATACGAAAAACGGGATTACCTACTGATTCAAATAAACTATGGTCCATTTTTCTTTGTTGAGTAGTGTTCATTCTATTGCCTTTAAAAACCGGTTCATATCTATTGCCCCACCCTGTTCAACGAAACTACCTAACGTTTGATGATGAAAAAACTTGTTTCACTGACATATATATTTTTCTTTTTCTTTCAGAAAATCTGAAAGTGATGCCGATGCTGAAATAGATAGAATTTTCAAATTTCTCTGCTCAATGGAAAACGACATCATCCGACCTAGGACATTAACCATCATGGGACGAAACGTTACCTTCAAGAAAACTTGCGGGCAAGTTGTCGACACAACATTCGACGAACTCTGCGCTCGAGTGAGTCATCGATGGATTCTATCGAATACCTGCAATTTCATTGGCAACGTAAGATGATAAAAATGACTTATTTCAGCCTTTGGGCGCTAGTGATTACTTACAACTCGCCCATGCGTTCCATACGATTCTAATCAGAGACGTCCCCACGTTGAGCCTCAAGTTGAGATCGGAAACCCGTCGATTTATCACGCTGATTGACACTTTGTACGATAATAGAGTAAGTACTACACGACTGTAATCCGTCAATTTACTTCAAATTCGAGACGCTAATTATTCATTTTATACGTTTTTCCAGGCGAGAGTTGTGCTCTCAGCTGATAATCCGCACACTCAACTCTTCCAGGCTGAAGGTCACGGCGACACTGCTGATGACCACAGGATGTTGATGGACGATCTTAACATAACCGCCGGATCGGTGAGTATACTTTCATCAATTTATCGGTGTCGTTTTTAAGCGAAAACGGAGATTCACCTTGCAAGAATCGATTCCCTCTCCTTCTTATGGCAAATTCCCATCAATATTGGATTGAGTCGTTCCTCCTGAAAAATGTCTTCAAGTTTTGGCCCTGTTTTCATCATTTTTCTAAATTATGACCATTTCAGGAAAACGCTAGCTCGAGTATATTCACCGGAGAAGAAGAACTGTTCGCTTTTGACCGCACGGTATCCCGACTTTCGGAGATGCAGACGGAGGAATATTGGAAACAATGGGATAGGAAAAGATGAAGACGCGATCACGTTACGATGTTTATCAGTATAGCAATAGCGATCTCATTGTATATTGGTACAAAACTAAATTACTTATATGCTGGTGGGCGAGGCAGTGTAAAACTGTCCTTCCCAATGTGTTACCACGCGCACTTGAATCCCTTTCAAGTGTCCTCATTAGCCTAAGAAAATCCTTTCTTCTTCTCTCACAACCACTAAACTACTTGAATGAGTTGAAGCTGCATGATGGAGCGATCCCTCTCATTAATTGCTACTTTCAGACATGGCACCTCCGATCAGTGCCTACGTTCATAGGTCTTGTTTTCGAACCTCCGGTACCAATTTAACTTAAGTTCAATCCATTGTAACTTTTGTTTTGGCGTTCCTAACTAATCTCGTGTACTTTTTTCCGACTTATGTAGTTAAAGTACCTAAATTATATTTTATTTATTGAACTCGGCGATCTAATTATCTTGATTCATCTCCAGCCAAATTATCCGAAATTATTTGAATACACAATTTTGAGCTCTATTTTATGAAAGAGGAAAATATTTTGGTTCTTGGATGCACTTTTCGTGTTCGTATTCACAGGTGGCTCTTCATCCACTATTACGAGGTATACCATTACCACTATGTGCTATCAAATTGGGTGCACTTGCTTATGAAGAACGTTGATTGGTTGAAGAACCAAACCGCTGGAACTAGACTATTTTTGGTTGGTTATTCTTCAAATAATCAACCTATGTTTTCATGATAATGGTCAACCTCTCCGATTTGGCTCAAAATTTTTTTCTGGACGTTTCATGATGTCCTGATCAAAAAAGGTCGATGTCCGTCCGCCGTACGCCGTACGCCGTCCATGTTCCGCGCCGTTTTTGGTAGTAGAAAATTTTCTAAAAATCTGAAATTTGGGTCAGGGGTCTGTTCCCAGCCGAGATGGGTCCTCGAAACTTTTCAGCCCGATCGGACCAAATTTGGAGGGGGTAGGGGTCAAAATGTGTTTTTTGAAAAATGGATTTTCGAGATTTTGGGTGATTTAGGCGAGTGGGGTGTCATTTTCCACTAAATTTTGGACGCTGAATCCAATAAAATGGGTCCCAGAACAATTGGCACCCACTGGAAGAAGTAATGGGTCAAATTGGGTATTTATTACCCAATTTGATTATGTGTTTTTGGGATTTCTGCTACCTAGGCGTGTGGAGTATAATTTTCCACTAAATTTTGGACGCTGAATTCAATGATGTGTGTCCCAGAACGTTTGGCACCCACCGGAAGAAGTTATGGGTCAAAATGGGTATGTATCCACCCATTTTGTATGTCTCAGGATTTCTGGTGCCTAGGCGTGTGGGGTATCATATTCCACTAAATTTTGGACCCTGAATCGATTGGAATGGGTCTGAGACCCGCCACACCCACTGTTTCCCCCATTCGAGGAATAACCAACCCGTGTGTAAGAATTTGCAGATTTTTTTTTATCAGAACTGAACTACAGGTATTCAAAAGAGGTCGTCGACATAAAGTCAAAAGTCAATCTTTCCAATTTGACCGAAAAAATTTTCTGGGCGTTTCAGGGTGTCTTGATCAAAATGAGCAGATGTCCTTTGGTTGTAGAAAATTGTTTTAAAATCTGAAATTTGGGTCAGGAGTCCGTTCCCGACTCTAGTTGGTCCTTAAAACTTTTCAGACCGATTGGACAAAATTTAGAGGAGGTAGGAATCAAAATGTGTTTTGAAAAATGGATATTTGGCGATCTAGGCGTGTGGGGTATTGTTTTCGACTAAATTTTGAACGCTGAATCCAATTAAATGGGTCCCAGAACGATCGGCACCCACTGGAAGAGGTTATGGGTCAAATTGGGTATTTATTACCCATTTTGAATATGTGTTTTCGGGATTTCTGCTACCTAGGCGTGTGGGGTATAGTTTTCCACTAAATTTTGGACGCTGAATCCAATTAAATGGGTCCCAGAACGATTGGCACCCACTGGAGGAAGTAATGGGTCAAATTGGGTATTTATTACCCATTTTGAATATGTGTTTTCGGGATTTCTGCTACCTAGGCGTGTGGGGTATCATTTTCCACTAAATTTCGGACGCTGAATCGATTGGAATGGATTCGGGACACACCACACTCACTGTTTTCCCTACTTTCTATGCTTCCCCATTTAGGACCGTGAGGTATCGTTTTCCACTAATTTTTTGACGGAGCTCCACTGTTACGAGCCACCGTTGCTGACTGTACATAAATATTTCCGCGTTCTGTGAGCAACTTCCGATACGATGTTCAAAAATCTAGTCAGGATTGTTGGTAGTACCTGATATTTTAAGCACATACTTACTTAAAATATTATATTTTTCAGGTATTCATTGAACAAAATTGATACGTACATCAAAGACGACACCATACGGTAATTTTCATTTTAAACGACAAAATACTAACAAAACAATTGAAGAGCTTTCTTTCAAAACGGCTTATATCCACTTTTAACTTTTTGTGGGGAAATGAGAAAAACAGATTTCATGACGAAGCAAATTTTCCAGAGTTCCCAAATTTTCCAAATAGTTTGTATGAAGAACCGTCAACTATACTGTAAAATTTCGAAAATCAGGCTCATGTTTTGGAGGAGGAACGGCCATTTGTAATTTGGATATAAGCCCGTTTGATGAAAAACGATGGATATAAGCCGTTTTGGAAAAAAAGGGATTTGTGCTGTTCAAAGAAAACTCAAATTTTAATTTCTTTTTATGTAATATTAATACAATGTAAACTTGTAAAAAAACAGTGGAAAATGATATAATATAATTCATATATAAGGATACATAAATATGATATTTTAATATAAATTCAATAAGCTCAAGTTCAAGTCAATAAGCAATTTTTTGAGAAGTTCTAATCGGCATTTAATTGAGTAAATATTAAAATTTAGTATAAATATTAAACGAGAAAAAAATGGGTATTTAAATATGTAGTTCGTCGCAGTCTAGGTCAAGGCAGTCACATTCATTGGCCTCATCAATCTCAGCAGATTCTTGATCCAGTAACGGTTTTCTACCTTTCTTTTTGGGTATGACGTAATTCGGGTCAACATCCAGATATTGCTTGTCCCTCTCTTGTTGACGGCGATCATCGTGCGTCGATCATCTCTTACTTGAGCCCCGAATCAAGTCACTCACAGTACCTTCCTCCATCAAGTTCGATAAGACGACAAATCTTAGAATGCGATGACAATGACACAACGAATGAAATCAAAACACGGAAATCGACGAATGGAAACCAAACAGTATCAAAGTTCAAAATACGCATGATCGACGGTAGTTTGTTTACAATCCACACTGCCATTCGCACAGGAAAAGCTTTGAGGGCGCCCAGTGTTAAACAGAAGTGCCCAAGAGTGATGGCAACACCACCTGTTGTGAGAGTCGTTTATTTCTGATTTTTCTCGAGTCTTGTCTAGTGTTTCCCTCTAACAGTTGGGAAGCGAACCACATTCAAATTCGAAGCGGAAAATATTAGTTTGGATATAAGCCGTTTTGATGAGAAAGGAACTACTAACATACTAGTAATGGATGGATATGAGCCACTTTGATAAAAAATACCTTATTGAATATAACGGGGTGGATATAAGCCATTTTGTTGGAAAACAGATTTTTATCAAGCTTTTAGAGGAGGATAGGAACCGTTTTGGAAGGAAAGCGACTCATGAGGTGATAGGGCTGATCCCAAAGATTCAGAATCCGTAAAAAAAACTAAAAGTGTAAAAAGTGGATATAAGCCGTTTTGAAAGAAAGCTCCTCAATTATTTGAAAAACTTTTTTCGTTTTCCAATGTGGACAAAATTTGTCGCAAAAGGGTACCTAATAACGTCGATGTATCAAAACCCCAATAACGATATTTGAAAAACAGTATTGAAGGAGAAACATCGATATATTTTAGTCCTGTTATCTTCTTATCACGAAGGTCAAGGTTTACTCCCCCTTGACATCAAAAATTTTTATTAAATTTGTTTCAACAGATTCTGTATTTCGACAGTGTTGTTCAGTACTGTACAGTGTTTTAACACGATTGTTTTTATTCGTTATTGTACGTGACGGATTCTTTGTTCGTTGTTGAACATTTCGTTTTCAACTATTAAACCCTATTTCGTTCTTCCGAATGCCGAATCCTTATTGAATTCTGCTGACATTCAGTTTCGTGTGTGCTGAATTTACCTTTGATGAGAGGCGACACGAAATTCCCGTTTCAGTAAGTCATTCTTCCTCAGTAAATGACTGATGTGAACGATCAAACTCAACTTTGAGTCGGTTGTTATTTTACTTTTATATGTAGAAGTACCTGCCTGCTTCGTTATTCGTTACTCTTTTATTGGTGCAGTCAAAATGAATAGAAGTAGTTCATTTTCTTTACCTACGCTTGGTGGTGATTTCTCAGTCAGATGTTCGCATTCCAGCTTGTCTGAGTTCTTATTCGATTCTCGTTAAATATATGTTGTAGCAGGAATGGGAGGAGGGGGATGAATCCCGCATCCCACTTCTGATGTTGTAGCGGGAATGGGAGGTGGGGGATGAATCCCGCATCCCACTTCTGATGTTGTTGTTGTATTTATGAACAGAACACATTAATACTCGATAAATACTTTATTGATCTTCCAATCAACAATCTCCAATTCTGGTATATATATCAACCACCTCAACCAACGCCAAACCTCCTCCACCCTCTCTCGCGCTCACGCTAACGTTCGTTCACAACATGTGTCCTGGCAGGTGCTATGTCACAACATCTCCCCCTCTCACATCAAAGGTCCAGGATGTTCCGAGGCTTGGGGACACGAGCCAATCTGCGTGGAGCCTGCTGCGGTGGCTGAGATGGAGAGCCTGTCGGGGGTGTTCGCAGAATGGACGTACTGCACTGAGCAGTCCTGCGTGGAGCTTGCTGGGGTGGCTGAAGTGGAGAGTCAGTCTGGGGTGTTTGCAGAACAGGGATGGGCGCACTATGTTGGGGAGTCTTGGGGTCTGGTGGTGGCATCCTGTCTGCCTCTTCGCTCTTCTCTGTTGAAGACGTCATGGGGTTGAAGGGGACAAGGCCAACCCTGTTCCGGCGCACTATGTTGGAGTCAGTTTGGACTGTATACGAGCGAGGCTGTTTCAGCTGCTCCACGATGATACCAGGTTTTTTTGCATCTCGTATCCAAACGTTCTCGCCCTCCTTAAGTGGCCTCAAACCCTGAGCACCATGGGAATCATTGTAGTTTCGTTCCACGCGTTGCCTGCGGTGTTCTTCTTTTTCTCTAACCTCCGCATGACGGGGAAGCTTGGGTTTGAGGTTGGCTGGAACCGTTGGAACTGTGTCTCTCAACTGACGTCCCATGGAGAGCTGTGCAGGGGTATACCCATTCTCCAAGCCAGAGTTCCTGTATGCCAAGATTCCCAAGTAATAGTCCTCTTCTTTTCTTATGATGTTTTTCACGATTTTCACACCAGCTTCAGCCAGTCCGTTTGCCTGAGAATGTTTGGGACTGCTGGTATGAAGTGTGAAGCCATACTTTTGGGCAAATCTATCAAATTTAGCAGAGCCCCAGAATGGCTCAAACTGTGAGCCACAATCTGCCATGATGGATTCTGGAATACCTTGACCTGAAGCTTTCTCCCACGGCCGAGATGGGAAAGGGATTTGCAGAAGGGGCTCATTTCGTTGAACACGAGTAGTGGCGCACATGAAGCAATTTTCAACCAGGGTCTTTATATCCTTTGAAATGTGTGGCCACCAAACGGCATTTTTCGCACGTGATCGGCATTTTGAGATCCCCAAATGCCCCTGATGTAGTGCAGAAAGGACCCGTCGCCTGGATGGAGTGGGGATGACGACCCTACCATTCATCAAGAGCAAGCCAGCATACTCTGAGAACTGAGTCCGTCGTTCATAGTAAGGAAGATATTTTGCTGGAATCTCCTGGCGGGAGGGCCAACCCTGCAGCATGCATTCTTTGGTGTAAGTGCTCTCCTCATCTTCCTGCTGTTCCTTCCAAATCTGGTGGTCATATTTCCTGTGGAGGTCCTTCAAGGTGATCTCCATGAGCAGCTCTGCTTCGTTTGTTGGCTTGTATGGTTCTACTGTGTACAAAGGCTTCCTGGACAAGTGGTCTGCTGTCGTCAGCTGTTTGCCTGGCACATGCACAATGGTATAATTGAACCGCATCAACCTCAGCCGGAATCTGAGAAGTCTAGGAGACAAACTATCCATGGGCGTTGTCGAAAAAATAGGAATCAGAGGTTTATGGTCTGATTCCAGAATAAAATCGAGTCCAATCAAGTAATCGCGCAGCCTTTCGCAACACCATGTAGCAGCCAGACCTTCCTTCTCAATTTGCGAGTATCGCTTTTCCGTTTCGTTCATTGTCCTCGATACGTAGGCCACTGGCCTGAGCACGCCCTCATGTTCTTGTAGCAGAGCCCCTCCAATCCCGTAGGCTGAAGCATCTGCTGTAACAACTGTCTTTCGAGATGGATCATAGGCTGCCAACACAGGGGGCGAAGTCAATAGATCCTTCAACTTTTGAAAAGCTTCCTTCTGCTGATGACCCCAGACGAACATTCTGTCATGTTTTTCCAGTTCATACAGTGGAGCCAGCAGCTCTGTTCTCTGAGGAATGGCTTTGGCCAGAAAATTTACCATACCCAGGAGTCCTCTCAACTCCTGTCAAGTTGCTTGGGGGTTCCAACTCTTTAATAGCTCTCACCTTATCAGGGTGAACGTGAATGCCATCATTATCTATGAGATGGCCAAGAAACTCAATTCGACGTCGACAAAATTGGGTTTTTGCTTTATTGAGCGTCATGCCCACTGCACTGAGTTTGCGAAGAACGGCCTTCAACCGTACATCATGTTCCTGCTTAGTGGCTCCAAAAATCAGAATATCGTCCAGTAGGCATATAACCCCCTCACAACCCTCCAGCGTTTCAAACATCCGCCGCTGAAAGTGTTCCGGTGCGTTGCAGGCCCCAAAGGGCAGTCTTTCGAAGCGGTACCCGCCCCCAAGGTGTAATAAAGGTAGTCACATCCTTCGAGGGCTCATCCAGTTCCACCTGATGGAATCCTGATTCTGCATCTAGCTTGGAGAAATATTTTGCCTCTCCAAGAAGACCCAATGAATATGTCACATCTGGGATTGGTAAAAATTCTCTCTCAACGCAAGAGTTCAGCTGCCTCAAGTCCACACAGAGGCGCACATCCATTTTAAGACTGCTCTTCTTTGGCACCACCACTAGGGGTGAGCACCATTCAGTTGGCTTGCTCACTTTCGTAATAATACCTGTAGCTTCCATTTTATCAAGTTTTTCCTTCACCAGCTTCCTCAGGGGAATTGGAATACGTCGTGGAGTTGACACAGCAAAAGGTTTGCTGTCTTCCTTCAGTTTTATTGTACACGATCCAGGTATCTTCCCAAATCCCCTGAATAAATTAGGGAATTCTGCTCTGATGCGCTCCTCCTCTCCTTGCTCATCCCTAATTTCATAGATACGTTTCAGGAGTTGCAAATCTTCAACTGCTTTCCGCCCAAGCAGAGGGCGCTGCAGGCCTTCGATGTAGTAGACTCTTTGCTTGGTGACTTTCCCCTTATAACTGAGACTTTCATCTGTGACTCCTACAACTGACATTCGACTACCATCAGCTGTAGAGAGCACCTTGCTTGTTTTGTTCAATTTCTCATCACCATTGAGGTAGGATGATGGAATTACCGTCACATCACTCCCTGTGTCAATCTTGAAATTGATCTCTCGACCTCTGACTGTAATGCTAGCAGACCAGTCTTCACCACCTCTCTCATGAACTGCACAACAAGAACCTGAACTGTCCGACTCATACGCAAGCTGGGTATCTTTTTCTTCCACCTCCCTGACCCTGAAATTTTTCTTCCTGCTGGGGGCCTGAGGTGATGTACCTGGGAACTTTTGCCTGGCCTTTCCAGGGCAAGCCCGGGAGTAGTGTCCCTCCAGATCACACGTGTGGCAAATCGCTGAGCGGGCTGGGCATCGGTCCCCTTTGCCATGAAACAACAAACAACATTCACATGGTTTGCCGACTTTAGGTTTTTGCCTAGACTGTATTCTGTCCACATTGTGTGCTCCGGCACTCCCTACATTAAGAACTTCCTGCTGCTTCTTCACCTCTTCCGACTGTTTTGCCATTTTCATGGCTGTTTCCAAAGTCAACTTTTCGTCCAATTGCATCTTTTCACTGAGCTTTTTATCTGAGATACCCACCACAATACGATCCCGGATGAGTTCCTCCCTCAATGTCTTGTAATCACAACGCTCTGCCATGGAATGTAGCTCAGTTATAAAATCCGCCACTGGTTCCCCCACCAGCTGGACCCTACTGTTGAACCTGGCTCTCTCAAAAATGACATTCCCTTTTGGAGCAAAATAGTCATCCAATGCCTTCACTACTGAAGCATAGTCTGTCTCCTTACCTGAGGCCAAGTTCAATTGGGGTAAAATGTCGTCACCTTTATCTCCCATGAGGTACAACAACGAATTTACCTGGTCTGCAGACTCCTCCTTATCCATTTTAGTAGCTTTTCGGAAGCGTTCAAACCGCCTCTTCCATTTAGTCCAACCCTTTGGATCCGAAAAATCAAATGGCTCAGGTGCTGGGATGTTATATGTAGCCGGTTTGTCGCTCATCTTAACGAGGCTGAACACCACACGAGGAATCTGCCCAACCACTGAGTGTTGTCAACACTACACGATCGCGACCACGAATCCCGCGAAATTTCCACTTGGAATTGTAACTGAACTCACTGAACTGAATTTACCGCTGTCACCATGTTGTATTTATGAACAGAACACATTAATACTCGATAAATACTTTATTGATCTTCCAATAAACAATCTCCAATTGTCGTATATATATATCCACCTCCACAACCCACGCCAAACCTCCTCCACCCTCTGTCGCGCTCACGCTAACGTTCGTTCACAACATGTGTCCTGGCAGGTGCTATGTCACAACAGACACAAACCCCAATGAGAACCATACCCTGCAAAAAGTTAGTCCACAACCTAACAACCCTCATCAGGGGACTAGGGCTGTTTATGGACTAAAAGAATGGGACACCTAGGAGAAGCACAACAAGCCACCAGGCTTCCGCGCTTGGGGCCCTCTATAACCCCTTCTCTAGGTGTCTGTTACCATCTACCATCTGGACAGAGGAATTCAGGCTCATGGCCTTGAAGTACGATGTGTCAAACTCTATACACTCCTTCGATGAAAGCTCTCTCAGAAATGAGACGGCACAGATTTTGGAGGGGTTTCGTCGGGAGCCTAACCGCCAGTTCAAGTGTGCCAGTTTCAATACAAACCTTGGGCTCGGTTTTTGAACAGTGTGCTGGCTGTTCAAGTTTTGCGGAGAGCTAGTTGATTTGAAGTAGAAGCCCTACTCAGTGGACACGGGGGACCTGTACCATTTCCTCGCGTCAGCCCTAGACTTCAGGAAATTCGCTTGACGACTGTTGCTTCCTACAACCTCTTAAGGGACGACGTCGTGAGACTATTAGATGGTAGCATGGGAGAAAAAACTTTGTATTCCCTGAGATGGTAGTGAATGTGCAAAAGTCGCAAAATTCTGTGAGCTACCTTGGCGGTTCAGGCTGAAGCAAATCCATAACTAGACTGCTGAAGGGTCTCGTTTCTTATTACTACCCACCCAATTGAGTCTCATTCCTCTCAAATTTCATACCACCCGTATAGTGATGATAATTTCGGTGTCAAATTATTTTACTTTACTCCTACATATGTCTCGCATTATATTTAAGACCCATACTTCCGGCAGACGGTCACACCAAGCCGTATAGTTTATTGAATTGACTTTTTTTTAAAAAATTTTTTGTGATGTGTTTATACTAAACTTCTTTTCTTCTTCTTCTTCAGTAATTGTTTCCAATTTCTTCCGAAATGTTGACAATTATTATTTCTTACAGCATTAAAACAAGAAAGTACATACTGGTCCCAAACTTGAACCTATGATGGCACATTTACCTGATTCAGGGTCTTTGTGATCATCACAGTGGGCGGCCACCAGAGCGAGGAATGATAAAAGTGACAACAGCGTGTCCCTGTTGGCCACAGGAAGAAGCTGTAGGAGATGTTGCATCGCTTCGTGCTGCAATCTTCGGTTCCGTATCCCTGAAAATGATGAACAAGTTCACTCGATTATAAAATAACTTGGACCTGACTCGGTTCACCTGAGGAGTCACCTACGTCCTAGTATTGGGCCTTGTTTTAAGAGACTTCTGAGAAACTCACTTTGAGTTTGGATGAAGGCAGAGTAAAGGTCTTTGCAGAGAAGGGGATCTGGCAAGTCTCTAAAGTATTCCTTCAGAAGGGTCGCCACATCGTGGGGCCCGCATTGCTCGTCTTCTAATCTTAACTCCTTCCCTAGGTCGAATTCTTCCCGTAACTGCATGCAAAGAGAGAGACAGGGGTAGGTGTAAGGATAAACTCCTAGAATATGATTCATGTTTTACTAGATTAGGTACCAAAAAAGCTCTGTCTGGCCAGGTACTGACTAGAACACTAGAACAGATCTTCCCTTCTACAACAAACATCACAATAAGCCTTCAAGCGCTCACCTGCCGAACCCGTTTTTTTCGAACTCGATACCCTAAAGATTCCCAAAGTGTTGAGATGAGACGTTAGATGGTTAAGGCAGGCGGCGACCAAATTTGGAACCCCAGACGTAGGCGGTGCTGCCAGATTGCTTTGGGAACCTCCTTCCAACGAGATGTCGTCGAGACCAGGCATCGACAGAGTTGGCGAAATCAGCGACTCGATTGATCCTTTCTACAGCGTTAGAAAAATTGAGACATGAACGCGTGTTAAACAGAACGTCATTCAATCCCTCAGCCAGAAAAAAAATCCAAGTACAGATTATAAATTAATAGTTGAATACATTGAGTGCTATTGCAAAGAGTGTCTTCAATTTTATCAATGCAGAATCGCTTATCTGAAGAGGAATGCGCATGCACATACACATCTTACTTCTACCAAGGAAATCCGCTGCTTTGCTGATGATGTAGCTTGCTGTTGGTTACATCCTGTCCCGGATCTTCACTCCCTTACCTTGTTTTGGTTAGTTATTCCCTGAATAATCAACCCATGTTTTCTTGCAAAAAGTCAATCTTTCCGATTCGAACCGAAATTTTTTTCTGGAAGTTTCACGGTGCCTAGATCAAAATGAGCAAATGCCCGTCCGCCATACGCCGATTTTCGTAGTAGACGAATTTTTAAAAATCTGAAATTTAGGTCAGAGACCCGTTTCCGGCTCTAGCCCGATCGGACCAAATTTGAGCGGGGTAGGATCAAAATGTGTACTTTGAAAAGTGGATTTTCGAGATTTTTCGCGATCTAGGCGTGCGGGGTATCATTTCCCAATAAATTGTGGACGTTGAATCCAATGAAATGGATCCCGGAACGATTGGCTACCTCTGAATGAGGTTGTAGGTCAAAATGGGTACCTATCTACCCATTTTAAATGTGTGTAATCGAGGTTTCTGGTACCTAGGCGTGTGGGGTATCATTTTCCACTATATTTTAGATGCTGAATTCAATGAAATGGGTCCAGGAACGGTTGGAGCCCACCGAAGGAGGTTATGGACGCCGAATCGATTGAAATGAGTCTCCATGCGCCTGGTCCGAGGAATGACCAACCCCTGTATAAGAATTTGCAGCGTTTTTTGAAATACGTACCCATTTAGGTACGTGGGGGTTGATGAAAAGGAGTTAATACTATGGAAATGGGTTGAGTGAAAAGTCTATTGAGTGTGCTTTATATATAAAAGAATTCCGTTCGAAAATTTCTTTCAAAATCAAGTGCTCTTGGTAGCGCCAACCAGTCTCATGACAGTATAAATTACCAAAGTAAAGATCTCACAAACTGCTTTTATTTTCTCACTTAATTTGCTGCTGGTATTTTACTTTGAATTTCTCGAATCAATACTCCGAGTAGAAAACTGGAATCGTAGAGGCGAAGCGCATTTAACTAACACACTTTTTTCTCTGCAAACTTTGACACAAACGCCGAAGTATAATTTATATCGACCTTTGAATTATATTTACTATTTAGAGCAAAGGAAAATATACTCAATTTTTCTCTCGTCTATGGCAAGTTTACACTTTGCAGTCTAAAAAGTCTGCGACAGAGCGTGCGTGGACCGGCCCACGGTCTATCCGCATAGAGACGGCTATTTTGTGAGGCAAACTATGCCAACCTCTGCCAACAATTCTTGGCCCACCACCCTATCAAAAATATTTCCACTCTTCGAAACATTGTTTTAAACTTTTAAGGAATATTTTGGAAACGAAGGGGAAATAGAAAATAGCGAATTCACGTAGGATTGTCGTGTCATATCCATGTTGCATTAGTTCAAACGTAAAAGGGTGTGATACAATATTGAGTTTTACAAGAGTTACCTGGTGATGATTTTAATAAGTACAACTGGTTGCGTAGAGTATCAACTTCTTGCCTCTGATCTTCAAATACTTCTGAATTTGATCTTCGATTTGATTTGGTTGGTTATTCCTTGTTATTACTATTCTTGCAAAAAGTCAATCTGTCCTATTCGGCACACAATTATTTTCTGGGCGTTTCAAAGAGCCTAGATCAAAATTAGCAAATGTCCGTCCGCCGTACGCCGTCCACGCCGACTTTGGTAGTAGACAATTTTCTAAAAATCTGAAATTTTGGTCAGGGACCCTTTTACGGCTTTAGTTGGTCCTCCAAACTTTTCAGCCCGATCGGACCAAATTTTGGTGGAGTAAGGGTCAAGATGTGTATTTTGAAAAATGATTTTTTTTTTTTAATAGATTTTTGGCAATCTAAGCGTGTGGGGGTATCATTTTCCACTAATGACCCATAATCGATTGGAATGGCTTCGGGACCCCCCCACACTCACTGTGTCCTCCATTTTCCCCATGTTCGTCCGAGGATTTTTCTGTTGATTGATCATTAACCGAACCCAATAACTCGAAGAAATAGAGTAGATCAGTGCAAGCCAATTCTTAAAATTAAGCTGAGTAAAGTAATATCCTCACCTCGTCGCCGATAGGTGCCTCAATGAGGGACGAAAAGCTTCCCCGCGCCATGGATTTCCTGGACGCCATTACTTCATTTTGCCGGGACTCTCTTGATTGGCGCTCGTTCTCGACACAGACTCCAAGTGGAATGCCAAACACCATCCCTCCAGTACGATTCTCACTCCTTCCTAGGGCACAGTACCACCACTGTATTAGGCCAGGTTCTATTAATGGTAGGTGAGGTTTTTGTATCACTGACATGCATCGTAATCTCTCATATGGTTCAACCGAAATTTAATTCGTCCTACACTGGTTATATTACAATAAGAACGGACACAAAGCTGAATACCGCAATAACTGCCAAAAGATCCACCCGAAGGAGGATGGGCTTCATCGTTGAGAGCCCTATAATCCTGAGTTCCACTATTTTGGGTGAGTAGGTAGGGAGGGGGGGGGGGGGGGTGATGACAACAACATTAATAAAAATGAAATGAATATGATTTTGTGGCCCAAAGAGGGTTGTAACGTTCAGTTCTGGTAATATTAATTACTATATAATATTAATATAATATTATAAAATATAAAATATAATATTAATTACAATAACTGAAGACTTCAAGATTTTCAATCGTGTTACTACCTCAAAGTGCAACTATGTAACGGTCCAAAACGCTTCTATGAATCTGATATATGCCGATCAGTCTGGAACTCTCCTCATTGGACAGAAGTAAGTGAAATTAGACAAAAAGAATTTCTGGGTAACCCTCTAAGTTACCGTTTGATACCTTTTCAGGTAAACAAATCCTATTCTTTACCTACAGCTACATTCCTGCTGAAGGGAATAGAAATAACATATTATACCAAAGATGTTCATGAAAAGCATCAGCGTTGACAATGACCACATTGACGGTGTTGAGTGCTGCCGATTGTCTTTGAAGATAGAAGTAAGATAGAATATTGATGATCAAACGAGCGTGTCTTACGTTCTAATTTTGGCGATTAAGAAAGCAGGTGTGCTCGGCTCGTAAAAACCCGTAAGGACTTCTGGAATTTTCAACTCGGACTAGGACATACTGAGTGTAGTGTTGTTTGGACGGTTTTTTTTTTCTACGTGGTTTTCCTTCACACTTCCTTGCAAAAATGGCTCATGACGAATCCTCGGGTTCCAACTTTGGCAAGAGCTGGAGGAAACATGGCCGTTCTAATCATCAAGAGCCCCCTCGACCTCCCCTACCAGCAAACTGATACCGCGATCCTCCAGATGGTGCAAATCCTGCAAAATCTCCTTATAAGTGAAAACCTTCCAGCGTTTGGACAATAATACACTTGCCTCACAGATGAAGAACCAGCGGAATCAGGTCGTACCTCCAATATATAGAGGATACTCTCCCATCCAAGCATTTTCAGTATCTTGGGCCACCAAGACAGACCTCATTGTCAACACAATGAGTGGATCTGCCTGGTGTCATGCCAGCGATCAACTATTCATGTTGTAGGACCCGGAAAACCGGTCTTACCGGGGAAACCCCACATGATTGCTCATTGCAGACTCTTACAACGAATTTTTTACACCATATATGAACGTTAAAAATTAAATACTAGGTACATCAAAGGGAGGAAAAATGAAAAAGACCTTTATCGTCCTTCCTCGATGTATCGAAAAGACCAGTTGTGATCGCTTTTCTTTTGAGTAGATACGCCTTTCTTTTTGGTTTCTGGATGACAGCCGATGCACTGGTTGGTTCTGCAACAAAAACGCTATTATCATCATCATTATTGTATACGTTGACGCACTCTACACAGTTGTCAACTATGGATGGAATGGAAAAAACTAGTACCTTAGTGCTTGTTGTTGTTTCAGTTTGCGCTCGCGTGTGAATGAATGAATAAACGCCAAATTAATATGAAAGATCGTAAACAAATCGCAACGGTTACATTTATGATTGCATTGTACAGGGTGTCCTCCCTCCTAAATTCGTCCAACTGGTAACAAATAGTCAACGAAAAAATCAAGTCTAGATCAAAATAAGCAAATGCCCCGTCCGCCGTACGCCGATTATGGTAGAAGAAAATTTTCGAAAAATATAAAATTTTGGTCAGGGGTCCGTTCCCAGCTCAAGATGGTCCTCGAAACTATTTGGCGGATTTTCGGTGATCTAGTCGCTTGGGGTATCATTTTCGACTCAATTTTGGACGCTGAATCGGCCGAATCGGAGAGTTTTTGCTTGAAAACATAGGTTGATTATCCAAGGAATAACCAACCAAAACGCTATTAGTTATTCTTGGACCATGAGCATGGGACAAACAGGTAATGTGGAGTGTCCCGGACTCATTCAATTTGACTCTGCGTCCAACATTTTAGTGGCAAATAATAGCCCACGTGCCTAGGTACCCAGAAACCCATCCGAGCGGGTTCATTATTGATTGAAGGATGCAGGGGTGACACTAAAGAAGTATTGAGTATCTCACCTTCTAACCGACCTATTGTAATGGTCGGAGCATTTCTGGTACATCGAATAGGAACACCTATCAATAAATTAGAACCAGCCTTTCTTTCCGCAGCCATCCGTAAATTTCATCATGAAACAACGAAAGCAAAATATATTACCTTCAATAGCTGTCAGGGTAGGCAAATGATCTGAGACAATTTGATCGAAAACTAGTTGGCGGTACAGCAACGAAATACTACGGCCAAAACTCTTAGATCGCAAGCGGAGAACACGGAATACAGAATTTACCGATATTAAACATTCGGTAACTCAGCTGACTACACATTATCCGATAAGTAGGCCGGAGGTCGATCAAGGGTCAAAATTTGTTACATATCTTGAATGTGGGATTTTGGGATTGGCGAATATCTATGGACCTGGAGCATGAGGAAAACATTTCGATTGATTCAGCGTCCAACAACTACCATGTGGAAAATTAAACCACCCACGCCTAGGTCCGCAATTCATGAATACCAACTCACGGCATATGTGTAAGGTATAGCTTGTCGGTAATGAAGAAGCGAAAGAAGAAGAAGCGAATCAAAAAGCGGGGAAAATTTCCCATTTGTACGATTGTTCTCCCCTGCGCCCTCCCCAACGTCAGCATTGAATTGACTCCCAAAAATTGATAAGCACAACAAATGGTGAACCAGTGTTGCCAACGCAGCAATAACAATTTCCTCTTTTTCCCAAGTGCTCAGCTTTAACTTGCCTCTTCTCTGCCTGGCAGCGACACCTACGCATGCTTTTCATTACTGACAAGCTATACCTTCCAGATGGCACCAATTGGCCTGGGACTAATCACAATGGTATCAGTGCCAACAATTCCATGGTAAACTAGGAGTGCAACATCGACCACAAAACATCGATGTTCCAAAACATCGATAAGTAATATTAAAACAACGATATTAAAAATACATCGACTTGAAACATTGATGCCCAATTAAAAATAACCTACAAGAAAACAATCTCCAACTCCTCCAACAATTAAAATAACAAAAACAAACATGAAACAAGGAACCAAATGTTGAAAAAATGTTGTGGGCGAAAAAATTGATGAACACATTACTTAATATATAATAACATAATTACTAATAAATTTAGTAGGTAAAAAAAAATTCATTAGAATCTGGCTGCATAATGCTTATAGGCCCCAGTATTTTGGTTGGTTATTCCTTGAATAATCAACCTATGTTTTCATGCAAAAGGTCAACCTCTCCGATTCGGCTCAAATTTTTTTCTGGACGTTTCATGGTGTCTAGATCAAAAACGCTGCAAATTCTTACACACGGGTTGGTTATTCCTCGGACCAGGCGCGTGGAGACTCACTTCTTCAACATGGGGAAAATGGAAACTGTGGGTGTGGCGGGTCCCGGACACATTCCAATCGATTGAGGGTCCACAATTTAGTGGAAAATGGTAACCCACACGCCTAGGTTACAGCAATCTCGAAAACACACATTCGAAAAGGGTAGATAGGCACCCATTTTGACCCACAACCTCATCCAGAGAGCGCCAATCGTTCTGGGACCCGTCTCATTGGAATCAGCGTCCACATTTAGTGGAAAATCATACCGTACACGCCTGGGGTAGCAGAAATCTCAAAAACAACATATTCTAACCTGGGGAAAATGGGGGAAACAGTGGGTGCGGTGAGTCCCGGACCCATTTCAATCGATCCAGGGTCCAGAATTTTAGTGGAGAAAATGATACCCCACACGCCTAGGTACCAGAAATCTCGAAACACATATTCAAAATGGGTAATATATACCCAATTTGACCCATAACTTTTTCCAGTGGGTGCCAATCGTTCTGGGATCCACTTCATTGGATTCAGCGTCCAAGATTTAGTGGAAAATGACACCCTACTCGCCTAGATCGCCCAAAATCTCGAAAATCCATTTTTCAAAAAACACATTTTGACCCCTTCCTTGCCCAAATTGCGGAAGCGAGGTGGAGACCAGGACGAGAGAAGACGGAGGCTAGGTAGAGACCAGGGCGTAGGAAGGCGGAGGTGAGGTGGAGATGGGGACGAGAGAAGGCGGGAAGCGAGGTGGAGGAGACCAGGACGAGAGTAGGCGGTGGCGAGGCGGAGACCAGGGCGAGAGAAGGCGAAGTTGGGGTGGAGGATACCAGGGCGAGAGAAAGCGGAAGTGAGGTGGAGACCAGGAAGAGAGAAGGCGGAGGCGCGGTAGAGACCAGGGCGAGAGCAGGCGAAGTTGGGGTGGAGGATACCCAGGGCGAGAGAAAGCGGAAGTGAGGTGGAGACCAGGAAGAGAGAAGGCGGAGGCGCGGTAGAGACCAGGGCGAGAGAAGGCGGAGGTGAGGTGGAGACCAGGATGAGAGAAGGCGGAGGCGCGGTAGAGGACCAGGACGAGGGAAGGCGGAGGTGAGGTGGAGACCAGGAGAGAGAAGGCGGAGGCGCGGTAGAGACCAGGACGAGGGAAGGCGGTAGCGGTGAGGTGGAGACAGGGACGAGAGATGGTGGATGCGAGGTGGAGACGGGGACGAGAGAAGGCGGAATCGAGGTGGAGGAGACCAGGATGAGAGAAGGCGGAGGCCGCGGTAGAGACCAGGACGGAGAGAAGGCGGAGGTGAAGGTGGAGACCGGGACGAGAGATGGCGGATGCGAGGCGGAGACCGGGACGAGAGAAGGCGGAGGCGAGGCGCGGTAGAAACCAGGGACGAGAGAAGGCGGAGGCGCTGGTATACGGGTAGAGACCAGGACGAGAGAAGGTGGAGGTGAGGTGGAGACCGGGACGAGAGATGGTTGTGGATGCGAGGTGGAGACCGGGACGAGAGAAGGCGGAGGTTAGATGGAGGAGACCAGGATGAGAGAAAGCGGAGGCGCGTGTAGAGACCAGGACGATAGAAGGCGGATGGTGAGGTGGAGACCGGGACGAGAGAAGGCAGAGGCGAGGTGGAGGTCTGTGATCTAGACGTTATGGAACGTATACAAACACAGGGGTTGGTTATTTGTCAGACCAGGCGCAGGTAGGACTCATTTCTTCAACATGGGGGAAATGGGGGGATAACGTGGGTTGCGGCGGGTCCCAGACCCATTCCAATCGATTCAGTGTCCATGATTTAGTGGAAAATGATACCCTACACGCCCAGTACCAGAAATCTCATAAACACATATTTAAAATGAGTAATATATACCCAATTTGACCCATAACTTCTTCCAGTGGGTGCCAGTCGTCCTGAGACCCATTTCATTTGATTCAGCGTCCAAAATTTAGTGGAAATGATACCCCACTCTCCCAGATCGCCCAAAATCCTCGAAATTCCATTTAAAAAAAAAAACACTTTTTGACCCCTACCCCGCCCAAATTTGGTCCGATCGGGCTGAAAAGGTTGGAGGACCGTCCTAGGCCGGGTAACAGACCCCTGACCCAAATTTCAGATTTTTAGAAAATTTTCTACTACCAAAAACGGCGTGGACGGCGAACGGCGGACGGCGTACGGCGGACGCACATTGACCTTTTGGTTGGTTATTCCTTGAATAATCAACCTATGTTTTCATGCAAATGGTCAACCTCTCCGATTCGGCTCAAAATTTTTTTCTGGACGTTTCATGATGTCCTGATCAAAAACGCTGCAAATTCCTACACAGGGGTTGGTTATTCCTCGGACCAGGCGTATGGAGACTCATTTCATAAACATGGGGGAAATGGGGAAAACAGTGTGTGCGGCGGGTCCCAGACCCATTCCAATCGATTCAGGATCCAAAATTTAGTGGAAAATGATACCCACACGCCCAGGTACCGGAAATCTCGAAAACGCATATTCAAAATGGGTAATATATACCCAATTTGACCCATAACTTCTTCCAGAGGGTGCCAATCGTTCCGGGACCCACTTTATTGAAATTGGCGTCCAAGATTTAGCGGAAAATGATACCCCACACGCCTAGGTTCCAGAAATCTCAAAAACACATATTCAAAATGGGTAATATATACCCAATTTGACCCATAACTTCTTCCAGAGGGTGCCGATCGTTTTGGGACCCATTTCATTGGATTCAGCGTCCATAATTTAGTGGAAAATGATACCCCACGCGCCTAAATCGCCAAAAATCTCGAAAATCAATTTTTCAAAAACACATTTTGACCCCTACCCCGCCCAAATTTGGTCCGATCGGGCTGAAAAGCTTGGAGGACCGTCCTAGGCCGGAACAGACCCCTGACCCAAATTTCAGATTTTTAGAAAATTTTCTACTACCAAAAACGGCCTGGACGGCGGACGGCGTACGGCGGACGGACATTGACCTTTTGCTTGGTTATTCCTTGAATAATCAACCTATGTTTTCATGCAAATGGCAACCTCTCCGATTCGGCTCAAAAATTTTTTTCTGGACGTTCATGATGTCTAGATCAAAAAATGTCACTGTCCCGTCCGCCGTACGCCGTCCGCCATCCACGCTGTTTTTGGTAGTAGAAAAATTTTCTAAAATCTGAAATTTGGGTGTCAGGGGTCTGTAAACCGCCTGGGACGGTCCTCCAAGCTTTTCAGCTCGTTCGGACCAAATTTGGGCGGGGTAAGGGTCAAAAATGTGTTTTTGAAAATGGATTTTCGAGATTTTTGGCGATCTAGGCGAGGTGGGGTATCATTTTCCACTAAATTTTGGACGCTGAATCCAATAAATGGGTCCCAGAACGATTGGCACCCACTGGAAGAAGTTATGGGTCAAATTGGGTATACATTCACCCATTTTAATATGTGTTTATGAGATTTCTGGTATCTAGGCGTGTGGGGTATCATTTTCTACTAATCTATGGACACTGAATCGATTGGAATGGGTTGGGACCCGCCGCACCCACCGTTATCCCCATTTCCCCCATTGTTTTTAAATAAGTTCCATGCGCCTGGTCTGACGAATAACCACACCCCCATGGTAAGCATTTGCAGCGTTTTTGTCAACAGTTGGAAGTCAGTTTATCTTTTCTCCCAACTTCTTATCCCGTTAAACAACCACCCCAAGTAATCGAGAAAACTTGTTCTGATGGGAAGATTGTCGCTATCACCGAGGGATACTGGTTGCAATCTGAGCAATCACATAATTTTACTACAGCCATCAAGGTTATGAAATTAGAGGATCATCCTTCACATTTAGGACTGGACTCTTAAAGTAAATTGAATGCTTAGGCTGCTTGGCGTCGGCCATCAAATTTTTGCCAAGAGTCTCGAAAGAGAGCAAAAAGGGCAAACACAATATAAGATAGCGAGATGCGAGAAACTGAGAAGGACTAGAACAGTCTACAACTTAGAAGGAGCATGTGTGGTAAATAAGACATAACATTTAGTTCAAAACACCGATGTTGAGTAAACATAGGGTTTTCAATACATCGATGAATAAAGCATCGATGTTTTACACAAAATCATCGATGTTTTTAAAACATTGACAATGATGTCGCATCCCCATAGTTAAGGACACATTGGTCAAAAACTAATCCTTTCATGTTTCTGTGAATCTGTTCTTGGCCAGGTTATCCTTATCTTCGCTTCTCTGGGTAGGCAGCTGAGTTACAGAATGTTTCATTTGTTGGGGCAAAATTTGAGTGATAGGTATTATTTAAGAAATAACGAACCAGCAGTACCTACCTGCTGAGTAGTAGCTGCCAGACCGAGAGCTTCAGGTTTGTGCTGCTTGTGTTGTCTCAAGGTCTCATGCCTTATCATCCCGAGTTTTTCCAGGGTTCTCATCTGGGGCCCCAGCCTGGGGATTACCTTGCAGTCAACAGTGTGGGGACATCATTCAGCACTCCTGCCTCCTTATATACGCTGACAACTTGAAGCTCATTGCCTGCGTCTCTTAGCCTTCCAACTGCCACATGCTGCAGCCTGACCTTGATGCTGTGTCCTTTTGGTGCTCTGCTAATGGTCTGGCTCCTAATCCTCAGCCGTCTCTACCTTTACACGCTCGCAGAACCCAATTCAGTTTGGCTTCTCCATTGCTGGCACCCCTCTTTCTCGCTCATGGCTGACTTGTGACCTCAGTGTGTTACTGGACCCCCATCATTCTTTCTTAGACCATGTGGCCTATGTTGCTTCTCGAGGCATGCGCGATCTTGGGTTTGTAAAGCGGCATACTCACGAGTTTTCTGACGTCCTCTGCACTTAATTACACTGTACCGTGGTTACACCTGTTCTTGAGTATGCGTCAGTGGTGAGGAGCTTGTATTACTCCTGTTACGTAAATCAGATTGAGCGGGTCAATTGAGCATTTCTCCCGCTACCTCGCTTTCAAGATCGGCGAACTTCGCACCGAGGGGGATTATTCTGCCCTTGGCCTTCAGTGCCAGCTTCTGCCCCCAGTTGATCGTCACTTCGTCGCGAACGTGGCCTTCTCCCTGGGCTCCTGCATGGTCCGTGCATCGATAATCACGTTTCGGGCGCCTTTGTCAGCATCATGTTCGGCTTGCATCATTTGAGGTGCCTTTCTCCTCCACAAGTTACTTGTAACACCATCCCCTCTGTCGGTTGCATCGTTTTACAAATTATCTCGCTGATTCTCCCATTTAACCCAAACTGTTCGTTGTTTTCTGCCGACTCAGTGAGACTTTCTGTGAGCGACTTTCTTGCTAACTGTGTGACTTGATTTTTTGTGTTTAATTGCAACGCATAATGTAATGTATTTATAATTGGGCTTATTCCGTACTTATTGAAATAAAAAATTAAAAAATAAAATAAAATAAAATAAATGTACCAAAAACGGACGCAAAATTACTAGTGTTGTTTCGGGAGCGACTCAAACCTCCTCTACAGCTGCACTGCATCGCTCTACCCAATGCTCTATCACCGATTCAATGTTCTAGCCCCATAGAACACCCAGAGAAAACTGGCTCTGACCCAATCAGCATTGTAAATGCTGATCCCACGCCAGGTCAGCTCGACGTTCGGCACCCGGGAGCCCATCCATAGTAAAGTAGATCCGAAATTTTTGTGTTATGCATTTATGTAAAAGTCGAAAGAGTTAAAGAGATGACACAAACCTTGAGGAATCTTGATAGCAACACCAAGGTTGAGAGCCTGCAGCTTCGCCAGCGCCACCTTCTGGAGTATTCGCCGTTCGATCTCGCTCAGTTGGTCCAGCGTTGAGTCCATCAACGTCACCGATCGTCCTGCCATGTTGGTCCATGTGCAGCGACCCTGCACATACAGCAGACTTGTAAACAGCACCAGACCCAGCGGTGATGATATCCCACCAAATGAATTTGACGGGCTATTACAAAAAGTAGCATTTTTTGTTCTTCAGTTTCATGGAGTTTGTAGAAAAGAAATCATTATGCCACAGAAGATGCTTCAGAAAATTGAAAAGTTCATGTGTCTCCTGCATTGGTACGAAATAATATGATATCTTTCCAAGCCTCTCGTTAATGGAAATCGTATCATCTTCGCGTATTTTTACCACCATGATACGGTGGCTGCATCTAGCGGACTCTATCAAACTTTTTTCCTCCTCAGAGGCAAGGGGATCGGAATGCCAAGAGAAACGCCTACGCTTCCAATTAATATCTGGACGCAGCCTCCTTCAAAATGATAATTATCCTCGTGAAAACACCTTGAGCGGCGGTTATCAGGAGAATCTCAATTTGGCGACCACTATAGCTTCGGCTTGAGGTAAAATTCGTCGGTACCCAAGGATCAACTAACAATCAAATTATTTATCACGTGTTGGGTATTTTCTTCTCAATTTAGAGCTTGTATAGCTACTATGGTACGATAATGACAATGATAAGTTTTTCCGCCTGTTTTCATCGTTTTGATATCTGTTGACAGCTAAAATATCAAAATTTTCATATTGAAACATAATTCTGAATCGAAAAAGGTCCTAGTTTTAGGTAAAAACAGTTGCTCAATTAACATTCATTTTCTGAGCAATAAAATATAACTCAAACTCAAATTTTGAGCAATTCTAAAAATTGGAAATGAGTTAATTTCAAGTTTTGATTTTGAGAGGATTTTCGGTTGGTTATTCCTTGAATAATCAACCTAAGTTTTCATGCAAAAAGGCAATCTCTCCGATTCGGCCCAAAAATTTTTTTCTGGACGTTTTAAGGTGTAACATCAAAATTAGCAAATGTCCGCCCGACGTACGCCGTCCATGCCCATTTTGGTATTAGAAAATTTTTAAAAAATCTGAAATTTAGGTCAGGGACCCGTTTCTGGCTCTAGTTGATCCTCGAAACTTTTCAGCTCGATTGGATCAAGTTTGGTAGAGAGAGGGTGGGGGTTAAAATGTGATTTTCAAAATTGGATTTTCAAGGTTTTTGGCGACCAAGGCGAGAGGGTTATCATTTTCGACAAAATTGTGGACGCTGAATCCAATAAAACGGGTCGCAGAACGATTGGCACACGCTGGAAGAGGTTATGGGCCAAAATGGGTACCCATCTACCTATTTGGAAAGTGGGTTTTTGAGATTTCTGGTACCTAGGCGTGTGTGGCATCATTTTCCACTAAACATTGGACGATGAATCTACTGAAATTGGTCCGGTACCACCACACCCCACTGTTCCCATTATCCCCATGTTCGACATTTTGGACGACTTAGGCGTGTGGAGTGTCGTTTTCCACTAAATTTTGGGCGCTGCATTCAATAAGACGGGGATGAACCAGCCTAGAGACGGTAACGGAACCCCTGACCCAAATATCAGATTTCTAGTATATTTTCTACTACCAAAGTCGGCGTGGACGGCGGACGGACATTTGACTTTTTGGTTGGTTATCTCTTGAATAATCAACCCATGTTTCTATGTGCTCTGATAATTTGAATGAAAAATATTCAAATCTGTTGAGCTGTCAGGAGGCTGACAAAGGTGATATACCTACCAAATGGTCTCTTTATGGAAGTGGAGTGAGATCCTTGGAGTTTTTCTCGCCTCACCCTCAACATTTGTGACCCAAAGCAACTGAAATCGCTGGCAAGACCGAAATGTTTCGTATATATATTATGTGGGGGAAATCGTTTCGATAATGAGGATGAGGAAGCGCACCCTCTCCTCTTTCAAGTAAATTTGGCCGAAGACAGGAAATCGTCACTATCCCATTCCTTGTTCACTCTATTTTTACTCACATCAAAATGGTTCATATTCCGAAAAATTCCCTACGTAGGCCAGGAAATGTCTCAACACCTAGCACGATTTCACTTGTGATTAAAGATCACTTTGAACGTCAAGCGTGATTTTCTTCGGAGGCCCGAAGAAGAGTCAATTTTAGAAAAGAGGTTAGTTACAGCTAACCTTAGAAACTCGAGGAGTTTCGTGACGTCATTCGATGCCCCACGTGTCGGTGGATGAGAATGACCTCAACTTGCTAAGTGGCCGGAAAAAGTTGCAAAGAATTAGTTAAGTCCGCCAAACACCGGTTCGGCTCAGGTAATGGTGTGTTCGATAGGACCCACTAGCCAAAACGGGTCAGAAAAATTTAATTCATTTTTTCTGGGCATTTCAAGGTGTCTAGATCAAATAAGCAAATGTCCGTCCGCCGTCCACGCCGATTTGCTAGTAAACAAAAAATGTCTAAAAACCTGAAATTTTGGTCAGGGACCCGTTTCTGGCTTTTAGATGGTTCTCGAAACTTTTCAGCACAATCGGACCCAAATTTGGACGGGTAGGGGTCAAAATGTGTTTCAAAAATGGATTTTCGAGGTTTATGGCAATCTAGCGTGTGCGGTATCATTTTCCAAAAATTTTGGATGAATCAATTAAATGGGTCCCAGACGATTGGCGACCACTGGAAGAGGCTAGGGGTTTAAAATGGGTACCTATTCACCCATTTTAATGAGTGTTTTCGAGATTTCTGGTTTCCTAGGCGTGTGGGGTATCATCTTACACTAAGTTTTTGACCCTGAATCAATGAGAACGGGTCCCGGAACGATTGGCGCCCTCTGGAGAGTTTAGGGGTCAAAGTGAATGCCTATCTACCCATTTCGAATGTGTGTCTTCGATATTTCTGGTACCTAGGCGTGTGGGGTATTATTTTCCACTAAATGTAGGACCCTGAATCGATTGAAATTGGTCCGGGACCCACCACACCCACTGTTTCCCCCATTCTCCCCATGTTGAAGAAATGAGTCTTCATGCGCCTGGTCTGAGGAATAGCCGTGTGTAAGAATTTGCAGCGTTTCATATAATAATGCTTCGTGGAGGCGGTATTAGGCGGGCGGTTCGCGTTTACTATTGATGTTTATTGAGCCCAGACTCGGCAACCGTGACGATGCAGCTTTTTTATTCAAAACAATACTGTCCTGTTAGCGGTTTACGATGTTGGAACGGGAACGTTCCTAGTCCGTGCACATTGACCTAGTCCTGTCACTAATGCAGTGCCGAAGAGACTTGGATCCAAGCGACTTGGGCGAAGCTTTGTGGTCGGCAGAGGCGACGCGCCCTCCAAAAGCCTCCCCCCCCCCTCCAGCCATCTACCCACCCCACGGGGATGCTCTCCGACTCCGGCCCCTAATTTTGGGGGTAATTTTTTCACGTTGAAACAAAACGAATAGCGACCAAATGTTTTTTTTCTCTCTGGGAAATCAAGATTACTAATTGTTACTGTACTCGACAATTGCGGTCCACCTTCTGTACTGGGTAATTTCGTAAATGCTGCGATTTGATTGCCGAGCGCCAATGTCAGTGATTTGTTTGTCGATCTGCACTACAAAATAAACCCAAATGGACAAGAACTTGACGAAAAGACTACAAAAATTAATTTAACTGTCTCGATTACGCAACACACTTGAAAATAAAAATGAAAAACGGTTTTGGAGAAAACGTAATTGATAATGGGCAAATTTGTAAAGAAAAAAAACTGGTTTATAAACACGTAAGAGGAAAAAATTATATTTTTGTAACGATGTGAAAGCGTTCACTTTCTAAGTAGGTACCTAGTTATATTGAGCAGATCTTTGTAAATATGGAATGGAATATAATTGTTCACTTTTCTTAATGTTTTTAAAAAAACTGTATGGTTTTTCGTTGGGACAGAACTCCAATAAATGAAAGTACCTAAAAAATGGATGTACAATTATAAATAGTTTTTATGTCTTATTTTATTTTATGTTGACGGTAGAAAATCATTAAATCGGGACGATTGAGGGGACGCACTGGAAATTTTTAAGTGTAATTTATAGGTGTACAAAGTTTATTGAGAAGAGGGGCTTTGTTATCAATTTTTAGTTGAATGAGGAGTAAATTGGCATTAGGACAAAGCAATGAAGGAAACATTTTTGTTGACGGATAAAATATTTTCGGCTACTTTCGTATCAACAACGAAAACGTTGTACGAATAGTTGTGTTGTATTTTTTATTTTATTTATTTTTATTGTTTTTTGGTTTTTGCGAAACAAACACCTACTAACATGACCGATGGCAAAACGAAACAATGAACTCACTGTATATAGATGAGCTGTTTTGTATGAATTTGATGATAAACATGGTAACTATTATTTTTTCTTTAACAAAAAAAAAGTTTGATTTGCCTAAAAACTCAAATTTGCACAATTTTCTTTTTCTGGAAGTTATTTGATGCGAACGATATTTAGGGCAATATGACGAAAAATCTGGTTCCTTACTTACTTATTTTTGTTGTAATTTTAGGTGTTGTAATTACCTTTTTCCCTCCCTTATTGGTTCATTTGGTAATTTTCATTTGGTTAGACCGTACTCGATGAGGCACGTTGTTTTCACCGATGGAGGATCTTCCTCAGAAACGAAAATTCTAAATTCATTTCAGTCTTACTTCATTCATTATCGTTTGTTTTTTTGTTTGTTTTATATTGATCACGTTATTTTGGTTTTATTTATTTATTTATTTTTCAGTTTTCCTTGAATTGTTTTTTGTTGCTCCGCCCTGCTTCATTGTTTTTAAGGTTTCCCTCGAACTTCCTCCCCTCTCGCTGTCCTCGTCTTCCCTTCTTTCTTGTTTGTACCTCACTAGGTATGCTCCAGCGCTTCGAGTTCCGGTATAAAGTTTTGGAACAGAATGAACTGAAATTGTGAGGATGAGCCACTGGAACATTGATTGATCAGCCGAAGATCGCCAACAAAACAAAAGATGAATTTGTTAGCGAGACAAACGTAATAAGAGGAAAAGCAACAAATGATCGATTTTGTTCTTTTCATGTTGAGTGTGAGTGATGAGGAATGAGTTAAAAGTAGGGTTTCTATCCTTGAACGGCCACCTCGCAAGTTCACCTCCTTCTGTGCCCTGACTCGGATTATCTTTCAACTATTTCGGAAACGAGCGGATTGAACGCATACTGAAACGCACTATGCCCAAAGTTTTGGAAACTATAAAGCGCTGGAACATCCCCACTATTTATTCTTTCCTTAATCTTTCAGTTCTTCCAAATCATTCGCAATGCTGACGAGCCCTTAGTTGTTAATTTTTGAAGGCGAATAAATGGATAAATCTCTTTTCTGTAATCTTTTTTTTTTGATGGGTAAGGTAAATAATATAATATACTTATTTACTTAGATTCGTAAGGAACCAACAATTTTAAGAGATTAATATTATTTTGTAAAAATATTTTTAAAAAAATTATTAAAAAAATATATTATTGAACGACAAATTATTTTATCCAATGACGCGAATGAATGGAAGGAATTTTTTAATTGATTATAACATTGAATAAATATAACTTTACAAAGTTGAGAATAATTCGTTCATTTTTTATGTGCCATTTATTTCTAGCTCGAAGACATGTCAGAAAGGGGATCCTCAATACCAGCGTGTGCCAGAGTTCATCAGAAAATCGCCATGCGTGCTTCCTGAGGTTAATTATTGTTATTGTTGATAAAATATTGAGATAGTCAATTCTGTTATTGAGGCCAATGAGGTTGAGACTAAACCATAGCAAGACCTCCTCTCTTTTGGTTGGTTATTCCTTGAATAATCAACCTATGTTTTCATCCCAATACCAGCCTGACAACAGCCCAAACATTTTTCCTGGGCGATTCAAGGTGTCTCAATCAAAATAAGCAAATGTCCGTCCGCCGTCCACGCCAATTTTGGTAGTAGAAACAAATCTGAAATTTCGGTCAGCGGTTCGTTTCCGGCTTTAGTTGGTCCTCGACACTTTTCAGCCCGATCGGACCAATTTTGGGTGGGGTAGGGGTCAAAATGTGAATTTTGAAAAATGGATTTTTGAGATTTTTTGCAATTTAGGCTTGTGGGGTCTCATTTTCGGCTAAGTTTTGGACGCTGAATCCCATGAGACGGTTCCCAGAACGCGCCCACTGAAAGTCGAAAGTGTATTTCTGGTTCCTAGGCGTGTGGGGTACATTTTCCACTAAATTTTGGACCCTGAATCGATTGGAATGGGTCCGGGACACGCTACACCAACTGTTTTCCCCATTTCCCCCATGCTCGATATTTTTGACGATTTAGGCGCGTGGAGTATCGTTTTCCACTAATTTTTGGACGCTGAAACGATTCGGACGAGTCTCCATGCTCCATGGTCCGATGTTTTGTTTGAAAATTTCTTAGTTCCAATTCGCTCTTACGAAAACCGTGTTGTCTTATCCATTGTTTTACACTAAGTAACGTCATTCTTTCATCTGGTTTGTTAACTGGGGTGTGATCGCGTTCAGCAATGGCTCAACCAGAATGGGTAAGGGCCAGGTGCTTGTGGGCTTGAATTGCATTTTACCCAATTTTGATGTGATCACTCACGCGCTTTCCCTGTTCTAACTCTGTATTCTTATAATTAAAGAAAAGCAAGCCTCAAAATAAGAGTTCTAGTACGTTAGAAGAAAAGCTTCGATTTTGGGGGAGAAATCATGCGTGCTCGATTACTAACTAGATTATACATTTAGGAGGAATGGCACAAACGAAGGAAAACTGTTCTGAAGCAGTTTTTGGTCTTTGACCAAAATAGATGTTGAAAAACACGCCATCATACTAAGGAGGAGGAAATTCGATGCTCATTCGAGTTTTTATTTAATTTACACATTACGGTTAGCTATAATTCGAGGCAGTTCTGGCTGATATCCTGAGAAAAGGTGAAATTTTGAAAAAAAGAAAGTCGTACGATTAGGACCTACCAGTCAGTAATCGGGTTAAATTCAATAGAACACCATACTATTTAAGCTACGAATTTATTGAATAATCGGTAAATAGAGTCAGTACCATAATATTTTTCGAGTTTCAATTTTATTTTCTAAATTCGAAATTATTACTACATTTTCGCCTCCAGGTCGGCATTTTTTATCACCTTAATAATAAAGCATAATACCATTGCACTGTTAGTATAATACATTATTACAATAAAATGAAAACAATGAACGAAGGAGATGAAAAATACAATTATTTACAACTTGCGTTGGAGTTCTACTAGAAAAGTTTCGAAATTAGATATTTCGGTATGGTTTTGAGGGACGACTTACTAAGTACATGATTTGTAACTGCTATCTTATCAAGTTTAGTAGTTATTCCATTACGTGATTCGAAAATCCAAGTGAGTAAAACCAGAATTCAGCGATGAACGTGTTATTGCTGAGCAGATGAAACAGTGATCAACCAAGATTGAAGGTACGATTAATATTATAAACAATTTATTTCGTCAGGAGTAAATTTGGATAGACAGATTAGGTTGAATTTTAAATTGAAATATTTTCTTTATCCAGTTTAGCTCAAAACCTGTATTTAACACCGCGTTTGGTTCTTTCAGGGCTTCAAGTATTGAAAATGCCGCCACACGTGTCTTATCACTACGTAATCCCTATAAGATCTCCACAATATTGTTAGTAAAAAATGAAACAAATTCAAACACGAACCGTTACATTCAACACATACGAAGGGCTAACTAGCGATTAATGGATAACGTGAATCGATGTTCTTTGAAACTTAAGCTCTAATACGAAGCTTCTTAGGCCAAATAACTCTTGCTTTTTTTTCGAATAACATGCAATAAAATCATCAAGAAGCAGATGGCGTACATTTCGAGACGCGCAGTAAATTTAAAACATACGTCAATTCAAAAAGATGTCACTATCCCATTTCAACTGCTCAAAATGGTGCTGAAAAGGAGAGATGGAAATCAAAAATCAGTTGATCCCAGCCCAGCATTCTACACGAAAAACTACAAATCTTGTAGTTGGGGGTTAACAGTTGCATATAAATCCTCAAGTGCTCACTAATCTCATAAAATATGACTAGATTCTTTGGAAAGAACGAAGAGGCTGAAAGACTGACTGGTATCGTGGACTTCTCACATTTCCACTGTTGGGGTAAATAACGAGCAACTAATTTTGAAAAATGTTTGTTAAATGCGTGAAAATTTCCTCCTTGACCAGTCTCCATGGCTTGATAATTCTATTTGTTGACGTGGGTGCTCATTAGGCATAATTTCTGTGAAAAAGTTGGAGGTGGATCGCAATTGTGGATTAACACCGAGTAAGCCATTCAAATCCACAATCACCTGGGAATCATGTGAAATTTCATACTCCGACATCTAAATTGTTATTGAAAATATTTGACTCCATTTTTGGGATACCTCACCTCAGGCTCACGTTACACAGTACTGAAATACTGACTATTTATTTAGGAATGGCAACATTTGAGCGGTTTAAATTTGGTGAATGGGTTGGCCTTGGGGGACTGTTACAGAAAAAAGCCAATTTAGTCTAACTGTTCCA